>QPKB01000002.1:70183373-70638919 GCA_003546025.1 Camphora micrantha
TGCAAGTGATCAGTCTTTTTAAGGTGGGACAAACTCCAAATGGGAAAGATTTCCATACTAAGGTTTAGGTTTTCAGTAGGGTCCACTCCAGTCCACTGGAGGAATCAGCAAAATGTTACTGTTCTGTCTGACTACTAACATATTTGCATTCGTTTATATCAGCGTAGTGGTGTAATAAGGATCAACTCCCATGATATTTATTTATTAGTAAAAAAAATGAGAAAGATTAAAAAGCATCCTACCGTCGTCATATGCATACTTTATAAAAATAAAATATATTTGACTTTTGCTGCCAGTATCATAATAATCTAATCGATGATGCCTGGCAGTTAAAATGTAAAGATTCCTGTCCGAATGAGTTAGTGCTCCCACCACTCCATTCTTTTATCTTATCAGTGCTCTGCTCCCCCACTCCATTGATGATATATAAAATCTCTCTCTCTCTCTCTCTCATGTACAAAAGCTGTGTAGGAATAATCAAGCTTTATTAGGCTTGCAACTAATCTATATTTAATCACATATTCCCCACAACATGGTATAGACTATAGAGAGACAAGACTTTTACTCATATATGATATGACCAGCTGTCCTTGCTCTTGGTAGCGTGGATTTTTGGATATGGTTTTGAATAATAGTAAACAAATAAGTGAACAATCGTGCATATACAAGGCAAAGGCAACAGAACTTTAAAAAGGAAAAACATAATAAAAAGTTTGATAACTAGATGAGATACATATTTCAAAGATCTTCAAAATAATAACAAAAAATAAAATAAAATGCAGGTGAAATATAAGATGATCTTGAACCAAACCAAGTAATGATCAACAGACTTTTCAGGTTAAATGCAAAGTTCTATTTGGCCAGAAACAAAGCCCAAGGTCCAATTTAGCATACCCAAAACTTGGGTTGTGTGATTCATGGATTAGAGTTGATTGATTTATCAGATTATTCAATGGAATTTTGATTAAAAAAAAGGTCCTATCAATGGAGAAAAGAGTATATTGACTAATTTGTATAAGAATCTCAAGGAGATGCTCAAATTTGTGAATGGGGCGATTAAACCTGTGAGTCATTTGATGAAGATGATGATGCTGAATCATCTCACGAGAGGAATCCAAAATAAGCAACCAAACAATTCAGTCTAAACATTCACTTCGCATTCTTTTCCTTCAGTGATGATGATTATAGTCGATTCCTCTCAACAAACAATGAATCAACCATCAATAATGCACATAAATTATCTATGCAAGTCACTGCAGTCAGCCCCACAGAAGGTGGGATGATGAATAATAAAAGGGCATACGATAATTAATGAAACTAAGACGTCATCAATTTTATTCAATGGAAAGTTAAAGACAAAGCTGGGATAAAGATTGCAAAACAGTTCTCCCTCAAGAAAAATCCAGATAGCAGTAACTAAGAAGACCCAGTCATCTCAGCAAATGCAGACACCAAGATGAGTTTCGAAAATCGTTCCCCATAACCCTATGAAAGTTGAAGAGAAATCAAGATGAGTTTCGAAAATTGGCATTTCTCTTTTTTTTTGGTTCTTGTTAATGAATTTAAGCTGCAAGGGTACTGGAGAAAAAATCCAGATAGCAGTAACTAAGAAGACCCAGTCACCTCAGTAAAACCTCCGTGGAATCTGGGAAATTAGTTAGTTTGCCCCCAAAATTCCACTCAATCAACAGAAAAGGAGCACAATTAAAAAGCACCTGAGGCATCGAACTGATTCAATAATAATCTAAAAACACACATACAGAACCATAAATACTACCAGATTCAAGCCATATCACTTAACAATAGGACGCATCTATCTTGCCAACAAATCATATAACCTGCAAAAGATAAGTTTTTACATACCTGGGTTTGCTTGTTTGAAATCCCAAAACACTGATCAGTAGAAATAGATTAGGTCCTAAAGTCTACTTGTCACACCAGTAAACTGGGTTCTGCACCAGCAAGTCATAACTCTTTTATACAAGAAGAGGAGGTAAGGGAATGGAGATGTAGGGTAGACAGGACAACCCATACACAAGCTACCTTTCCTGCCACTCCCTCCTCAATACAGAAAACAGAGCCAAGAATGAATTGCCTAAGAAACACCAGATGACTGGGGGTTTCTCACTCTTCAGCAGACCTGCCTACAGTCGCTCTGATGGAGGGTGTCAAGTATGTGACAACTCTCAACAGTTACACCTGCACATATACCCATGAGCACATATCACAAGAAAAAAGAAAAAGTTCATAATTGGCAAGAGGATGCTGGCGATGCCTTTTGATCCCACACAGAGTTCACTGGATAGTGAGGGCTCTATGCGGAATCTGGTTCACCAGCATGCCACACATTGCTTTCCTGAGCAGTTGCCTTCCTCACAGCTCAAGCTCAAGAATGATTGGACGGCTAACAGAGGGTAAACCTAAATGATGCAGATAGCAGTCATTGCTGTTACAAGACATCTGTTCATGCCTGTGCTGCATCACTGGGCCTTTTGATTCTTGATGACTGAGGGAGAAGCCCAGGGTAGAGTCAGAATGCAATGTTCAGAGCCTGATGGACTCACCGACTGTGCAGGGGCAGCTGCACCAGAACCAGCCTCCTCCTCAGAGGTAGGGATAGAAGCACCGCTATTGGGCTTCTTTGTGTTGAGAAAACGCCCTCCATCACCTCTTGCCCTTCTCATCGCATGTTGATGCCGAGATTCATGAAGATATGGCTGAAAGTAAAAACACAAAAATACACCTATGAAGTCCTGGAGGTTGGATAAATAGAATGGGGTCTGCACAATGAAATGAACTTCTAGCAATTCCAGTAACATGAAGATGTGTGAGCATTACATAGAATAGGCTCAACAAGGGTTCTTAGTCTCCATCTGTAAGAAGCTGAGATGTACATCATACATTAATAAAACCTTTACATATATAATAAATAATAATACATTTTTGTTAATGACATTCTTAATGTTCACTCTTCATTAGTATTCGATACAAGACAAGTTTACACCACAGCACATCTCATTGCAAAACACCTTTTTCATGTCTGCCTTTGTCGTGTGCATTGGCATTTTCTTACCAAATTGTGGAGATAAAAGGCAACAGCTTCCAGAATAGGAAATCTTCACAACTTCAATTTGCTGTTGCAATTAATGTTTGGCTTTCCAATCTTGAATCCATTAAATGATATAAAGCCATTTGCATACACTTCAAGATTCATTTGCAGGCCAATATGTAGCAGAGACAGATGCAACAGTTAGCAGTAACCTCAAGGTGCTTAACATAGAGAGTAACATAGTCCAAAGTCAGAATGGCAAACATCAACCATTAACCAGTTAATGGATTCACTAAGTTCCTAAAACAACTGCAGTATAAAATACGTAAACATCATTAAAACATAATTACATTTTAGCATAGTTTTACTCAAACAAGGTACAACCCATACCATCATGCACTGCGCAACAATTATGCCAAGCCAGTTGCAAGCCTAACAGGCAGTATACAAGCATAAACATATTGGTAAATTTAGTTAACGCAGAATATTTTTGTGCAACTATAACATAAGAGCTTTGCTGATGATGTTATGTCAGTTCAAACGAAAGGTTTTAAGATTATATTATCGATGTCATAAAGCAAGGATCATGCAGAACCTCAGCCATGTTATACGGAGAATCAAACAATGAATTCTGGTGTGATTAAGGTATTAATATTTACCTTTCTAACTTTTATCAATTTCTTCTCTAATTCAGCCTTTGCACGAGACTGTCTTCGTCTCAAAATACCATGGTATTGCTTTGCATTCACATAAACTGGTTCCTCTGTCATTTCTAGGGGCAAAGCCATACGATGCATCCCAAGGATATGAGGATGTACCTGATACAATTTTTATGGACCATTTAGCCATAAAATCACCAATCTTGAAACATAAATTTGATGATATTTTCTTTGCCGAGGAATTTGTGACAAATATACTTAACTGTACAGATAAATCACTATTTTAACCAATAAAAAAACATAAATATTCCTAACCGAAAAACAAAGAGCCTAATGTGACACTGGTTTTGAACCCCGATTAAAAAAAAGGAAAAAAAAAAAACTAATGCAACACTTGTTTTGTGTAAATCACACCCACAAAAAAGGGAAAAGATGGGGCTAGAAAGTTCACGTATAAACAGCATGCACTGCCATCAGAGTCAAACAAAGAAAAAATAAAAAAAAGGTATGTTGCCCACTCATATAGTCTAGAGAACTTCTTTCTCAGCCTATTTTACAAACAAGCAGCATAAACCTTTTGCATCTTCATCAGCTAGAATCTATTCTCAGCAATTTGGTATAAGTTCAAAAAATACCCTTTGAATGTGCTCTATGATTTAACAAAAGGTGTAAGAGCCAAATGAAGTCTTGGTCGAATTTTCCAGTTCCCATATAGTCAACATAATAATACTGTGACATGACAGCAGAACTACTCAAAAACAGGTCACATACCAGAGGCTGAGTTCCATAAGCAGTCATAATCCCGTAAGGATCAGAATAAGGATATGATGCACAAGCCTGAAAGGTTAAAATAAAACATCATAGGTAAAGGAATGCCTAAAAATTAAAATTTCCATAACAAAACCACAATTAAGGCAACACGAAAATATTCAGTGATGTTCTATTTGAAATCCAATAATCCATTCAAAAAATAAGATAGGAAAAAAAAAAAGATTAAGTGACTCTTACTACTGTGTGGCCAAGTTCCAGCTGGGTATGTGGTGCAATATATTCAGCCATTATAGGAGGCATCTTAGATGTGGCATGATGTACCTGCTGCTCTTGTGCATGGTTCCCATCTGAGCCTTACAAGGAAAGCCTCTATTAGCATCCAATGAAGAACGTATACCGGCCATAGTAGATAATAAGACAGTGTTTTCAAGTTGCAGTAGTAAGAAAAAAATGCGGTGAGAGTACATCCTTTTCCACCATCAAGTCACTCTTAGAATGCGAGGACAAAAGATAAACATTTATACAAAAATAAATCTCAACGTTTTGTTCTCAACAAATATGCACCAGTATATTCATGTCTTTTGAAATGTATGCATCCTGGTCTTAAATCAACACTTTCATTCCAAATGACAGGGCTCACAAAGATATCATGTAATGAGGACTAGGAAGAAGTGGTAACTGCTAAATATTTTATTTCCAAAGAAACTAGGGCTAAAATATCAAAACCAAAAACCATAATTTTTTTTTTTTTAAGCACGACCTGTACTGCCAGTCTAAAGTTCATAGGAAATCGTTTAAACACATGCAAACATGTCTAGAAGAATGGTCATTTAGTCCTCTAAACATGAAATAGAAACCAATAGGCGCTGCAATTTGAAAGAACATTCAAGTCATCTCATTTTTTTTTCTTCCTTTCTTTGACACTGAATTGTTATATAACATGCTTGAGCAACCAGGAAACGATAATATGCCTTGTTCATTCAAAACATTTGATGATGCATGCCAGTAATTTGAAATCAATATAGAACAATTTATTGCCAATTTTTATAACATGTACCTCCAACGGTGAAACAAAAAGAAAAGTTTAAGGAAATAACCTGATTGTGCTGCAGAACTTTGGATGTCCTTACTAACAGCCGCCCCATTATCCATGTCAACATCAGCTTGTGATGAACTTGCTTTGGTTGCTGCACCCCCATTGGGGATTTCAAGTGAAGGTGATTTCAATAAGCTCTGAGATAACACTGCCGGAGAAACGGTGGTATACCCAGAACCATGCCACCAAGGCTGAGAACAGGTTGTTGCAGGCGAAGAACCAGCCACTTTGGGTTCTATTGAGCTTGCATTTTTGGGTCTTGAGGGCATGCTTCCCAACTTCCTTCAGCAAACTATTTATCCCCTATGGCTCTAATCCAACAACATCAAGGAGGAAGTTTTTTGAATCATTACTATGGCATAGAACACAATAGACTAATGATCCAAAAAGTGAGGAGAATTCAAAGAAAAAGGTGGGGAGAAGATGGGCTGTGGAAGATGGCATTTTTCTGCCTTTTCCACCCAACTTGACAAATGCCAATTTGAGTGAAAAAAGCACTCCATCAACTCCCTTTCCACTGGATATCCAAAACAAAAAAAAAAAAAAAAAATTATGTACAGCAATCTCTTCCCACCCAAGTATATCAAGACATGCCAAATCAAGCCAACCAAAAAACATCAGAAAACAGAGAAACATACAAAAAAGAAGGGGAAGCAAAAAAATCGAAAATAGAAGACAACTTTATACCATAGATCCAAAATTTGGCCAAACCCAAAAACTCATAGAAAGAAACTGAAACACTAAATACAATCAGGGCCCAGTTTGTTTAATCAGTAATGAATTCCTGGGATTTATAAGCAATGTATTTCTATCAAAGCGGATGAATGCGAATGATTACAGGTGAAATCCACATGGAACAAACAAATGATATCCCCTTTGACAGAAAAGATTACCAACCCATCACCCAGTAAATTATATCACTGATCTCTCCCCCATCTGCATCTCCACCTTACACGCTTCGCAAATCACCTCCTCCTTAATCCTCCTCCCATGAAAACCCTTTTCTATGAATTCCTAGAAACTCAATACGAACCAAACAAACAGGCCCCAATTATAAAATTCAAAAACAAAAACGTTAGATACGCATGCGAACCCAAAAAAAAAGAGAAGATTTTTATCACTAATCAGAGCGTACGATCTTCTAATCCCATTAAAACTCAGGAGAAATCCAGCGTTCTCACAATTTCTCCAGGGCTAGGGCAGGAAGAAGCGCAAGACCCACATCATCTACATAAAAAATAAAAAAATAAAAAGAAATCCACAAATCCATCAAAACAGAATTTGGGGAAATTTTTTATAATAAAAAGAAAAAACAGCATGAACTGATCTCACTCACTCAAGAACTGAGCTTCAATCTGAGATTCTTCTGGTATGAAACCCCATCTAAAAAAAACAATAAACGAAACCCTAACCCTAGAATTCCTTCCGAATCGAATCGTTCGTTCAAATGAGATCGATAGAGAGCAGAGTTCTGAGAAGACGAAGACGATGACTTACTCGGATATGGATCAGAGAAAGGTTGGGGGAAGAAGAAAAGCCCTAGGATTCACTTCTTCTAGTGCTTGAAGAGAAGAAATCCAAAGCATCGATTTCTGGGAAAATCCATGAGTCCTCTGAAATTCTAGGAAAGAGAAAAGAGAAGGAATTCTCCCTTGCGCGGAAATGTCTCTCTCGTCGTTCGTGGCTGCGTAAATAACATACTGCTTTTTTTCTTTTTTCTTTTTTTTCTTTTCCTTTTGCCCACCGGCTCTCTTACATTAAATGGAATCGTCCTCTGCTGATGGCAGCAGTTTCTTTCTTTTTCCCTGTTTTTTTCCTGGTGACACATGTGTGCCCCACTTTCTTGATCAATGTCATTTAGAGGACCTCGTTCCATTTTAATATGTATGGCCCAAATTCAATTTTTTTTTTCCAAAGATCAAATTCCATCTTAATAATAATCTTGATATGAGCCGTTGAAGTAATTAATTTATTACGAATATCTACTCTCACAAGAGCCAGGACAAATGGAAAAGTCTTTTACGACACGTTTGTGTGACGTTATCGGATATTTGAACCCACGTAGAAAGTTTATCGTGTAGAATTATGGAAATATAAGTTTTTTTTTTTTTTTTTTTTTTTTTTTTGTGGAAAAATGGCTGCACCAAATGTCTGTTTTTCTATAATGTGGAATTTTTTTTTTCATTTTCGACACCTTCTATTTTTTTGAGAAAAAAAACGCGATAACATGAACGTGCCCTTAAGATCTATACCCTTAAAATAAAAACTATCAAATTATTATAGCGTTTGATTTAACGGTTTCATGGTTTAATGACATTGGTTGAACCCACCACACTTGAAATAAGCCTATGAAGATGAAAATCTAATAATCTTTTAATCATAGATCTTTTTTTACATCTCTATTGTATTATTAAGTAAAAATTTGGTAATCATAAAATTGGACATGATGTTAAATCATAAAAGATTAAAAGTGTAAAAGAAGCTTCACTGATTAAAAGTAATGCTTAAGTGGTTCCCAAATTTATAGATGTTCAGATTAGAATTTTAATTCTATTATATATATATATATATATATATATTAATCCAACACTGTATCACTTGGATGAAATTGAATTTGGGTCAAAATATTTTTGAGTGGGGATGCGTGTGACATACAATGGCTAGAAACTCCAAAAAACACAAAAAGGACCCAAAATAAATTATTAACCACCCAAGCTACCACCAGCTCATCTGATCTTTTATTGAGTGTCTTGTCAAATACCCTCAAGAACAGTTTTAAAAATGTAATCTTGGATGCAGAGAAATGAGAGGTTCTATGGGCCCATTGGATAATGACACATTACATGTGTGCGATGGAGATTTAGCTTTATTATGTCATTCAATGTTGCATTATCTCATTCCTCCGTTTTAAATTGTAATGAGTCAGGATCCAATGAGGATGATTCCCATGATTTACAAAAAAAAAAAAAATTTGAAAAGTAAGTTTTCCAATTGATGCTAAATACTTTTCATTCCAAACCACCTGAAGGGGCATACCCTACTAGTTAGTTTTACAATGCTCAGAGTCACACTTGAAAGGGAATTAAGTTGATTTGAAGTCTCAGTCAGGATTACTAAGAGTGAAGAAGGGAATGAAACTTCAAGACAATTTAGCTCCATTTACTGAATGTTTAAATCTTGAATATGTGCATTTCTTTAATAAGGAATCTTCAAACTTTAGTCCAATAAAGTTGCTCTCGTGATGAGATCAAGTGAGTATGAGTTCCTATTCAAGAATATTTGGAACCAATACCTTAGACTCTTGTTAGAATTTCAATTTTTAGGGCGTAGTTTTATGTTGAGCTTTTTGCATATTGACCCTTAAGGTTTGTAAGATTTGTAAATAGGCCTTCATGATTTTAGCATTTATAAATAGGCCTCTGCCTTTTCATTTTAATACCTTCCGTGTCCTAAAACATAGTAGCCTTCTAACTACCAAAGTTATTAGAGTGAAATTACACTTTTGCCGATCTCTTTATCCAAATATGCATAAATTTAAAAACTTGAACTTATTTTTCTCCAAAGCTTATAACATTAATAATTACATTAATTAGTGAGAGAGAATAACCACACATAAATCTATTTTTATCAATATATATAGGGCATATTTCATTAGATTCAAATCAATCATAATGACAATGAAAGCATGTACTTATAGTTGGTCATAATTGATTTAATCCATGTATGACCCACTGTTAGATTGATGAAAGTCTTAAAATACATGATTATGCTCCATTTGCATTAAAGAGTTATTAAGAGAGACAATAAGGACATGAGATAAAATAATAGTATTTTTGTAAATACTAATATACTCATTTTTTTTTAATTGATATAAGGGCAAAATTATCATTTTCATAAAAGTTAAATATAAGTCTCATAGTGGTTATACATTTTCATTAGGAATATTGATTTTGAGGACATGAAAGTTATTTAAATGAAAAGTTAGGGACCTATTTACAAATACAGAACTCGTAAGGGCTTATTTGCAAATCATACAAACCTTAGGGGAGAATATACAAAAACAAAAACAAAAAAAAAAAAAAAACACTCTTTTTATAATTTGAAAACTCGGCTCTCATGCCAAAAGTACTATACCAAACGATTGAAAGGATAAGTTGCGTACAAAATTGATCAATTCTCTCTCTATTGCACTGAGGAACTCGAGCCCGTTTGTCAATTTACTAAGTTAGTAAAAGTAATGTAAATCTTCCATTTTTAGATAAGGAGTCACATTGTACACATCTTCAAAACTTCCTCCTCTTCACTAAATGACAAAAAGAATACCCTCTTTTTATATCAAAAATAAAAAAAATTTCCCACCAATCCACTAAAGATAAAATACCATCATAATTATTTTATATTTTATTCTTTTTTAATTTGATATACTACATTACATTTACTTTAATAGTAAATTCCCAAATGGGCAGTTAGCGATTAACAACATATGTAGGATTTATACTTGCCGGACCCTCTTTCAAATCAATGAAAATTAAGGCTGTCAAAATATCACACGACCCGTTCACACAACACGAACCCACACGATATTAACAGGTTTGGGTTGGCTCTTAATGGGTTCGGGTCGTTAATGGGTCAAACCCGTTAACACGTTAGGTTAACGGGTCGGGTTTGAATTAAACAAGTAATCTGTTAACAACCCGCTTGACCCGTTAGGTTTTCTTTTACTCCCTAAATGTAAATAAATTAATTTATATTCATAAAAAAATAAATTAAAATTTATTGTTTTATAGTGGGTTTTTAGATGGGATCCACTTCAGATCCTCACTTATAGTTTCATATGGCTTATATATTTTTCTTCTTCTATTTTTGTATAATTTTTTTTTAAATTTCAAAATGACTTAATTACTTAAAGGGTTAACGGGTTAGGTCGGGTAACTCATTAAATTAACGGGTCGTGTTCGAGTTAGATTTTTTGACCCGTTAAGTAAACGGGTCGGGTACAGGTTGAGGTGATTTTAATCTGAATTCGTTAATCTGTAATCCGAATTCGTTAACACGATACGATTGACAGTCCTAATGAAGATGGATAGGCTATAAAAAAAAAAAATAATAATAATAATAAAACAACTAAGAAGGAGAGAGTGTGCAGCCTCATCTTCACTTTACTTTAGGACCAACTTTCCTCTTTGGTCAACCAAGTTACCAACTGTGAGTCAAGTAGTTACAAAAAAACCTGGTGGCAGTCGATTTCAAAAAAAACTCGTAACGTTCACGTGGAGTCGGCAGGCTTGTTCGACGCGTGGAAGACATGATGCCGGTAATTAATAATTTGCAGTGACGGCCGTTCGCGTTGTTTGTCTTGGCGTCAAGCAGGAAGCGACAGTCACGTAGCTGCTAGTGCCTGCAACACAACACCTGCCTGTTCGAGGAAAATTCAAAGAGCCCTGCTGTTTGGCCTGACTTTGGGACCGATCCACGGATCGGTCCCAAAGTCAGGCGAAGCAGCATTTTTCAAATTCAAAACCGGGACGAGTCAACTCAGGATTACACTTGCCGGAAATCGGAGGAATAAAACTATGGGTCCTTCTCTTCATAAAAGTGCTTTCTCGATTTCTAAGCAATCTCTAAAGGCCCATGTGCTTTTTAGCTTTTTCCAAAACCTGCCCGGATACATAGTTGGATGACTTGAGAGAAGTCTTTCATACATAACTTTAATTTTATGTTTTTTTTTTTTTGAATAAATCTTATTTTATGTTGAAATGCTCCAAAATATGTTGGAAATGCAGATAATACCTTGACTTTCCTTACTGGATATTAAATTACTTGGTTGATGGTTGAATATTTATTTTTTTTAATTTAATTTTTATTAAATTAAAGGTTGTTTTGATGCTATGAATAAGTTCATTAGGTGGAATTTTGGTTTATTTTGGGGCTGAGAATATTATATATATATATATATATATATAAGGTAAGTTAGTGTTTGATCAGCAAAGTTCCATCGGTATATGCCCATGTCGTTTTAGCTAATGGGAGATATTCAAGTGCATCTATCCATGGTGAGGGACACCCCCTTTTGGGGAAGTTTCAAGTATCACATGGTAAGGGATAGATGCACTTGAATATTTTCCTTAGTTAATAGAGTCAGCAATGCACTATATATATATATATATATATATATATATATCTGCTGGGCCTGAACTGGTCCATTTGTTGGGGGTCTAAGTCTAAATCTAATATCAACTCAGTGTCTTGCACAACGGCCAGAAGTTAATCCCAAACACGTATCTGCCAAATAAGTCAGATCGGTTTATACCCAGCTAATTGGGCCTTAGGGTCTATGCAAGCTCAGGTTCAGTCAGTCTGGTGCTGAGGCCCGTATCTTGACCCAGCCAAAGGTAGCGGGGTGATAGGGACTCTCACATGCAAGAGCGTGGGGGTGGCCAGGTTCAAGATCTGGTCGCCTCAGTGAGAACTGCCGCGGATTACTAGGAAATTAGAGGGGCTATTGAAGATGGGAAGTGGGAAAAGTTTCCCTTGACCAACCCTATTTTGACTGTGGGGTTTCTATTTCAGGAAATTAGTGACCCACGAAATTGTTAACATGTGTGACTTCTTTTCCCAGGTGAGAAGCAAACACAATTCACGCCTATAATAGTTTATGCCACGTAGTCATGAAAACAAACTATAGGCAGACGGTGCGAGGGATCTAGAGTAGAGGTAACGTTGCATCAGGTGGTAAATTAATAAAGGGGATTTGAAAATTTAATACCCCTTAGACACCTAATATCCAAATTCATGACTCAAAGTAAGTAATGTCATTAGAGTCCTTTGAATCTGGTCTTCCTTTTTTCTTTTTAACCTTAGATCCCATGATATCATGGGTTTTTAATCTAGATGTTAAAAGTTGAAAAGTTACTTGGATCTCATGATATCATGGGTTTTTAAAAACTCATGATATCATGTGATCCAAGGTCAAACGACTATGGTGATATTTACACTATGTTTGGGAAGGGGAGAAAATGGGGGAAAGAAAAAAAATGAGGGGAAAATGGAGGGAATGTGTTAATAGAGGGTGTTTGGGAACGGGGGAGGGAAAGTGTGGGAGGGGAATGTGGGGGGAAAATTTGTGTGGGGCCCACCAAAAAATTCTGCCCTCAAAAGTGAGGGAAAAATGAGGAGGAAAGTGGGGATTTTTGCTGAAATGACTAAAATGCTCATTTTGAAATGGTAATCTTCATACTTTTTGACTTTTTGAAATACTCTTTTTAATAATTTTCTATCTACCTCACAAACAAAGAAAATCTTACTTTTTCATTTTTCTTTCCCCTACTTTTTACTAACCAAACAAAAGGAGGTAAAATAAAATTCACCTCCCCCCCCTCCCAAAAATAGGGTTAATGTCTTTTAGTCATGAATTTGGCATTGAATTGGCTTTTAGGTATTGAATTGTCAAATCTCCATTAATAAATCTGTAGATTTTCTTCATAAAGGGAGGAAAAGTTGTGCCTAGTATGTGGTAACTTGGAAACTGTGCAAGTTTTCCTCTCTGCACAACTTTTCCTCCTTGGGAGGAAAAGTTGCACAGGGTGCTAAAGCTTCATTTTGGCCGCTTAGTAGGGCTGTCAATTGTGTCGTGTTAACGAATTCGGGTTACGAGTTAATTAATTCGGATTAAAATCACCTTAACCCGTACCTGATCCGTTAACTTAAAGGGTCAAAAAATCTAATCCAAACACAACCCGTTAATTTAACGGGTTACTCGACCCAACCCGTTAACCCGTTAAGTAATTAAGTTATTTCAAAATTTAAAAAAAATTATACAAAAATAGAAGAAGAAAAATATATAAGCCACATGAAACTATGAGTGAGGATCTCAAGTGGATCCCACCTAAAAACCCACTATAAAACAATAAATTTTAATTTCTTTTTTTATGAATATAAATTAATTTATTTACATTTAGGGAGTAAAAAAAAAAATTAACCGGTCAAGCGGGTTGTTAACGGGTTACTTGTTTAATTCATACCCGACCCGTTAACTTAACGTATTAACGGGTTGACCCATTAACGACCCGAACTCATTAAGAGCCAACCCAAATCCATTAATATCGTGTGGGTTCGTGTCGTGTTAATGGGTCATGTGACATTTTGACAGCCCTACCGCTTAGCATCTTGTCCCATTACATGTCATTTACTCGAAAGTAGTGGTACTTATGGGTCAAGACAGTAATAAGCTCAACCGGAACTTGATCAATGCAACATTGGATTTTGGCTGTGCTCTTAGAGTCGTAGGCTAAACCAGAGCCCAACTTTTTAGCCTGGTTAGCATTTAGTATGAATAACAGTACATATGTTTTTCTATTTAGATGGGCCTCAACCTTTATTTTAGGGACATGGTCAGGTTTAGTGCTAAACTTAAGCCTAATAACCAAATGGGTCATGGTTCACAATCTTTGGTGTGGCTAGACCCAGTCAATAAAAAGCAATCATGGCTTGATAGCAAGAGGAGAAGCAAGGGTACTAATAAAACTTCACGAAAGAAAGTACATCCACTAGAACCGGAAGCCCATCAACTTCTTCTGATGCTCCAACATGGAGTCCAAAATCTCTGATTTCGGCATTAAAAGACTCCATTATAGCATCATCATAGTAGATTTTTTATTTTATTATTATTTATTTTTTTGCGAACCTTACAGTCACAATAGTATGATATGATGATTCACTGATGTTGTGAAAAAGGTCATAATTTCTTGGGAGAAGACTTTTGTACAATTTGGTGTAGTGCATTTTTGAAAATAAAGAGTTGCAATGCCTTAGAGGAAAGAAATTGAATTAATTTTTTTTAGTTCTATAAAAAATGAATTATTACATTCACACACACACACACACACAAAAAAAAAAAAAAAAAAGGTTTCCTGTGGAGTGCGAAGTCCCAATGTTAACAAACAAGTCTTAGCTCTTACAAAATATAAAAAGGAAGTCTTATGGGTTTGAGCCATGCTTGAATTCTTGGGATTATGGTCCTCTCTTGCTCTTTTTGTCTCCCTCTTTTTTTTTTTTTTTTTTCATTTTTCCTTCATTTGAGAAGGCGACCGCAATTGAAAGATAACTACGCTTGGGACTCAATGAAACGAGATTAATATAAAAGGGCCCTGGTTAGGTTCCAACTCATCCTAGCTAAACATGCCCTACTTTTAAACCTACATATCTCAATTAATCAATCTGGTTAGAGTCACATTCACCATTGGTTTTGTTAGAGAATATTGAGTTGTTAGAGGATTTTTAGAGAATTGTTAGAATTAGGATAAGAGTTAGTTTGATTTTGAATTTGAAATATGTGTATAAATTGAGAGGAATTCCTCTTTATGAAACTAACGTGAAATTTGTGGAAAGTAGTGAATCTTGAAATTCTTTATGGTATCAGAGCGTGGGCCCAGCGATGATCTTGTGATCAAGCTGGGCACGATCCCGTACCGTCAATATTTTTTTTTAATTTTATTTCAATAAAGAAAACTAGCATCTTCTTCCATCTAGCCATCATTTCACCTCAAGCCTTTCGATCTTCAAAACTTCTGGAAGAGATTGTGTCAGATCTGATCTAGTGGACCATCGGCACCGACAGACTCAAGATGAGCGGGTTGCGATAGAGATGGATCAACAGACGGACGGTGATCTCCAAAAAGAAGAAGATATGATCATTTATGCAAAATATATGTCATTTATTTATATATTTTTTTCGAGATCAAAGGGTTTCTTTTTAATGTCAACCATCACAAATCATTTCCTTAAAATGATCACGTGATTGAGGGGAGATGTTAGAGAATATTGAGTTGTTAGAGGATTGTTAGAGAATTGTTAGGATTAGGATAAGAGTTAGTTTGATTTTGAATTTGAAATATGTGTATAAATTGAGAGAAATTACTCTTATGAAACTAACGGTGAAATTTATGGAAATAGTGAATCTTGAAATTCTTTAATTCACCATTGGTTTAATATGATTGGAAAGGTAAATTTTTTTTTTTTTTTTTCTTTTGAGATGCCTAAGTACAGAATGTCTAAACTGAGGGTTTGAAAAATAAGAGACCATATGGCAAATGAATGTCTAAGCTAACGTTTTTACTAGTGCACCAGTTCAGACTTCTAAGGCCCAAGGATTGGCCCAGTTCTCGAGTAAAGACTTTTGGTCCGATAGGACCAATAGTCCTCAAATAACGCGACTTGGGGTATGGGCGATCATGTGTTATAGTCCCCTCTCCTCTGGACTGGGCAAAAAATGCTTGATAGTTAAACTGTGCAGGCCTTAGTCTGAACATGCTCGCCTATCCAAATGGCTAATTGGATTTTGGAGAGTATACACTGATCACAACTCACATGCTCGCCTATCCAAATGGCTAATTAGATTTTGAGGTCAAATTAGGGCCCATTTGGCATCATTTGAAAGTATTCATGCACTTTTATATGCCAAACTCTAGCGTCTAAGGTGACCTATTTCGTGTTTTTGGCTAATCCAATATTGACTCAAATTATAGAAACACCATCCCGAATATGAGGTAAATCCAATCTCATTGAAGTGGATTCAACCCAAATTCCAGAAGGGCCACCTTACAACCCACTTAATGAAAGTTGATCCATGTTAAACCGATATGTTTTTTTAGCAACACTAAAAAAAAAAAAAGAGTCTAGATCCTCAAGTGTTTCGCTCACGCTTCCCATAGGTTAGGGGAGTGGACTCTATGAGACGACCATCTTTTGAAAATTTCTCTCTCAGTCTATTGATTATTCTAGAATTTTACTCTATCCAAGGGCACTAATTTTTATTAGAGTAAATTTGGGGACATTCCATAAAAGAGAAGGAAGTTCACTTTTGGCTCCAAAATTTGAAATTTTTAGATATATTACCGTATGCTCCACATCTTGTTTAGTTAGCTTGATTAGGTTACTGAGTGCATATGTGACTAGGACAGGAAAACACAGAGAAGGGCAGGGTTGCCCAACACTCACAGCTGTTGCAGAGTTCTCTATAAAACCTTCCTCCGCTCCTTTTATCAAACAAAGTAAGCAAAATATTGTAGTACCCATCTACATTCAAACAAGCCCACCACCTATTGTACAGTCCAAAAAGAAAAACTTGAAGACCTATCTCCCTGAAAATTATATGATTAAAATACCCACTTACGGTTTCTCATGAATTCATAAGTGGGTCCATGAGTATTCTTAGAAGCAAAAGCCAAAAGAAATTGTATTTAGTAGGTTCTGATTGGATGGACCATGGAATGCAATCAAAGCACCTGTATGTTTTTTTCTTTACATATCCTAAGCCCTTTTATCTTTCTTTTAACACTCTTTCTTTAACTTGTAGGACAGTGTACGATCTGATTAATGTTTTCTAAGAACTCATAGGAAAACTCGCACATACAAGGAGATGGGGAAGGCCAGGGTCGAACCTTGGACCTCCCAGTGGAATTGGTGCGGGTAAGTCACCGTTCTCTAAATCAACCTGTTAAGACTAAATGTTTATATAATATGAGGTTAGACAATGGAAAAACGTCTCCCCAACTTCTTTTGTACGCATTTGAATTTAATGACTCCAAAAAACCTGTGGCCAATAGTGTTTAAGCCCACACATCTCTCTTATGCAACCAATGCCTTTTTTTTTTTTATTGGCCGAAATATATATAGCTGACAAGATAGCAAGTCTCCAGTTATTAGTGTCCACAGATTAGAGCTTGAAATCAACCTTTCTAAGTGGTTGGTTATTATTGTGCAAATGAGCTGCTTTAGTCACATGAAATATTCAGTTGTTAATCAAGGCCATTAATCTGGTGGGCTCAAATGAGGGGGGACAATCCAAGTGTCAAAACAGTGGTCTAATGGCTAGAGGAAAAAAACTTGCTTTTAGCCCTTTTTTAAGGTATAGAGTTCTTAGAACCACAGTATCTAAGATGGGGCCACCACTAGATGGATGGTCTCGATCAACAATGAGACCTACAACAACTTTTCATCATCATATTTCTTCAAGGTCTAGACCTAGTTCTTAAAACCACAGCGATCTAAGATAGGGCCACTAGCTCGACGGTTAAAAAAAGAATAAGTGTCAGAATCATTGTTGATAACTGGTTTGTGGAATGTCTCTTGAATGAGTTCTTCGAGATATGTCTCAATTCACACCTCTAAATACATTTCTTTCTTCTGGGGGCTGCTGGTATTAGGAAAAGGGAGAAAAACAAACATCAGGTTTTTCATTATTTGCATGGGTCGGTACGTTGGTTTCTTGATCTGTCAATTTCATTCTCAAATGACTCTTTCTGATCAAGAGTTAAGACATCTGCTGCAAATTTAATTAGGGGTGTGATGAGCCCACTCGGCAGACGCCAATTTAAGGTAGATTTGATGAGGTATGATAGACTGAAAATGGTTGAAATTTAAACTAACGTGAATGGTTGTAGTGATATTGTGATCAAAGGCCTTAAAAAGTATTTGGTCTATTTGTGGAGGTGTCAACTAGGGCATTTTGTAATGCAGATGAGTGAAATTTCACTCAGATGATGGCTATGATGGAAACATTTGTGCCACATCCCTTCTGCATGGATGTCTTTGAATTAGTGTCTACAATTATCTAATTAGTATGAAAATGCATGATGCCATTTCAAATCCCTTTTCCTACTAACATGCAACATCTCGTGGACCCCACAACTCCCTATGTATTGTGTCATGTAACATTTGAGAGAGAGAGCTTGAATCACTGATTTGCATTTTTTTTTTTTTTTGGCACTTCGATTATTGAAAATGTACTATAATTTAACATGTCGACGTAAGCCACTTGATTGCCCACTTGCAGACTCTAATAATTGGTCCACTTCCCAGCTTTTGATGGGTACAATCCTGTCATGTAATGGTGCATACTCCTGCAACAGAACAATCAAAACAACAAATCATTCCTCACCTTTTCCTGCCACTTTTCTTATCAACAATCCAATAATTTCAGCAACCAATCAGAAAGAAAGAAAAAGCACATCTCTCTCAAACTCTCACCCACCTCCATTTTCCTTATTAGCTCTGAAGGTGTCTCAGCTGAAACTACAATCTGTCCAGCAGAGTTCTCTATGAAACCTTCCTCCACTCCTTTATCAAATAAAGCAAGCAAACTATTGTAATACCCATCTACATTCAACAACCCCACCTGTTTTACAGCAGAAAGAAAAACATGAAAATCCATCTCCCCACACGAAAAAGAAAAATGAGGTTAAGAGAGAATTATATGATTAAAACACCACTTACAGGTTTCTCATGAATTCCTAGCTGGGACCATGCTATCATCTCTAACAATTCCTCCATGGTGCCATATCCACCTGAAGAGGTTGAAAGTGAGAAATATGAGCATTCTAAAAAGTGACAGCCAAAAATAAATAGTATTCAGTAGGTTCTGTTCGGATGGACCGGGGAGTGCAATGAAAGCATCTGCATGTTTGGCCATTTCTGACTTCCTTTGGTGCATATCTGCTACTGTTTTCACTTCTCCAATGGTCTCCCCTGAAATCTGCCAGCAAAGAGATTGTTATGCTCCTATTAAAGATATGAGAAAAGACAAGAGGAAGAGAAGATAAAACATAACCTCATGTGGAAGGAGAGCTTTAGGAATTACACTGCCAGTAGAGAAAAAAGAAGAAGAAAGCAAGCACTTGTTCATGTTATAATCATGAATTCTCTACAAAATAGAAATATAAATGAATGACGCTGTGGGTGAAAAATCAATACAATTGCCATAAAAAGTCTACTTACCCAAGAACATGACATCCACCAAAGAAAACTGTCTGAGAAATCAATCCCATCAGACCTACACTTCCACCACCATAAACCAAATTGATTTTTCTCTCAACCTAGAAACAGTGAGATAGAAAACAGCTAAACAACATAAACAGAAAACAAAAAATCAAGGTAAGGATGTTCTTCATCTGTGTTTCTGTTTGTCTTCCACTTTCTTCAGTGGGTGCAGCTATTTGAGAATTTTACCAGCTCTTTTCCAAGCTCCAGAGCAGCATCACTGAATGCAGGCTTGTATCCTGATCTACTTCCACAGAAAACACATATTGTCTTAAATCTTCCACTCTTTTTAATTGCTACTGATTTCTCTTCAGATCCTTCCATTTCAACAAAACTAAAGTGAAAGAAGAAAGACCCACCAGCAGAGTCACAACAAAGAGGAGAAAACGAGAAAAAGAGCCTATGAAAGCTATTATAATTTAATAGATTCTTCAAAGAAACATCAGGAGCCGACACCCTTGCCTTGAATATCTTCCCCCTTTATTAACAAGACCTCCTTTTGTCTGCTTGGAAAAAGGGTATTTAATGTTGGAGAAGTGCCCAACCAACAAGAATCCCATCTTCATCTCCCTTTTTGTCACAGCCCCGCCCAATTCAGCACGCGCGAGGATTTTTGCTCCCACCCGAGCACACTTAATTTTGGAGTTCTTACGGTTTTCCGGCGGCACGGTTTTCAAAGGCCTCATGCTAAGTTAATACGGGTGACTTATAAGCACAGGGTCATGACTTGGGCTAACAGAAACTCACCGTTTGAAGCATGTGATTGACATGCTACGCCTTATGGCCGTGGTTAAGGGTGCCGTCCGGACCAAGTTCTCACACCTTTTATCCCCACATTTCCTTCAAATGCCTCTCTCTCAGGTTGCTTTCCCCACATTATTGTAACTAATCCACACATGACCCAGCAACAGCCCCTATCTCTCTCCCTTTCCAAACTCTGCAACCCACCCTATGAATAGCCATTATTGACAGATTCTCTAGGTACCATGTTTCCATTCGAATTGCTGAGTGTATTCCAATATCAACCCATAACAGGAAAACATTCAACTGCCGTCGAGCATCCACAATAGTTTCACTATCATCATCATAATTTAAAACCATTAAAGAGGGCTTTCTTTTGCCATGTATGAGGTGTTATTTAGTGGGCGTTAAAAAAACCAATAAAATAGTTGAGTGATTCATTCATCTTAAATTTCCTTAGCTCCTGCGATCAGTTAGCTCTTGAACGATCTTAAATTTCCTTGGCTATTTATTCCTACCAAAACCCTCAAGGGGGTGACTAGAGGCTGCATAATTATTTTTCAATACTCCCCCTCAGGTGGAGCCCACCCCTCAACTCAATCAACTGATCAAGCACCATCTCTCCTGTAATCTCGTGGGGTGATTCTAGGGAAATTTTCCTTGAGGTGACCACTTTGTACAGAAAAAAAATCTATGGGTGCCATCTGCAAAAGGCACAAGATCTTAAAGAAAATTGGGCCATGGCTACCCCCTGGTTCTGCCCCTTACCCCTGTGGCCTTAGCTTTGAGGAAATTACTGACATCACAAGCAAACCATTTATATAGATCTAGCTCCTACTTAAATCCATGCATAATTGCATTGGTTGGAATATGTCCATTTTGGCCAATGTTTTGTGATTAAAACAGTATTTCTGGGGCCATGATCAGGTCGTCTCAGAGTCTTGATAGGTGGGAATGCAATAAAGAAAGGAAGATAGGGTGGTCCCTTTAATCTGCCCATAATAATGATTTAAGTATGGAGGCAGCTAAACTTCACAAGCTTCAGATCATTGGCTAAATTGGATAGGTTGTTAGGTAGGTATTGATGTGCTGGACCACCTCCTAACAATTGATCTGTTGTGGTTCCAGGCATCCCCATGACTGGCTATCACTCCTCACATATGAATATATGATCAAAGATTGTGAAACACGGACATGAGATTTCCACAATTGATAGTCCTCGGTTAAGAAATCCAATGGTTGCGATGTCTGCTTGATATTTTCCCGATGCTAACACAAAACTCATTTTATCCTCCATTGATGGAATAAGGCTTTGATGACGATCCTAACGATTTTGATCTCTGCTGCTGGATTAAATCCACCACCCAATTCAACCATTTAAACCAGATTGGTCTACTAGACAGTCAACCCGACAACCACATCCTGTATGTTTGGCAAATAAGACCCAGCTTTATCCTAGTTTGACCCTTCTCTATTGAAAGCATGCTTATTTGTAGTAGGGCTGCAATGGTTAATTATAGTCAAACCAAGCTAAAGAGGAAAGAAATAAGAAGAAAAAGAAGATTATGATACCCAATGGGGAATATTGAAAAGTATTTCCGCTGCCTCTACTAACGCCTTAAGGTTTTAGTAGTAATGGTTAGCTAAAGAAATTTAATATGGTATCAGAGCCAACCGGTCGTGAGTTCGAATTCCAAGAGGAACGACTCGACGTAAAAAAAAAAAATGCGTGTCGCCAATAATGCGCCTGCCGGGTTCCACCTAAGGGAGAGTATTGAAAAATGGGCTCCACCCAATGAAGAATATTGAAAAGTATTTCCGCTGCCTCTACTAACGCCTTACTATTTTACTAGTAATGGTTAGCTAAAGAAATTTAATAGTTGTTTAATTCTGATGATATCGACGAATAAGAAGGATTAGAGAAATCATAACTACTTGCTTATTAGACATTCTCTAGTGGTTGGATTCACTAATCTCCATAGGAAACTACTTCTGGGTGATACAAATTTCTTTTCCAAAATCATGAGTTGGTAGAGCCATCAAATTAGGTGGAGTCCACAATTAATTGTATATATATTTGATTACGTTTTTAAAGAAATTAGGCCTGTTTGTTTGAAGGAATCTCTGACTAAAGTCTTTCTATATTTTTTTATGATACAAAGGGAAGCGGGCCCCATAAGATTTTAGCCATGGGAAAGAAGTTTGCTTCCTCAAGATGGGAGACACCGAACGATGGAGAAAGAAACCTGTTTTTCTAGGAAGAGACACTTTTAGAAAACAAATTCTTGACAGTTAGATAAGAAATGGGGTGTCTAACCAATTGAAATTACCCTTGTTGACTAAAATTCACTTCTGCTTTTGGCATTTTCCACATTCAATATATTCATAAACGTAGGTTGTCTTTAAGCATTTGAGAATCCCATTAGGATAACATTTATATATCTCCACTTGCTTCTTATTTTTCCCAGTTGAGAAAAAGGAGTGACCGCCTGCCTCATTTTCTCCATCTCGAATTCCCCTACCCCCACCACTTTACCGTACTGGGATTCTTCTGATTTCTTTCTCGCCAAATGGCTTTGTCATTTGACAACAATATTACAAAAGAGTTACATGGTCCAACTGCTATCCAACATTTTCTTCCATGTGTGGGACACCCAAGTGTATTCTTTTTATACATGGAATGTACGGACATAAATAGATATAACATTGATAGAGCCATTCCATGCAAAACAAAGTATACCATCTTAATCGTCCATTTTTAATTTACATGCTAGGATATGACCTCAACCCAAGAACATAGGTTGCTGTACATTTAATTTAATGACAGTATTTGAAAATGTACCTGCTAGTTCCCTCCAGAAGTGTCAAGACAAAGCACATGAGCCCTCTCTGCCTTTGGACGTCCTAGGGTGGCTTGGATTGATAGGCCTCAATGCAGACGAACTCAATATCTGTGTGAAAAGATAGGCAACAATGTTAGAAATATATTTCTTGAATTACAATAAATCCAATGCATTTTGTCTGAAAATGAATCAATTGTGACATTATAATGGTATTGTCATGCTATGATGATATTGTTTTTTTTTTCAGGAGAAAAGGGGGTAAAAGTTTTAAGCACCTTGACAATTATTTCAGTAACACCATGATGAAAGGTTCAAATTTGAAATTATACCAATGTTATCTTTTGTTTTGTTTTGGTTTTTTTTTTTTTTTTTTTTTTTTTTTTGTGTGTGTGTCTTCTTATGTCATCCTAATAGCCACATTTGTAACATTAAGAAGTAACTAGGTCTACAAGAGACAAGAGAGAGGAGTAACTTCCTCTCCATGGGCTGTGCTTAGAGATTATTTGAGTTCCATGGTTATACATAGACAATTGAAATCCAAATTGCTAGAAATCAATGTCTCGTCTTTGAAGGGTGTACACGGATCGGATTGGTGCGGATTGAACTAAATTCATTACTTACGGATTGATGGATTTGGAATCCGTCATCAATTCGTGGATGTTAAAACTGATCCGATCCGATCCGTAGAGGACCAGATCAGATTAGATTAATCCGTTCAATCTAATGTTAAGATATCAAACATGTTGTAAAAAAATTTATATTTGACCCCTTCAATTTTTTTCTTACTTTATATTTAGACATCTTAACTTATATTTATACCCTTTAAATCTTTTTTATTTATGTTTAATGTCAACGGATCGGATTGGATTGAATCCGCGGATTGAGGGTGAAATCCATCATCGATCCGTTGTTAACGGATTACAAAATTTTCAATCCGTCACCAATCCGTTTACCTTCGGTTCAGTTAAAAATCCGTGGATCGGATCAGATCGGATTGGTTTTACGGATCGACGGATTTTTCGTGCAACCCTGTCGCCCTTAACTAACGTTACATTGATAAGCCCACAGTCAAGTTTAGCACATGAGAAAAAACCCGCCTTAAATACAAGGAATAAAAGGAATCACTTGCTTTGCACATGATCAATCATGTAGGCATAACTATGATTAATATATAGTTTTATATGACAATCTCAAGGTGAGACTGTCATTTTTTTTAGAGCTTTGTATTTCAAAAGTGGGATCCACTAATTAATTTATAACAATAATGGAACTCTAAAAAATCTCTTAACCACCGGCCTTAATAAGATGGTTATTGTAATCAATAATCACATTGTGCCCAATGCAGGAACAAGTCAATTCTGGGACTATAAATATGTGATTACCTAACCTAAATTCTGTTTGTCTTTTACTCCCCTAGATTAGACTAGGATGTTAATTTTAAGATGAAGGCAGACACAGTTTCATGAAAAAAAAGAAAAGAAGTGAAAGACAGATGGAGCTGCTTGAGGACGAGGGCAAATAAGATAAAAAGGTGCTAGAACCTTGTGGAACCCTATTTTCTCTTGTTTGTAGCATCTTCTTTAATCTATTAGAGGGCTAGAAACCGGACCTATAATACAGACAACCACTTGATGATGCTCAAAGCATCAGATTTCCATGTCTGTAGTCTATGCATTGGAGATCTTTTATAACTCAAATCCATTTGACTGCAGAAATGGATCATCTTTTAAACTGTTTATGTGACTATTGGTTTTCTACAAAAATCCTGTTCAAATTTGTTTTTTATTTGAAGGAACTACTACTTCAACTGTAATTACATTTATCCTCTTTTCTTCTAAGGTTGCTTTCCATGTAAACTATATTTGAGACTTACTTTGGAGAACACTACAGAGGCAACCAACCCGACTCAATATTACAAAGGGCCTATTTGTTTCATAGAATTGAATTCCTAAAAATTCTGAAAAATATAACCCTAAAAGTGGTAAAATTGAAGAAACAATGGTGACGATCCTAGATCGGCCATGTAATAATCCTTTTCGATGGAAAATAACTTTCTTAAAAATGAGTACAGAGATATCACCTAGCAATTAAGTCTTAGAAAATTAAAGATAAAATTATAACTTTGAGAGCCTCCTTTTCCATACAAATAGCTCCAAGGGAATTTTATTATTTTTTACTGTTTTAGGGCTAAAAACCGCCGTATGACCATTATTCCTGGGCCAGTTTGGCAACTTACTATTAAAGTATAAGTGATATAGAGGTCTTGGTATCGATCCCGAGTTCCTTCTCCTTTAGAAATCAAAGATTGAGTCCACTAGTGCCACCACCTTGAGGCACATGGGTGTTTATTCGGCATCCTTCTGGGCCGGAGGGATTAGTCTAACCCAAAGGGTTGATAATCTTTTGATAGAAAAATAAAAAAGTATAAGTGATGTAAAGCATCAAATCAAAAGTAAATAAAATATAAGGGGGTTATGATAGTAACTTATCTTTAATAGATTGATAGGAAATCTTTTTTACTCTTTTGTGTAAAAAGTGGGTTTTTTTTTTGTCATTCAGTAAAGAAAGGAAGTTATTTTTTTTTATTTTTTCCTAAAAAGGAGGAGGGAATTTTAAAAATATGTAATTTTGATGTGATCCCCTCAAAAATGGAAGCTCTATATTATTTTTAGTAATCTAGTAAATTTTCTAACCGGCCCTTATAGGAGAGGGATGAAGGCAGGGGATAGGGAGAGTGCTGAGGGCAGGTGGGGAGAGGGAGAAAGGGGGAGATGGGGAAAGGGAGAAAGAGAGGGCGGGCGGGGGTTGCTGGTGGTGGGGGAGAGAGATAGGGAGAGGAAGAAGGACAGCGAGAGGGATCGACGTCGGTGTCAGCGTCAGGGCGAAGGTGGCCAGAGTAGAGAGATGAAATGAGAGGGAGAGGGGTAGTTTAGAATGTTTTTTATTTTATTTTTTTAGGAAAAAAAGCAGTATACATATCTGTACTTTGGCATTTTTGCAGAATGCACAATGTACTTTGGTATTCTGGACTAAACCTATTTGTAGTTTTTATTGATATGCAAATACAAACGGCCGTGACGGAATATAGAAAATGACGAATTTACCCTTCCATATAAGATGTCCCTTGACGTTTTTTTATTCATTTTCCCCTTTTTTTTCACTTGCTGCTAAGGTTCTGCTTCGCCACCCATCATCATCACCACCAAGGAAAGCCCAAATGCGCTAAAGTTCTTCTTCGCCCTGACCGCGTTGCAAGGGAGGCTCGAGAAACTGTCTCTCTCCAATGCGTTTCTCCCAGCGCCGTCGCCGCCCGGCGCAACTGGGAGAAGCTACTAGATGATGATGGGTGGCAAACACAAACATTTCATTTCTAACGTGTTGTCTTAAATCCCTTGCAATGGCTGCTTCAGTAGTTGTCGAGCTCTGCTCTGCTGTTCCTCTGCGGGGTCGATTTCCTAGGGTTTCCTCCATTTCTAGGGTTCCGATCTCTGCTGCTTCTCATCTCTTCAAAACCCCACCTCCACCTCTATGACTCCTCTCCTCCATTCCTCTTAAACCCTTTCGTAGCTTGACCTTAAATCCTCACTCCAACTGCTTTGGAAATCCTCTGAAATGCAATCCTTTTTGGGTTTTCAGCGATGATGAAGACGACGATGAGGACGAGGACGAGGACGACGATGAAGCCAAGGACATTGGTATCGAATTTGGCTTCCTTGACAAAGAAGACGACGATGATGAAGCCAAGGACATTGGTATCTGTTTGGTGAACAATGCGTTTATGCATAACATGATTTTTTTTTTTTTTTTTTTTTTTTTACATTTTTTGATCTTGGGGGACATGGGAAACCACTTTACCTCAGAACCCATTTTTATTGAAAGTGGACAAAGAGAAAGATCGTTGCTTTCCCCTTAAAGCGACATGATTAGTGGTGATTTGAGGAAATAATGGGTTATGCGTGCCTGTCTTCATATGTACCTGTAAGAGTAATGAGACTTTTCACATTGCTCGCTTTGCCTGATGAGTACACTACTACACTGACCAGAATCTAGGCTTGGAAATTAAGCAAGCTAGCCCTAATGATGGGGACATCAATCTTCATGCAACACATTGCTGTGTGTTGGCGAGTAAGTAGGCTAAACAGAAATGCTAGATTTAAAAGGAGAGATGAGGGAGAATCCTCTTTTGGGTCTATTTTTCAAATGTTCTTTTCACCCTTGTTTTTTTTCACCCCATGTTCAGAGTTTTCTGCATCAGCTCTGAACTCACTCAATTGGGCATAAAGACAAGCATATGAAGCTTTTCTGCACACAACATGAGAAATAGAGAAAATAAAGGAGAGATGGGGAAACCTCCAATGCAATTAAGGAGATATGGGGAGAGAGGAGATAGCCGGAGATGGAAGCGCAGACATGAAGATTTTTTGGATATGTGGGTTAGAGAGAGAGTGCAGATGAGAGAGGGAGAGTTGCAGATCGATTAGGTTCAGAAATTTGGAAATGAGGGAAATCAGAAAAAAAAAAGCGGGCCCTGGGATTTTTTCTCCCCAAGAGCAAATAAGTCTTTTTAAGCGAGTAGTTTTGCGCCAGTATGCACCAGACAACATTTATATGACCTACGCCGTTAATACTAATAGAATCCGTTCATTTTACATATTAATTAGAACTACATGTAAGTTTAGTATAAAATACCAAAATATAAGGGGTATTCTGCAAAAAGACCAAAGTCCATATAGGTATACTTTTTTTTTTTTTTTCCATTTTTTTAATATAGTGTGTGTGGAAAGTTGTTTGCAGAATGTGTAGGCAGAGCACTCTTCAATTCTAGCAAACAAGAGGGCCCAAAGTGATATTTAAAAATATCTCGATAGAACAAAAAACCAACTCATCCAACCCGTTGAGTTTAGTGGCCCACCTTAATCGTACGGTTTCAAAAAGGCTCCTCAGCATTTACTCGTGGCCGTTATTTCCCACCTCACTGGCCCGCCACCAGCTACAGCATATGATCCGACGCCACTAACCCGGCCAAATTCCACCGTCGAAAAATATATCCCGGAGAACTTTCGTCATCATCATTGTCTTCGTTGCACGGCTCAAACCCTCGGAAAATCCCTAGCTTTTCAAGGCAGGGACCTCGGGTTCTAGCTTTTCCTCGAAATCCCTAGCAATGTCCGCGTCGTTCGGAGCTGCGAACACTGCTGTTTTCACCGATCCAAAGCTCCAATTCCAAGGATCTCACGGTCTCAGACCATCGGCGTCTGCTCATCAGCTCCGGCGCGGCAGCGGCTTGCCGCCTTGTTCCTCCAACACGTCTGTCGTGAGCGCTATCTCCACGGTGAGAGGTTTGATTTTGGTGTCTGTTTCTTATGTCAATTCTTAGGAGTTGGAGAATATTCTTGTGTTGTTTGTTGTACAATAAAAAGAGATTCTTGAAGAGAACTGGAGCTCAGTTGGTATTAATTTGCTGCAAGATTGTTAATTTGCATCCTGTTTATGAGGCATTTTGCACTAATCAAAGCTTATCCCATCTGGGGCTGTTGGCTTTTTTTAACTTCTCTTTTCCACTCAACCCTATTGAAATGTTGTATGGTTAGTAACTCTATAATCCATGAAAGTCTTTCCTAACCACTCATCCTTATTGAAATGTTGTATGGTTAGTAACTCTATAATCCATCAAAGTCTTTCCTAACCACTTCATTTGAGGTATAGTGAGATAGTGAAAGAATGAGATGAGATCAATACATTCTTGACACTTTCCAACCTTTTTTTTTTGTTGTTGTCTAGAATTGTTGGACTGAATCTTATAAAACAGTTGGCAAGATATTTGTGTTATGTGTTCAGCAGCAGATTCACATTGTCTTCATTTGCAGCCTGTAAAGCCGGACACTTCCTCTGCACCTAAACGTAGCAAGGTTGAAATATTCAAGGAGCAAAGTAACTTTCTGAGATACCCTCTGAATGAGGAGCTGCAGACAGAAGCCCCAAATATTAATGAGGCCGCTACACAATTGATCAAGTTTCATGGAAGCTATCAACAGGCTAACAGAGATGACAGGGGTCCTGGTGGTAAATCTTATCAGTTCATGCTTCGGACGAAGAATCCCTGTGGGAGAGTTCCAAACAAGCTTTACTTGGTCATGGACGATCTTGCTGATGAGTTTGGGATTGGCACTCTTCGATTGACAACCAGACAAACATTTCAGCTACATGGTATTCTTAAGAAAGACCTCAAGACAGTGATGGGTACCATAATTAGAAGCATGGGATCAACTCTTGGAGCATGTGGGGATCTGAACAGAAATGTTCTTGCTCCTGCAGCGCCATTTGTGAGAAAAGACTACTTGTTTGCACAGGAGACTGCTGATAACATTGCTTCTCTTCTAACCCCTCAATCAGGCGCCTATTATGACCTGTGGGTAGATGGGGAGAAAATCATGTCAGCGGAGCCTCCTGAAGTGGTGGATGCTCGTAATGACAACTCCCATGGGACGAACTTTCCCAACTCCCCTGAACCTATCTATGGCACTCAGTTCTTGCCTCGGAAGTTCAAGATTGCAGTCACCGTTCCGGGGGATAACTCGGTAGATATACTTACAAATGATATTGGCGTCGTAGTGGTTTCTGATTCTGACGGGGACCCTCACGGCTTCAACATTTATGTAAGAAGTAATTATTTTGATTTAAGTTTACTTTGTTCTAAATATTAGCATTTGAGTGCCTATCTATTTTTCCGTATCATTATTAATGCGATAAGTCATGAATTTGCAGGTTGGGGGTGGGATGGGCAGAACACATAGGATTGATAGCACCTTCCCTCGTTTGAGTGAGCCACTGGGTTATGTACCGAAAGAGGATATCTTGTATGCCGTGAAAGCAATTGTTGTTACGCAGAGAGAAAATGGCAGACGAGATGACCGGAAATATAGTAGGATGAAGTATTTGATCAGTGAATGGGGAATTGAGAAGTTTAGGAGTGTTGTTGAGCAATATTATGGGAAGAAGTTTGAGCCCTTTCATGAGTTGCCGGAGTGGGAGTTTAAGAGTTATTTGGGGTGGCATGAACAGGTTCAGTTTCATCACAACAACTTAAATCTGTATCTTATGTTTTGTGCTTCAAATATTTCGTCTTGAAAGCTGGTCTGGATTATCGGTTTTTATCTAGTTTGCCATTCCTTATTTTGTCTTCTTTTTGTTTGGGATTATATCCTTACAGTTCATTGTGCTTTTTATTCTTTTCTTTTCTTTTTTTTTCTCAATTTGTGTTTCTTGATCTTCTGAAAATATAGTCTCACAGGGTAATGGTGCAATGTTTTGTGGGCTCCATGTTGATAATGGCCGTATTGGAGGAACAATGAAGCAGGCTTTAAGGCAGATAATTGAACAGTATAACTTAAATGTGCGTCTTACCCCGAATCAGAACATTATCTTGTGTGACATTCGCCGTTCATGGAGGCGGCCCATTACAATGGCTCTTGCACAGGCTGGTCTCCTGGTAAAGACTTATCTGCAATTCAATTTGCTTTGTTTGCTAAGTGCTAACATTAATTGGGTCTTTCAAAATTTCGGTTGGAGTCTTGGCAAACAACTATGTATTAAATTATTCAGCTCTTCGATGTTTGGACTTCTGAGTGAAGCTTCGCTTTTCATTGAGTAATTAATATTTACAAAAAAAAGTCAAATATCCAAAATTCTGAATGAAAGGAAATCATTATTGAGAAGGAAAAATCAATACAGATAGTTGGGAGAATAAATATACAGTAGATGATTCTATAGGGTAATGAAGAAAGAGGGAAAATAATTCATCATGAAGCAGATCTTGACTGGTTTTCGATCTTGACAGCATCCTAGGTATGTTGATCCTCTCAACATAACTGCAATGGCATGCCCAGCACTACCACTTTGTCCACTGGCAATAACGGAAGCTGAGAGGGGAATTCCTGCAATTCTTAAGAGAATTCGAGCTGTTTTTGAGAAGGTAAACAAGAAACTGTAGTTCTGATTCTTCTAATTGAACGGAATGTTTAGTTCTGAATCCAACTTGGTTGGATGTTTTATATTTTCTACAAAAAGAAAAATTAGACTCCATTGGCCATTTCTGTCTTCTATTCGTAGGAGTGCATGAGGATGAAATCTGAAGCAATTCTTCCTCATTTGATTCAGTGGCTTTCTCACTATATTGCATTGAAAAAACACATTTAAAACTTGTGGCAGAGTGGTTCAAACAGGTTAGAACAGAGCAAAGGGGGCGGAAATAGACCTAAATACATGTATAGAAAATGAGAAAAGCTAGATCATTGGATACTTCACTTAATGTATTATGTATCAGTGATTCTATCTTATTCCTGGTACACATGGCACATGCGTACAAGGATAAAACTATTCTTCTTCTAGGACATAATATGGATCGATAACAATTCACAGCCCAAAACATGCACTGGTTGAGTTTGTTTTAATCTTCAGTTGGTGGAATCCTTACTGGTCCATCCATTTAGTTCCCACAAACTCTTTGAACTTGTGGTTGGGATCTAGGCCTAAGTGAACTTTTTGACCTTGTATGTGCTTCACTTTAATATGTCTTACTGCTAGTTGTTAAGCAAAAACAATCATACATTGTTATTAACTGGCACTTGGACCCTTGTAACGAGGTTATTAATATGCTGGGTTTGTTTGTCAGGCCTGGTGCCTACCCGGTACCTACCATGATTGGTCTTCGTTTACATGGCGATTCAAAATACTCACAAGCATTGGTTCGGCATGGGCCAGGTTTTGCAATGCTTCTATGATGCCTAGGTTTGAGCTCGGGTTTAAGCTTCTTTATAGTGTTGCTGAGCTAGGCCTGGGCTTGAATCTTAGCCCTGAGAATTCAGGTTGACTTTCTTTTAGTGCAGGTTGGCTTCAATCTGAATGTTTGATATGAAAAGTAAATGGAAGACCAACCTCTTACCCTAGTGGTAAGAGGCTCCAGTTCTTACCTGCCTGTCCAGGTTTCGAACCTGGGCAGGCACCTTCCCTCACCTGAGGGCTGTCCTACCTCTCCCGAGGGCTTCTTCTCTCACCAGAGGGCTGGCTCACCTCACCCGAGGTCCAGTCCCCCTAAGCTGGGTACCAAAAAAAGAAAAGAAAAGAAAAGTAAAGTAAATGGGCTTGGTTCATTGAAATGTGATAAACTTCTCCCTCACCTAGGTTTTAAAATCATTGTATCCAGTGGTAGCTACTACTAAAATACTAGTAACCTTCCAGAATGAAGATTCTTGTTTGTTTTATTTCTGAGCATCGAATAAGATTTGCTTTTAAGAGAAGGGGAGTGAAATAGACTGATATTATGGCTAGATCATTTCATGTTGTCTGCGCTGCAACTGCTTCACCCCCTGCTATAAGTCCAAAACTGTTCTATGCTGGAAGGTGGATTACAGTAAAGGTTTTTTTTTTTTTCCTCAGGTTGGCCTCAATTACAAAGAGTCAGTGGTAATAAGGGTAACTGGATGCCCTAATGGTTGTGCCAGGCCTTACATGGCTGAGCTTGGACTGGTTGGTGATGGACCCAACAGCTTCCAGGTATTTCTAGCATTGCCATTCTTCTACTCTTTCCAGTAGATATCAGAGAATAAAGATGGAAGCCTTTTATCAGAGGGTTTTAGGGTGCATTTGGACACAACTCCAAACACCAATTTGTTGGATAACAATGTAACATTGCCTCAATTAACTGTTGCAAAATTTTGATTGGTACAGAGGGCATAAGCTGCATTAGGCTGATTTCGGTTTTATTCCAATCCTGACCAGAATGATTGTGTTTGTTTCACATCCTACAGTAAATTACTTTCACTTTTGGCTGGATTTGTCTATTATACTTCATTTAGAAGTGCAGAAAAGCAGAATATAATCAAAAGTACTTGTGGTTTTCCTTGCGTCGAACAGATCTGGCTTGGTGGTACACCAAACCAAACCACACTGGCAAAATGCTTCATGAATAAGGTGAAGGTTCATGATCTGGAAAAGATCTTGGAGCCGCTCTTTTACAACTGGAAACGCAAACGCCAACGGGGAGAATCATTTGGCGAATTCACAACCCGTATGGTGAGGACCAAAAGCTGCTTGATCAAAAGTTCTATTATCTAAGCATTGCATGACCCCTTAGTAGATTTTTCCCCTGAGCTTCTTCTTGGTTTTGGGCATCACTGATCTACTTGCAATCTCTTCAATCATAACCTAACGTACTGGCTAAAATAGGAGAGAGTGGTACATCATGCAAATTGTCTGGGAATTTTTCCATGGCTGATTCAGCATAAAATGCAAGTTCTAATTCTGATGCTCCCACATTGTTACAGGGCATTGAGAAGCTACAAGAGATAGTTGAGAAGTGGGAAGGGCCAGTGAAGGCAACATCACAGTTTAGTCTGAAGCTTTTTGCTGACAAGGAGACATATGAAGCCATGGATGAGCTTGCTAAGCATCAGAACAAGAACGCTCACCAATTGGCCCTTGAAGTAATCCGAAATTTTGTTGCAGCCCAGGAAAATGGCAAGGCTGAATGATCTCCAACTTTTTGAGCATTGTAAGATAATTTGAATAATGGAGTGAGTGTTTGCACGGATTGATTCCTTTTTCCAAAGCTCGTCCCAGCATCATATATCACTTAAATGAAGTTGCCTGTGGGATAATCAAAGGGAGGGTGCTTCATTTGAGTGATACATGGTGTAAACACAGGACTAAGATGATATAGATATCAGGTCCCATCATGGGTTGAACATTCCCTGCTTTGGACATGGTTTGCCGGACTGAATTTTTTTGACGTCTTGGGGATTTAGTCAGATTTGGATCTTTAATTGGGTGACTGGGGATCCTCTGAGACGAAAGTGGAACTCTACATTGGGTCAACCTATTGAAAATCGTAGGTGCTTGAAATGAATGCCTCCTAGTGTATGGGTTAATCCCCAAATTTTACTCTTATAGGGGTTGGTTCCAACATAAGATTGATCATTTGATTACAAATATAATTATCCGAGTATAAGATTATGTCAATTATACTTTTAATTAAAGGATTAATGTCACGGTTGGACAAACACCTATTAGAGTAAAGTTTGTGAATATCAACTTTGGGAGGACATTCATTTTCGACTAGCTCCGGTTTTAATAAGAGAGCCCCACTGTGGAGTTCACTCTCTGTTTTTTTTTTTTTTTTTTTTGCTTGAAGGAGTTCCACTCTTTCAACCCAAGATTTCTCTAGTCAAAGGAACCTGACGCTATTTTGGTGGGCTCTGATCTTCCATATTTATTGTCAGATAGGCTCCTGTCAAGGGCTCAGGGTCCATATTGTACCAATTGGGTGTACACAGGCCCAGGTGAGTATAATCCAAAGCTGACACGTTGACAGCCCTGTCTGTGTCTGCACCAAAAATGCCACCGCTAGAGTAGATACTAAGATGGACCGTGGAAATCACATATTGGGATGCTTTTCAGTTTTCTTGGATCTGTGCTTTTAGTCCATCTATTATGGTGCCAAAAATCCTTGTAACCTTGTTGGACCCGATCAGAACTAAGAAGACTGAGCTACAAACAGGTGCGAACCCCATCACAACTTGGAAGGCTAGTTGCAAGCCAATATTTCATCTATTTTAATGAGCATGACTAATATCACAAATCAAGCATTCAACACAAAGGGCGAGGCCAAAATGAAATTTGCATATTGTTCAAAAAGAAATCAGTGTGAGTGTATTCATCACAGTTGTTCCAGAAGTGCCTGTTTTTTCAATTTTTTGAGAATGCCTTTATCAAACAATTAAAAATTTGAGAGTCTGTGTGACAGGCCCACTTTGATAAGTTGTAACCTTGTATGTCATGAGATGAAATGGAAGTTTCACTTTAAAAAGTTGAGAGTCGGTGGACAGGCCTACATGAATCCAACCTGCTTCAAACCACATATGCCCCTACTCCCTTGAACAAAATATCACATTAAAAACTCACTTCAAACGGTGTGTCCCATGCTATCAGAATGATTACATGTGAAGAAAAAAAAAAAAAAAAAAATTGACCGTGCGACTATTGTTACATGTGATATTTACCCTACAATAGTCGAAGTTTATATAATTACCACGGAATTGTTCGTACAATAATAGCGTGACATCATGCGGTCTTATCATATGGTCTTATTATATCGCATAAAATGATGTGTGTGATACAGCACGGTCCTAAGATATCGTACAAAGAAAATACTTAAACTTTGACTTCTTAGGGGCGAATCACTAGTCTAAGGCAGCTCTGTGGACAATATTAAAAAAAAAAAAAAAAAATGATGCATTTTATCTGGCAATTTTAAATATAATTAATTAAACAATGGTTTCTACTCTTGTGGAAGTTGATGGATATTTATGGTGGGCACTATATTCCTAGTCGTGTGATAATATCATAACAAAGATCGTAAGAAGTTTTTGTGATAATAAGGATATTGACAAGTATATATGTTGCTTATACAAACGTCTTGAGGTTTTGATTGGGCTAATCCAAATATATGGGTGGTAGGAATAAGAAGCTAAGGAAATTTAATAAAGGAAAGCATGTGTTTTGAGAGCATGCTGTGTGAACTCTTCAAAGGTTGGGTTGGGAAAATATCAAAAAGCCCACTCCCGGGCGCAGACGGGGTGGACCTGGGTACAAGTTAGTGGGTGTTGGCCACTGTTGGGTGCAACGGCACCTGTCAAACCACGGTGTACTTTCAAAAATTATATAAAGATTCTTGATTTATTTTAAAAAATTCAATAAAATTCATGAGTCTACTCTCAAAATCCACATTAAAATCTTCTACTTGTCCCTAAAACCAAACTACTTACAAGGATCCGCAACCCTCAAATGAACATCTCGGGTCCCAAGATGGCGCTATGGCAGATATAATATTAAAATAAAAGAAAGATGGGCATTATAAGAGAGATAAAGATGATATTTTTATGAATGAAGGAAAAGATGTGACTATTTGTTGGTGTGGCCAAGGGCGATCTTCATGTCTGTTTACGTTTCTTAAGATTTTGAAGGCTTAAAAAGATTGTGTTTGTGTGGTCATGCTGCTTCGGTTCCTCTCTTCTCAATCGCCACCAATCTCTTCCTTCCATCGAGAACAGAACTTCTTGTTGTTATGGCCATGTGCTTACAATCATAAGACCAGAAGAAGCAGATCTTCTTCTCTGAATGCTGTCGATAAAGAATCCCAGTTCGAGATCGATCGAGAAAAGGCCCGACAAGCCCTGCAAAAGCTCGACGAGCAGCTCGAGACCCTCTCTCAAAAACAAATCACCCCGAAGAAAAGGCTCCCTTCTTCTTTACCTCCTTTGGGTACTCTCTCCCTCTCCCTCTCCCTCTCAATAAATATTTATATACATATACTGGAAACCTGTTCAATTCAAATATTTTTGTAACTTATCTTCTAAATCTGAAAATGCCCAGTTGCTATTTTCCTATGATTTATGTGTTGGGTTATCTCTTCTGAGTTTCACAAAATTAATAGTTATTTGGTAACCCTTAAAGCAGATTAGTGTAAAAGCAGAGTTAAAAAAAAGCTTATCCAAATAGAAGATGGAATAAGGATTCAAAGATGTTCATGTGATATGATGTTGGGATTCTCATTTCAACTCAAATAAAACGTTTAGCTATTTCTTTTCACAGACCCATGTTAGCTTTTAGAGTTGTTGTTGGAATTATCTATAAATTGAAGTGCTTGGATTAACTGATGACATGACTTGCTCTGAATTTGATGAAAATCCCAGTTCCCAAATTTGAGAGAGAGATGATGAGCAATCTGAGGACCAGAGAAGAAATGCCAGAAATCTCGGGATCATATTTTGCATATTCTGCAGTTGCTCTCCTCATCCTCACCTTTTTTAACAACATAGTCTTCAGCGTCTTCATAAAACCTGCTGTCGATGGTAAAGATCCAGCTCCAGCTACCATTATAAGAGGACCTCCTCTTAATAAAGCTGTGGTGCAGCAGGCACCTCCTATTGGCAATCTGCGCTGAAATATCACTCTCTGCATTGGTTGCAAGACATGTACGATGTATCTATCTACTTATCTATTTGTATTGATATGTCATTTCTGTCACTTTTGTTTACACTGTAAGTTGTTGGTGGAAACTAAAAACAATAGAGAGAAGAAAAGTTGTTAGTAGTACTTTTCAAGTATCAGAGATGTGATTATTTTAAGTATACAATGGAAGGTGGTTATATAGGTCTCATCCACTAGCATTCAACCTTAAACATGCATTAGGGCTGTGATTGGTAAGACAAGTCTCATGCTGGGGGCCTGGGGGCCTGGAGAATGTCAGTGTGGAGCCCCTCACAATCAGGTCTGAGACTTGGACAAATGGTGATACAAATTCTTGAATTTGTTTGTATACTGTGAATGTTTGGGGTTGGTATTTAGTGCACATGTATTCATGTACACCAAGGGATCTTGATAATTTAAATTTAAAGGGCATGTTCCAGTAATGCTTAGAATTCCAAGCTTGGTGGATTTATGTTTTTTTCTGGTGGCGGAATGAAGAAACTGTTTTGAGCATAGGAAATGTTTTTTCGCGGAATTGAAAGAAGTAATTATAGTTTTCCTTATGTGAAAAAGCACAGTACCGAACTCCAGAAAAATGGTGCTTGCAAAATATTAGAGCCTTCATTTTCAGGGCACTGAGAAAATCATCTGCCTTACAGAAACATGCCCACAGCCACAGGCTTCCATTGTTACCATGTTTCCAATATTATTGTTCAATTGTTGGCAAATCAGTCTGTCATCATCCAATTGGTGTTGTTCATGAATGATCGATAATTTATTGTAGTAAGGTAGCAATTGTTGTGTGAGCATTGCATTATCCCTTGTCTCGGGTTCATTCGGGTGGGCTAAGCCAGGTAATGACCGAACTTAATTGTAACTCAAATGGGAAAGTGGATAGTTCTGAGCCTGAATGTGGCCCAGACCTGAATCTTGTGTAATTATATGTTGAGTTTACTTCGGTTGAAAAGTATCACTAAATAGCCAAGACACTCAAGGTTGAGCTAGTTTCACAAAATGCCCAGGATCAATCCTTACGTGCTCAAGTTAAAATTACACTCCTAGACCAATAGCCCAATGTAACAAAAAATAAATAAATAAATAAAAGCATCAAGTATCAATAATTCCATTTTATTTATGACGAGGAGTTTACATATTTGTGAAAGAACTAACTGATCTCATATGGGTGTTGGAACGGAACTCACCGAGAACCTTATGTGTTCCGGTGTGAGGTAAACCTGCGAACTCGCTGCAAATGTTCTCAGATCTTCTAGATGATCAACCAAGGGTTCCCATCTCCCTTATATAGAATAATTTTTAGGAGTCACGACTACTACAAACTCTACTCCTCCTGGAATCCCACATCTCCTGACCAGCATGAGAATTCTGTCAACCGGGAGTCTGAACCTGATCCAAACCCTACCATCAAGAGTTTGATATTTATCTGACTCAACCAGATTAAGACTTATTAGGAGTTAATTCGCGGCATATCGCCAGGCTCGATTTGGCGTTGGCCTAGGGTTGTAAACGGGTCGGTTCCGGTCTGGGTCCGGATACCCATTTACATCCCTATGTGGGCCCAATGGCAATCCGGCCACACAATTTTCCTAACAATTTGATGATAAATCAGCACTTAGCATAGAATGTATCAACACTTGAAGGTTTGAAATTCTTCTAGTAGTAAATTCTAGGCACCTAATCACTATCAAACCTCACAAGGTTTGAAATTCTTCTACTAGTAAATTTTAGGCACCTAATCACTCTATCAAACCTCACATGCATCCAACACTATTACTCAGCTAGTTAAAAACGTGTGTAGAATATGTGGGTGCTTGAGTAGGAGTCCTGTTTAAAGAAAACCCACTCCATTCATATGCATTTCAACATGTCCACAAAGAAAAAAAATGTGTGGGTGCTTGAGTAGGAGTCCTGTTTAAAGGAAACCCACTCCACTCATATGCATTTCAACATGTCCACAAAAAAAAAAAGTATTGATGGTCCCTTATTTAAAATAATTTATAGGATTCATCAGTTGGCAATGCCGGCGTATAATTCAAGCTAATATCATTTGGGACCACTGAGAATGGTTATGAGGGACCACTTGGGTCGACATTTATAGACATAAAAATATCAAGGGTCAATGGAGTGGGTGAGGATCCCTTATGAGCTAAGAAGATGCTTTTAAACCTAAATACCTTATCTTGTTTGGACAATAGTTCGGAAAAAAAAACACAAAATCCTTCCAAGATAGATGTTTTATCAACTAACAGGGCATGTTGATCAGCGACAATAGTAATTCTAATCGACAATAGTAATTCTAATCCTACGAAAGCGAGAGTTACCTTTGCATTGCTAGCTTTGAGGTTTAGTCCCTCAGCTCATATACCTTCCCCTTCTCCTCTTTAATAATTCTCGATGGAGCTCATTTGACCATAGATTTATGTGTTCAGTTCCAATATATTTTTTGCATTTTTTTTTTTTTTTTTACACTTGATTTATATGTATTTGCTGATATGGAATCTATTGGCCAATGTAGACAATCATCATCAATAAAAGTGAATTATTATTGGTGACGCTGATGATGACGACGACGACGACGACGATATTGTGAATTTAGGATTTGTTTGTGCGGCGGGGATTTCTGTGGATACCGGTGAGGACAGGGCGTTCCGGCTTTTCAGGCGTGTTCTTTAAGGCCATTTTCCACGGCTGATTTTCCGACCTCCCCCCAACGACTTCCATTTTGCCGCGGCGGCGGCTCTGCACAAACAGACCCTATAGTTAAGAGGTGGTGGATTCCAGTACGATGGGGCTTGGATCTGAGCCCACCCATAAGGGAGATTTTGGAGGTCCAATCCAGATTGAACTAAGAAGATACAGCCCAAAATCTTTTGCCCCACTTTCTATATTTGATAGAATGAGAATTGGGCTATTTCATTTTTGGGCTGAGACGATCTGGGCCATACCTATGCACAATATCTATGGTTGGTACGTTATGTACAAAAATAGAAAGAGTAATTTTGAAGCAGGCAGCAGAGGCTTTTCCCCGGATGAAAAAAAGTTCTGTTTGGATTTCATGGAAAAGTAGGGGTATTTCTGTATTCCTTTTTCTCCTGTTGCATGGCGATTCTGCGACCAAACGGGGAAAGGAGAGAGAGAAAAATTCCAACTGTTGTTTGATTGGAGCCAGCCAGCCAGGTTTGGAATTTGGACTAGTAGGAGATGGATAACGGAAATGGAACGAAACGAAGATAGAATTTTCGTTGTTTTGATAATGAGATAAGAGGGTTTAGAACGGGAAGCCTCTTTGTCTTTTGATGAAAAAATAATTTTGACCCTCATCAACCAACGGGGAGAATCCGTTTCGCATCCAAGATTCCTCCTTTCATCCTCTTCTCCCCTCAAAATCCTTCCTTTCCGCCATTAAAATGCATCTTCACCTGCAAACCCATCTGCGTCTGTTCCTAATAACCTCCCTTTCTCCATTTCAATCTCAAATCTTTCGTTGATTTCCCTCCTTTTTACCCCTTATTCCCTCATGGGTCACCAAAATTTCTTCATAAAAACGTAAATTTTGGCGGCTTTCTGAGAAAGATTTTTCATTTTATGTCTGATAGAATTGGGTTTGTTTCTGTTTTTGTTCTGCAACTCTTTCTTGTTTTCACGAGTAATTTGAACCTTCTTCTGGAGAAAAACAGAGGTTTGAAGCTTGAGCTCAGAAGGGTTGTTGCCATTATGCAAGAATCTCTGATTTTATCCTCTCTTTTAGCCTCTAAAAGTCCCTTTTCAGCATCAGGCTGTTGAAATTGGGCTCTCTGTGTTCTGGGTTTTCCTCAGCAGATCCAGTAAAAAACCAGCCATATCATTCATATCTTCAATCCTTTTCCCTTTTCCATCTCAAATTCAAGGGCTTTACACCTTTTTCTCGACCAAAAGCTGCGAAAACTTGAAGCTTTTCTCATGGGGAATTGCTGTTCCAACCCCAACGCTTCCGTACGAAAGAAGAAAGAGAAGAACCACAATATCTTTTCCATCGATCATCCGACGAACCACAAAGGCCGTAAGAAGCTGTGTGTATTGGAAAAGGCCACAGGGAACGATATCGGCAGCCGTTACGACCTGGGTCACGAGCTAGGAAGAGGAGAATTCGGTGTTACTTACCTATGCACTGATAAATCGTCTGGGGAGGTCCTCGCCTGCAAGTCTATATCGAAGAAGAAGCTTCGAACTTCAATAGATATTGAAGATGTAAGAAGAGAGGTAGAGATCATGAGGCATTTGCCCAAACACACCAATATTGTGACCTTGAAGGACACTTACGAGGACGACAATGCTGTTCATCTCGTGATGGAGCTCTGCGAAGGCGGCGAACTGTTTGATCGGATCGTTGCGAGAGGGCATTACACAGAGCGGGCAGCTGCAGGAGTTACCCGCACAATCGTTGAAGTTGTGCAGGTTAGATGGTGACCTTTTTCTTTCCTTCCTCTCTGTTTCTGTGAAGATTCTTGCTATTTTGAGTGTTCTGTCCTTGACAATTAATTTCATTTTGGCAATTCAATTAATGCCTCTGTTTGTTTGGAATTTGGAGAGTGGGGTTGTTTTATTTTTGTTGTCGATTTAGTTCTGTTGACTTTGTGAGAATTATTGTGCAATTAAACCTTTTGGATTCAAGTTTCTGATTTGTTAGAATGGAATCCTTCTGTATTAGAATCTGAATCCTGTCTTTTCTATGTAAAACTCCTGGTATATTCTTCTTGTAGAACCTACTTATTGGGCTGATATTGGAGAATATATGCAAATTATTTAAAGTGTATTTTTTGCAGACCAGCACTGCAACTTTCTCCTAGTTGTGCATGTGTCGATTCCTGTTTTAGTAGAATTGCTTGAACTAATTGCTTGTTTGATGGGTTTTTTCTTTTGCAATTGGTCTTTATGATTCGAGTTTCAGGTTTTTTTTTTTACAGGTGGATCTTTCTGTAGTTGATCCTAATTCCTTCTTTTTTTGATACTGAATCCCTTGTATATTCTCCTTGACCAGTTCACTTTTCTGTTGATATGGAGATGTTATAGAAGTTATTTTGTGCGGACAACGTTTTTGCAAGTCCGCATTGTGATATGTGGAAAGACGGTAATATACATACACACACACAACGCACACATACATACATACATCCTGATCATGAAAACTACCTGTACCTGCTATTCCATTTCTAGGTGCCAATTATCCTAGAACATGGAATATCTGTTTTACTTAATTTTACAGCCGAAAGCCTTTCTTAGTAAAGTTGTGATGCCTCTATGAGGTCCTCATTTATTCCTCCTTTTGAAATTCCATTATAGGGTGTGACTTTTATAGTGGGTTTTCCTTTTTCCAATTGTCTTATGAGGTGCTATCTTTAGCTGCAAGATTTGCACTCATAATTTATCATCAACTATTAGAGCTGGTATTCCTTTATTCCTTTCATTCGGTTTATTCCGTTTAGAGATTTATGATCCACAGAATCTACAGTCCAACACTTGAGTTCTTACTAAATTGTGAGCTTTACTCTTAGTTTTTCTCTCCAAATCAATAGGGTATCTGTGTAAATAGGGGTCCATTGTCATTCATAGAGATGTGAGTTGTGAGGCAGCTAAGGAGCGAGAAGATTGACCAAAGGGCCAGCTCCAAAGTAGAAGCTTCAACATAGTACAATCATGATCATGAATTCAAATCCATTGGTCTTCCACTATATCAAACTTCCACCACTGGTGGAGAAATTCAGAACTCTTATTAATGAATATGTGAGTAGAGAATACATGAGAACAAGTATATATAGGCATGATTTGCCAAAAACCCTAGAAGGGATTTCTGAAACCCAAATCAACATAATAATTATAAATCTTCCAAGAGTTATAATATCAGTGTTTGAAGAAACTTGAGTAGCAAAGAATCCTCAGTAGCATAATTAGAAACTCTTAATTTGCTTATTAACATAGATGAAAAGTTTCTGAGACTCAATTCTTTTCTAATAATATGGGCCCATTGGGACGTAGGCTGGCCCTTGGGCTAGGGGAATTGGGCCTTGGTTGGATCTAACACATGATCCTAAACCCAGTTTGATGCAATCCCCTGTTGGGTTGCATCAGGATGAAAATGAATTCAATCTGAGTTGGACCTAGGAGGATACATAGTTTTTATGGGTTGGATACAGTTGGACCTAGGAGGATACACGGTTCTTATGGGTTGGATACTTAGAATCACGTAAATGGGTCAAAATCCAAGTTATTAATTTGTTGGAAAATTAAAAAAAAAAAAAGTATCTAAAAGTTTTAGAAAAATAATTAATAGTGAAAATAACCTGTAAATTATATATCTATAATTTATTCTCCTAAATAAATGATGCAATACATTAATGCTACATACCAAATAAATAATCTATAAGATGATGGATATTTATGATGTTGTTTCAAGAATCCAATACATTTTGGATTTCATTACATATCCCCTGGCGGCTTTATAAAAGAAGAAGAATGAAGGAGGAGCTCAAGCTTTAAGAAATGAAAGAAAATCCCAAATTTTGAAAAAATAAATTTTGAGGTAGCCAGGGAAAAATCCCAAAATCAGTAATTTTTTTGAGGTTTTGAATGAATTTCATGATTTCAGCCTACCTGGCTGAAATCCTAAAATAAATCCCAAAAGTAAAAAAAAAAAAAAAAAAAAAAAAAAAAAAAACTGAGGTTTTGAATGAAATCCATGATTTCCTTCCCAGCTGAAATCCCAAAATTAAAATTAAAAATAATAATTGAGGTTTTGAATGAAATCCATGATTTCAGCTTCCCGGCTGAAATCCAATAAAAAATCCCAAATTTAGGAAAAGAATTTTAGGTTTTGAATGAAATCTTTGATTTCAGCCGGGACTGAGCACAAACTAATCACTAATGGGTGTTCAGTTTGCCCATTAGCTGAACAAAACTGAAATTGACGTCTATGATTTCCATCTCTACACAATGGCTTTTCAGACCCTTCCACTTCATATTTATACTAGCTATTTGTTTTTTCTGATATTGGTGCGGGTAGCAATCCTGTCATATCAATTTGGTGACCCTTTGCATGTAATGAATTTGATTATGATATGGAAGTTGAAACGCTGTCCTAATTCAATTTTTGCTGTTACAGATGTGTCACAAACATGGGGTGATTCACCGCGACCTTAAGCCCGAAAACTTCTTATTTGCAAACAAAAAGGAATCATCTCCACTCAAGGCAATTGATTTCGGGTTATCTGTGTTCTTTAAACCTGGTAAGCCCTTGGGATTCTTGTTTTTCTTTTTCTCCAATTCTTTTTTAAGTTCTAAGAGTTATTGTCCATGCTCGTGATTTTCAAATTGTAGTTTCTAATGCAAGTTGTGCTATATTTGGCGGATGTCAACCCTAAGTAGCTTCTTTTAGTAGCACCTATTGCTCCACATTTGACTAAGCTTTTTGGCTTTTATGCAGGTGAGCGTTTTACTGAGATAGTGGGCAGTCCTTATTACATGGCTCCAGAGGTGCTAAAACGAAATTATGGTCCAGAGGTTGATGTTTGGAGTGCTGGTGTGATTCTTTACATTTTACTTTGTGGTGTACCACCATTCTGGGCAGGTCTGTAAATATGTTTAGGTCACTAATTTTTGTTCAGCTTGCATGATATGAAATTTCACTGTTTTTTTATGCGACTTGAAAGTTTGAATTGGGAAAAAAAACAGCTCTTCTCTGAACTACTTTGTTCTTCCATATTTTTATGATTTACATCAGATTCTCTTTTATGACTTACTCTCTCAATTCCTTTATGACTTACTCTCTCAATTCCTTGTTTCCTTTGCAGAAACTGAACAGGGAGTTGCACAAGCAATTATTCGCTCTGTAATTGATTTTAGGAGAGACCCATGGCCTAAAGTTTCAGAAAATGCAAAAGACCTTGTGAAGCGGATGCTTGACCCAGATCCTAAGCGGCGTTTAACTGCACAAGAAGTGCTTGGTAAAGATGGATGATTCCTTTTTCTGTTCTTTCTTGTTTGATAGATCATCTGAATATTTTGTGGTTTAAACTGACATTCAAAGTTCATTGTTTCATCTATACCTTCCGCAATATCAAATTCTACATTGTTTGCTGAATGAATGTGATTTGCTGACCCTCGGCTTGCATTTTTTTAAAGATTTTTCATTTTGTAACCATGTTCAACTTTCATTTCTTTCTTCTTCTTTTTTTCGCTTTGGTAAATACTCACACCCAATCCACACATACACTCACCCGAGTCTCTCACCATCAGCGCTACTGCCAGAGATTGATCCTTGGCTGTTTTTGTGCAAGGGAGGTGCCTCACCACTGAGCTACTAGTGGATTGGCTTTCAATTTTAATTGTAACCATGTTCAGCCATCAATTTCACAAATGCCCGATGACATGTTGCTTCCTCTTCTAAAATCTTTGGCTTCCCTATTGAAAGTTTGTGTTTTATTGTAGCTTGACTTCTGACATCTACAAAACTTTCTGGCTTCGATAGAAGTGCTTTCACTTCCGTTAGTTGCATTTGGGATGAGCATGTAGTAATCTAAGTTAAACAAGTCAGGTTTTTTTTTTTGGCCTCCTTTTTCAAGTGTTCATGATTTCTGCCTTAGTTTCTGATTTAGGGTCTCCCTTGACATGGATAGTCTTGGTTTCCTTTTTCATAGGTGGGGTTAACTTTTTTTTTTTTTTTTTTCCCTTCAAGCAAAAAACTATTGAAAGAGTACCAAAGGAGTATGGAAGTTCATAGCCCATCAGGTCAATAGGGAAGGGGGGGGAATTCATTGTCCACTGGTGATCTGCTCTTCTGCAAGTGTGTCAAAGTATTAGATATGCAGACATGGGCAGAAGGTGAGCCCTTCCAATATAAGCTTTGATTCTGATAAGCATTCCCCCTGTCCTTAATTTTGGCTTAACGAGAATTCCTTGCAACGGAATTGTTCTGTGGGCCCCGTTTTAGTATGCTTGTTTCATTCCTAACCACAAGTCTTAAATATCTCCTGTCTTGCTTTATTACCTGCTTCACAAGAACCGTCCTGGTTTTCCTTTCCACCTCTCAACCTAAGTTGCATGCATATGGGTATGTGCACAAGAATTCAATACCAGTATAAGATGGCCATCAACAAATCCCGAAATATAGGTTTTGTGGATTCAGCAAAATATTGGGATAAAATTAAACAATTATTTTGAAATAAAATTAATATGCAAAAATAGTACCTATTGAAAGATATGTACAAATTTTGCTCTTAAGTAACAAAATATTCAATGTTTTAGTTGTATTTAACTAGAAGAAAACATGTAGCAAGCTTTTATCAACCACAAAATATTGTTTAAATTAATAATGGAAGAATCTGATACAGTGTTGTTTGTGAGATGTGTCTGCTGTGGGCATGTTGATCAAGATACAAAATCCTTGCAAATAGCTTCTAATATTTTTGAATGTATAAGTCTTTTCTGGTGTGTAGGAATAAAGCTCCTCTTGTTTGGAAGCTACTTTAGTTCATCAGTTGTGATCATCTTTTGTCTTCGCAGTGGCTTAAATTGGAACTTAATAGGTGGTGCTTAAATATCTTCCTGGCTGTTCTAAATGCAGATCATCCTTGGGTGCAAAATGCTAAAAAGGCTCCAGACGTCCCTCTAGGAGAAACTGTTAAAGCAAGGCTCAAACAATTTTCAGTGATGAACAAGTTCAAAAAGAAAGCCCTGAGGGTAAGACTTGAAATATTAATTGGTTTCCAGTGTTATCCAGTACAGAGAGAAAGGTGAGTTCTATTGGGTGGGGCCTGGGGTTGTGTGCGTGTCCTGCGTGATCATAAGTGGGCCCCACATGGTTGTGAGTTGTCACCCTTTGGGCGAAGTTGCCAGGCAGATGACTGGAGTGCATGCATGTATGTATATATATCCTTCAATTGCTAATGTCGTTGTAGGATTTTATGCTTGCAGGTTGTAGCTGAGCATTTGTCTGTGGAGGAAGTAGCAGGGATAAAAGATATGTTTCATATGATGGACACCAACAATAGCGGCAACATCACCTTTGATGAACTGAAAGTAGGACTACAGAAGATAGGCCAACAGGTTCCGGACCCTGACGTGCAGATGTTAATGGAAGCTGTAAGCACCAAATACTTGATGAATTTATTCAAGAGACTTCATATTTTTTCCTTGTATGTTTATATCAAGAGTTGGAATGAGAAACTGAATGTTCATTGAATATAGGACGGTATTTTTGATAACCAGTTGTCATTTATGGTCTTTAAGTTATATAAGCATGCAGATGGCCACTTTCAATGACAGATATTCGCATGTAAGGGTGCATGTATGCAGATAATTAAAATGCTAGAACATCAATATACAACATAGATATGCTCATTTCAGATGCACACACATCATAGATTCTCCGCTCACATTTGATTCCCAAACCCTACGTGTCTTTTCTTCGTTTTAAGCCTGCATGTTGAAAAGTATTTTGCTGGTTTGTTTTTCTTATGAGCAGGCTGATGTGGACGGGAATGGAACTTTGGACTATGGAGAATTTGTCACAGTCTCAATTCACCTTAAAAAGATTGGCAACGACGAACACATTCGCAAAGCATTCTCATATTTTGATCAAAACCAAAGCGGATACATTGAGATTGATGAACTCAGAGTTGCTTTAGTTGATGACCTGGGATCTGACCAGGAGGAAGTGATTGATGCCATTATCCGTGATGTAGACACAGACAAGGTTAGTTCTGCAACCTTTGATCGAATCTCTACATTTGCACCCTCTGTTCTTGAACATTCCATGTGGGGAAAAAAATTCATACAATCTGTTTATATATGCAGAAACCCAAGAGTCACAGTACATAATTGGTTAGATTATCATGAGGCATTTGTTTGTTAAATTTGGACTGTCCATTTTCGATTCTAACTGTCTGCTCTATGGCCATGAACCCACGGTTACGATGATCTGTTAGGTATGGGTTCTGGATTTTACCCTGATATCCCGATGGGGCCTTAGGCGGGACATTGGATTGACTTGCATGTATGGGAAGGTCCCATATTCACAGGAAGTGGCACACATCTGGATTATCTTGATCCTTGGAGTATCATCTAACAAATTAAGTCTTATCTATAATAGTCTTCAGTGTGATTATAGTGTCTGATATTGACACTTTTTCCATTTGCAGGATGGACGCATAAGCTATGACGAGTTTTCAACAATGATGAAGGCAGGCACAGATTGGAGAAAAGCATCCAGACAGTATTCTCGGGAGCGGTTCAATAATCTTAGCCTGAAGTTGATGAAGGATGGATCATTGCAGGTGGCTAATGAGGTTAGATGAAAAAAGCAGGGACCTTCAAATTGAAAATACTGTACCATCTTAGAGAATGTTTTTATTTGTTCTTTACTTTATTTTTTTTAAAATCCAGATTCTTGTCTGGGACTTTGATTCTTTCCTCTTTTTTTTTTTTTCCCTTTTTAAATTGAGGGTTGTGTTCTGAGTACTATATATTGTTATTGTTGTATGTTACTCTACTAGAGAAGGCCAGATAGGGGTTGGGCATGAGGAGAAGGTGGGTAGTGGAATTGGATATTATGATTTGTAAAATATGTTGTATTTCTGTTTTTGGGTGTAAACAATCATCAAGAATATGTATGGAAAATATCAAGCCAAGCTGTTTGTTTAAATCCCTGAAATTCAAACATGGTTATAAACACTTCCATTTTGCACAGCCATAAACAAAAGGGCTGATTTATCTCGAAAGAAATCTGTTTTTAAAATATATGGTCCAATAAATCTCTTTCGTTGGTTTGGTCACCAACCACTTTAATTTTCGAAAAGGACAGAAAGTATGACTTGCTGGTAGACTATAGCAATCCCTGTGCATGCACATAAACATAGAAAGTGGCATACGCACCATTGTATCAAATCCCAAACGCCTATATGGTGATCTTTTCATGCTGAAGGGAGGCACACCTCCAAATGAAATTGAGGATCATCCAAACCAGCACTCAATTGTCTTTTAATTGATGAATATGGACTAGAGTCCCCAGTTCATTGTATTGTTGCGTAGTGATAACTTTCAACTGACTCCAATAAAGGGACCCACAATTTGGATGTTGTGGAATGGTGTGCATTTATGTAATGTCAATTACCAAAAGCAAGTGTGCATAGTGCTCCAGTTCTTCTGCAATCTTGTGCATCAATGCATGTACTCCACCTCAGAGGAGGAATATAACAATGTAGACAGCCACCAGACACTTGAGTAATTGGTTGTTTGCTTTCAATATGAAAATTCATGGTAAATATGAGATGCACCGTAAGATTATTAATGATGAAAGAGCTAAAAGATATGAGGTAGAGATCTTTTAACTTTCCTAGGATTTAAAATCTCCAGGGTGATGGTTGGGTATCTATTTTTCATCTTTATTTTATTCAATTTTCATTAAAGAAGAGTTATTTAATAGTCATTTTTGGATATTCATTCTTAACTTTTCATTTTTAACCATTTTTGGATATCATTACAACTCATTTATATTTTATGATTTTACTATTTGAGGCTTTATTTCACTTCATTCTACATGTAAAATTCTTAAACCCGTATTTGGCCACTTCACTAGTAAGGTGGAGTGAAGTAAAACCTCTTTCACCAGACAAGAAAAGACTACGGGGTCATGTCAAAAGTTTAAAATTTCAAAATTCTCCTCTTAATTTTCAAAAAAGATTCAAAACGCAACATTCTCAAGCCACTAAAAGGCTCAATTCATTTATTTTTTACCCAAAAGTAAAAAATGTTCATCATCAAGCTACTAAAAATAAAATTTCATCATATTATGATTAGACCTCGTAATATTTTATTTTGTTTTCAATATTCACTTCACTTCCTTCACTTCACTTCATTTCACTCTACAAGTATTTTTACCAAACAAAGCAGCACTAGAGACCCTGATATCTAACTATTTATTACTATAACAAGGCGAATTAGGAATGTTTTTTCGCTTATCAACTTTGTTTTCATGATTTTTTATTTTTTATTTTTTTGCTAATTGGCATAGTGTCAAGGAGATTTGAAGTAAGCCCGCCCACCCAAGGATCAATCCTGGGTGGAGCTGTAGGAGCGAACGCGCTATCCATAGTGGTAGCTCTATGATTACCAACTATGTTTTCCATGTTAATGAAGGCTTGCTTAAGTGTAAAAGGAAAGATTGAGCTCCTCTGAGGCTCGAACTTATTGAAACTAGAGTGAGGCTAACTTTTTTGAAAATTCAAAACCCCTCATAAATTTCCTCCTAGTAAATTGGGGTACTCTTGCAAGTTTTACCTAGTAGAAGTTGGCCTCTCTAAATAACATTGACCTTTTGGTAAAAAACTGGTTTAAGAGAATACAAAAGACTCTGTTAATCACACTTGAATCAATAGCGGGACCAACTGTTATGGGGAAAGTCATTTATTTTGAGAGGCGATCAATTTTCAATATATGGAACCATGGACCCCACCATGTAGTTCATCTCCCCAACTAAGTGTTTCTTTTAAGTTAAAGCCTCGGAAGATTTGGACTCAATTGTAGAAGGTCTGAATCAATTTATCCCTTCCAAGAACGATTTAGGAGGACAAGATTTCACAAAACCCAAGCTCGACTCTAGAACATGTACGTATTCACCATTGATTCTATTTTTCTAAGCGGTTAAAAAATGAAAACTCAAATATTAATACGAAGAATGACCATTAAATGACTTCCATTTCATTAGAAGAAATTGACTGAGTGAGGATAAGAAATGAATACCCAACTATCACTCCAATAATTAAAACCCTAACTAGGACGTCAAAATACAATCTACTCCACTCCCTTATATTTAACACCCCACTTTATATCTTTCATCACTCACTTCTTTAGTAATTCTTTTAGTAAACCTCATTTTATCATAGATTCCTACGTATTGAATTCATAGTTGCAGATTGGATTGCCAAATCACATCTCCCCTCCGCATGGTGGGTCAGGTTGAGGCCTGCAACACCTACGATCTTAGTTTAGACTAATCGAGCCCAATGATGAAGGCAAGAGTGGGACGTTTTATATTTTCTATTTTTTATGACTCAGCCAGATAAGGAGGAGTTGCATGACAATGTCCAAATGCCTCGGTCTCATTTGGCGTATCTGACGCGTCGAATCCACGTGTGCTGTGTTTAGTTGAAGAAAACAAGCGAATGAAGAAAACCAATACCAATACGTCTTCTCTAATCTCAATCATGCTGCTGACGTAGGCCCCAGTGGCCTATCAGCCAATATAAAACTTCCCACTGTGCCACTTACAACCACAAAACAGAAGCCATGGAGGGATCCAACAAGGAAACTTGCAAGTTACATAGCTTGTTAACGTGTTACTTATGTCGGTGGTAAAGCCATGGCTGAGTGAGTGCGGCATGAGACTCTCATTGCCAGCTTTGAAGAGACTGAGTCTATCAGACCTTCAATTTAAGGACTTCATAGGGGATTGCCCAAAAAAAAAAAAAAAAAAGAGGTTATATGTTGGCCATCTATTTTCCTTATCTAGAATGCAGTGGACAACCATTGTCCATTGGCCTGGTCATATAATTACTGGAACTGACTTTTTTTTTTTTTTTTTTGGATTTTAGATTATGTCACCATTATATATATATATATATATATATATATGAGTCAGCTCTTTTAAGCTGAAACTTAATTTATTCTAAGTTGAAATATTGTCGGTCTCACAAATCAGAGTCGATTATCGTTGTTTTTTGTATGATAATCATCTCTAAAATCAAGATAAATCTAATGGGAATTGGATTTTTCAGTTTCATCATACAAAAAATAGATATAATCAACTTTGATTTGCTATTTCAGCTTAAGATAAGCTAAACTTCAGCTTAGAAAAATCCTGCTATATATATGCATATATATATATATATATATATATATACATATGTATGACAGTGGGTCGTAGCTTATCTCTTAATGGAGGCACATGACACCAGCTTTCTCTCTATATTTGAGCTAGTATATTTTATACTTTTTCCTAGGTGGTGAGTACCATTAAGCGAAAAATAATTAACAAAGAATGGTAAAAACTAAATGAATATGGATGACTAACACCGCGAGGAAAGTCTATAAAAAAGATGGAGACCACAACTGGATGAGGAAAAAAAAAAAACCTTTGGAAGAAAATTTAATCTATTAGAAAGCGAAAAACCAATGGATCTATATATTTAAAAAAAAAAAAAAAAACTATCATATTTACATATATGCCATGAAAAATGAAAGAAAAAACTATTTTTCTTGTTCATCAGGAAAAAGAAAATGATACACATAGTGCTCTTAATCATTTTCCATCCTGTGATTTTCTTTCTTTCAACAAGAACTTTGGAAGCGGAGATAAATATTTCTCGATTGCCTGCGGTCTTGCAGGAACAAGGATAAAAGTCCCGTCACGTCACCTCTATATATTTTGTGGACTTCCGTGTAATTCGAGAGAAAACAATGTCCTCCATAGTAATTTCAGTCTTCCATACCTATACACGTAGTTACGTAGGAGTAAGAAATTAATTGGAGGAAGGAAGTTTTAGATGAAGAAGAACATTGGGTTCAGATGAAGAAGAACTTTTATCTAATCTGACACGTGTCGAGTCTGGAAAGATCTAGTAAAAGCAAATGCTTGATGTATACCTCTCTCCTCCTGCAGTATATAAGCCGTCTAGTCTGGTTGTTTTGCTTCATTTTCATTGTGAATGAGAATTGAAGAGCATACCTGAAAGAAACACTTATTTTCAATTTCTAGGGTTGTTTCTGATCTTTTCTCCTTTGTTTGGTTGAGTTTACCTGTTTCTAATTTGATCGAATCCTCCTCAAAAGCACTCGCTTTCTTCGAGTGCAAGAGATTTACAGGTGAGTCAGAGGTTTTCAGATTATGGAATCGGATCTAAATTCATATGTTTCATCTTGAGTCCATCTCAATCGTTCATCATCTTCTTCTACCACCATAGTGGAAGAGGCCTCTATATTGTTTATCCGCTCGGTCGTCGGAAAATTTATGGAAGCCTTAGGCCCTTAACTGATGAGAAGAATCAATTGTTCTGTAAATGCTCTTGTGCAGTCTCTCCTTTTTTTTTTCCCTCCTCCTCCTCCTTTGAATGGTGTTTGGTTTTATCTTGAATGCTGTTTGTTGTTTTAACCCAATGGTTGCTCAGTTGGACTAGAATTATGCTCTGCACCGGGAGATTATAGGTTCAAAACTGTAGTATTATATTGAGATTGCAGGCTATGATGTCTAGATATGAGATGCATACGGTAGGAACACGCCATGGACATGGCAGGGACACGGATTTTACATATAAAAAGTAAAGTATCGAATACGATACCACACGATACTTTTTTCATTTTGAAGCATCCATGCATCATAGATTGCAAGGGAAAATTATCTGACTTTCGTTTCGCGTCCGGAGGGATTAGTTAAACCTCCCTTGTAAAAGAAAAATAATAATAAATGATTAAATAAATAAATAGTGATGGGTCGGGTTGGGTCGGATTGACCCTCAACGAGTGCGGTTTCGGGTTGGATATGGGTTGGACTTTAACTATATATATATTGTTGTCAGTCTGACCCAATTGCCAACCAGTGATCCTGGGCCTTTCTTTACTCCATACCTTCAAAACCAATTTTTATGCAGTCATCGTCTATAGCTCCTTCCATACGTTCCATTCATCTGCTTTGAATTGGTTTACCATTTCATCATAATTCAACTTAGTGAAGTTATGTGAGAAATGAAGATTTTATGGTTACTTTAAGAGGCTTTTGTTTTCTTTCATTTTGTAAACAGGAAGTATTGAAGATGACTGTGACTCCCAAGATTTCTATAAACGATGGTAACCTGGTTGTTCATGGCAAGACCATTCTCACAGGTGTGCCTGATAACATTGTGCTGACACCCGGAACTGGCGATGGTCTTGTTGCTGGTTGCTTCATTGGCGCCACGGCTTCGGAGAGCGAAAGCATCCATGTCTTTCCCATGGGAACACTAGAGTAATTAAGCACATTATTCACTTGTCTGGTTTTGCTTTACAATAACTTCTTATAGTTGAAAACTGCCAGCCAGCCAGACAGAGAAGGCTGAAATATGTTTGAAGTTTCCTAAACAGAAACGATTTTTTTAATGCTGTTCTTCACTAATGATAATTGCTACAGGGGCCTTAGATTCACATGCTGCTTCCGGTTCAAGCTTTGGTGGATGACACACAGGATGGGAATGTGCGGAAAGGACGTCCCCTTGGAAACACAATTCATGCTTATTGAGAGCAAGGATGGGGCTACAGCCATTGATGATGATGAAGAAGAAGCGCCCACAATCTACACTGTCTTCTTTCCGCTCTTGGAGGGGCAGTTCCGAGCAGTTCTCCAAGGCAATGAGAGTAACCAGATTGAGATTTGCCTTGAAAGTGGTGAGTAAATAAAAACTCGGAGCTGTAAGTTTGCAATTTGCATAATCCAAGCAGAGAAACCAATGAGCAGCCTTGGAAACAACTGAAACGAATCTGATTTCTGATTGATTATTTTGCAGGAGATTGTGCTGTTCGAACTAACCAAGGGATGTATTTGGTCTACATGCATGCGGGCACTAATCCCTTTGAGATTATCAATCAGGCAGTCAAGTAAGGCGTTTCTCTTCTACTTTTGCTCTTCTTTTGGGCTTTATTTTTATTTTCCTCTGTTTTGATATAAGCTAATTTCTCCTTCTCCGTCTTCCAAAAACAAGTTTTAATCTGTTCTTGAATTTCCTTGCTGTTTATAAGGCCTTGAGGAAATGAGAAGTGAACATTGACAGATGTTCTTTTTTTTTTTTTTTATATTGTGAAACAGGGCAATTGAGAAACACCTGCAAACCTTCCAACACCTAGAAAAGAAAAAGGTAAGAAGGCCCTGTATTTACTTCTCTGTGATGTTATTTTCTTTCCTATCCGTAATTTTAGTGTTCTGGGGAAGAGAAGTTTAGTTTTCCATCTTCTAAGAGCCTGTTGTGATTCCTTGTTAATGCAGATACCTTCTTTTCTTGATTGGTTTGGCTGGTGCACGTGGGACGCTTTCTACACAGATGTCACAGCGGAGGGTGTGGAAGAAGGCTTGAAAAGGTATGGGACTTCTTTCGTTGGGTTCCAACCAGTCCAAAATGTTTTGAAACCTTCGCAGAGAGTAAGCTAGAAATAGAATGGCCTCTTGAACTACTGAAACAGAGTACTTCTGTCTCTGAATGTTTCAGTTCTCAGAATGTTAACATCAATTGCACCACAGAGTTGAATTATGCCTAAAGTTTAATGTCCTATAAGTGTTTCAGCTACTAACATTTTTCTGTATTTATTTTTCCTTATCTTTCATATTGGTGATTTTATTTATTTCTGTGTCTCAATTTGCATTCATCAACAATTCTTTTCGGTAGAAGTGATGATACTTCTTTCCATGAGTGATCGTTATCTTTTTAATACTCGGAACTCTTGTAGACGGTAAAATGAAACAATTCATGATGTATTAACACAGTAAATCATTCTTGATACTGTGCCTAGAAGAGTCCCACTAACGAAGTTGAGTTTGCTGCAGCCTATCAGGAGGAGGGACTCCTCCACGCTTCTTGATTATTGATGATGGGTGGCAACAGATTGGGAGCGAAGAGGCTAAGGATGATTCCAGTTGTGTTGTTCAAGAAGGAGCACAGTAAGAGAAATGCAATTTGCTTGCTTCTAATAGATGATAAAATTTGTTCTAGCTTTCTTTTCCCATGTCTGAATTCATTCGTCGAGTCGAGAATTGATTGATGGGTTTGTGGCACTTTTTACCGTCTTCAGATTTGCTACCAGGCTCACAGGGATAAAAGAAAATGATAAGTTCCAAAAGAATGGGAAGAGTGAACATGTTCCAGGCCTAAAACTGGTTGTAGACGATGCAAAGAAGCATCACAATGTAAAGTAAGTGGCCTTTATCTGCTTATCCTAATTCCTTTTAGCCTTTTAAGCTATAAACCATGCGGCTTTCTGTAAGCTTGTCCCAACATATCAAACTTCCCAAACCACTTCAGTTCTGGAAAATCTAGAGAACTTTATATAAGTTGACACAAGATTTACCCTCCCAATTAGTACTTACTAAAAAAAAGTATGTACAAATGGGCAGGTTTGTGTACGTGTGGCATGCTTTAGCCGGTTACTGGGGAGGGGTGAAACCAGAAGCTGCCGGTATGGAGCACTATGACACTGCACTGGCATACCCTGTGCAGTCGCCGGGAGTGATGGGTAACCAGCCAGATATTGTCATGGACAGCCTTTCTGTCCTTGGCCTAGGGCTGGTGCACCCCAGGAAGGTCTTCAACTTCTACAACGAACTGCATGCTTATTTGGCCTCATGCGGCGTCAATGGTGTCAAGGTGGATGTGCAGAACATCATTGAGACCCTCGGAGCCGGCCATGGAGGTCGTGTTTCCCTTACTCGAAGCTACATTCAGGCCCTTGAGGGGTCCATTGCTCGTAATTTCCCGGACAATGGGTCCATCGCATGCATGTGCCACAACACTGACAGCATCTACAGGTAATTTCTCATTAGTACTTTTTTGATACATGGTTTAGAGCTTTAACTAAACATCTTTGAAACGCCTCCTAATAAAGGATTGCTGTTGTTTCAGTGCTAAACAGACCGCAGTTGTAAGGGCATCAGATGACTTTTACCCAAGAGACCCAGCTTCTCACACCATCCATATATCTTCAGTTGCATACAATAGTCTCTTCCTCGGAGAATTCATGCAGCCGGACTGGGATATGTTCCATGTAAGTAATATGTATTTTTGTTTATTGTTATATTGGTAACATAACTTGAACCCAAAACCTTGAGGTGCAATAGTAGGCTCATTCCACTGCCACAGGCTCCTGTCAAGTAATATGCATTTGACCATATCACATAGGTGAAATTATCCATAAATCAGGATGGAGCAGTTTATCCCCATACAAATTAGTCTCTTCCTTACCTGTTAAAAAAGCTGTTATGCATAGCAGCACCTTCTTGAAATGAGTCTCCTAGTTTCTAGAAGTCTAGCTAGAAATTGTATATGATTGAAAACTTTTTCCTTTGTGTCCAATTGGGACTAATGGAGAACCTCTTTCTTTGTTCAGAGCTTGCACCCAGCTGCGGAATACCATGGTGCTGCTCGAGCTGTTGGTGGATGCCCTATCTATGTCAGGTAAACCAGATTTTCTCTTCTAAATACTTGCATTCAATGACTCGGCAAGTCAATGATCAGAGTCAATTTGGCGACTCAAAGAGTTGACTCATAGAAGTGCATGAGTTTTTGTTTTCTCATAAGTATTCCAAAACAGTAAAAACAATAGTTGTGGGGAGATAATTAAAAATCTGCGGCTAATATGTAATTTAACTTCTTGAATAACAAAAATTCAACAAAATGGTCCATTGTCAAATGATTCTAAATATTAAAAGCTTTGGTAAATGAGAAAGTAGCATTAATGCATAATAGGAAAAACCTAAAAAAAAAAATCATTGAAATCTGCTAGTCCTAATTCTGTAATATGACCTTGAATAATTAAAACCTCAGTAAATTATAATGCTGGGTTTAGGTTTAAAGTCTTCCTATGATGTTGATAATTAACATGTCAATTGCATGAGTGTCTTCATATTTAATTATCAAATATAAAATACATGTAGAAAATTATAATGCTATAAATAGAATAAAAAATATTATAGAAAATATAAGAAAAATGCTTCCCTTAATTGAAGATGACTTGATTATTGATCTTAAAAAGTACAGAGCTTTTATTGAAGACTAATAGAGAAGTAGAACTGATTGAAACAAAATGAGGAAGAAAGAAATTACAAAAAAAAAAACCGAAGCAAAGTAAGCCAAGGTTAAAATATTAGGAAGTATTTAAACAGTTTATTACATCAAAAGCCTTAAACTGGGGGATATGAATTAGCATGACTCAGTGGAGTCATCAAGTTAACTACATGGCATGGCTGAGTAATGCGCATTGAGGATTTTTTGGACTCAACTGCTTAGCCTCTGGGGTGAACTTGACCAGTCACCAAGTCAACTAAGGGAACTGTGAGCTATGTTATTTCATTTGATATGCTTTCCATTGGACTAATTTAACTTCCTTGAATCAATCTCAATAGTGACAAACCTGGTCACCATAACTTTGAGCTTTTGAAAAAGTTGGTCCTTCCTGATGGGTCCGTGCTTCGAGCTCGACTCCCCGGCAGACCCACTCGTGATAGCCTCTTCGTCGACCCAGCTAGAGATGGAGTCAGGTCTGCATATACTTTCTCCACTTGTTTCATTCGTTACCTTTTAAATGGTGGAGATGAATGACAATAAGAAATTAATAAAGAAAATTATATGGGTTTTTACCATGTTACAGTTTGCTTAAAATATGGAATATGAACAACTGTTCGGGCGTGGTGGGCGTGTTCAATTGCCAAGGTGCTGGGTGGTGCAAGATAACCAAGAAGACGCGCATCCATGATGCTACACCCGGTACCCTCAGCGGCTCTATCCGTGCCCATGATGTTGAATTCATCAACCAACTTGCTGGTCAGGATTGGAATGGAGAAGTCATCGTTTTCACCTATAGATCAGGTGAGTCCTCTGTTTAGTGAGCTGTCTTCCGTCTCTGCGCATGCAATTGGCCTACAAGCATTGCTTAGGAACATGGACTAATTTTACAAGTAGAAGAGGGGGCACCCACCCTACCAACTGATACATGTTTTTGTTGCAGGGGAGGTGGTGCGACTGCCAAAGTGTGTTTCAATTCCCGTGACGCTGAAGGTTCTTGAATACGAACTCTTCCATATTTGTCCAGTCAAGGTCAGTGTTAGCTAGCTACCTAATGCTCGCAAAATATCTGCATTTTCCTATCTCGTTTATCCTTCCATGTTCTAAATTGGTTTTTCTTTTTCTTTTTCTTTTTCATGTAGGAAATCACCTCCAACATTTCCTTTGCACCAATTGGTCTGCTCGACATGTTCAACAGTGGGGGTGCTGTAGAGCAATTTGATGTGAGGATGGATTCTAACAATGCAGAGCCGCCTCTCTTTGATAGCAAAGTTGCCTCCAAATTATCAAGCTCTCTTACCAACAACCAGTCACCATCAGCAACAGTGGTGCTGAGAGTCCGCGGCTGTGGGAGATTTGGAGCCTACTCGTCCCAGCGCCCACTGAAATGCACTGTAGACTCAGTGGAGACAGAATTCAACTATGATTTGGTGACTGGGCTCGTAACTTTGGTTATCCCAGTTCCAGACCAGGAAATGTACAGATGGTCCGTAGAATTACAGCTTTGAAAAATGAGCGTCAGTTTTCAACATGGTGCTCTTTGGGATATCATGTAAGCTGAGCAGAGGCTGCTGCTGTGCTGATTACTAGTTTTAGACGAGGGGGTTAGGTGGGAAAGATTATTAAAAGAGAGCTTGAGCATGCTAGAGGTATTGGAAAGGTATTGTAGCTCTGCTTTGAAGTTAATACTAAATTGTGATCTCTCTTTGTATCTGTCGCGGCATATTCATAAATTATGCAATTCCTTTGTAAACCTGATCGATGAAAAATGTTTTCGATGGTAGAGAAAACAAATGATGAAAGTAATGACTGAAAGAGAAGTGAATCAAAGAAAGGGGAGATGAGAGAAGAAATGCTTTGTCCTGTTTTCATTCAAAGTAGTTTTACAGTCGAGCCATCTATTTATAGACTGTGGACTGTTGCAGAAGTTACAATAGAGGAACAGTTGACTGTTAACGGAAAGGAATCTAACCTGTTTCAGGTGCAACAGTCTTAACTGAACTGAACGAACTTGTGAACGAACTGAACTAACTGTTGACAGTTTTCAGTTGAACTGAATCTAATATATGACAGTTATGGAAAGGCTCTTTCTTTCTTTGTTAGTAGGAAGTTCTTTAGGCCCGAAAGATGGGAATTTGAGAACAACTCTTATAAAATTCGGTCATAAATTCCTTTCTAAAATTGACTCTGCATTAGATAGGCACTGTCTGATGATCAATCCGAAATCTTCAAGCATTTCAAACCGTTTTCTATTCTTCAGTAGGTCTATGGAAGCATCAGAGAATCGAGGGATAATTATATCTAACCCCAAGGGATTGGCCAAGTGGTCAGGACCATAGTTTCTTCCGGAGTTAGAGGTCTTGGTATCGACCCCATGTTCCCCCCTTTTCAGGAATCGAAGGTTGAGTCCACTTATGCTACCACTTAGGGGCTACAGGGGTTTTACCCGACTTCTCTTTGGGCCCGGAGGGAAAGGGTTGGGAACCCTTCATTAGCAAAAAAAATATATATATATATATATATATATTTATTGAAATTGTTGCAGATCCATTGATTGAATCAACAGAGGCAGGGGCCAGGGAGGATCATTTATGGCCACCGTATGTGGCCAAATGCCAAGATTAGGTACCAGATAAGGTGGTGGTGTTAGATGCAAACAAGAAAATCCTCATTATTTAATTCAAAAAACCAAGTATGGTTCAGAATTTATATTCATGTTAAATTCCTAAATTATAAACTAGTTTCATGTCTACATGGATTTGGTGGCCTCTATTTCTGTCAAACAATATTACAAACAATATTGTTGTCAGGGTTCAGGCTCTCAGTTGGGTCTGGGTCTGCAACTGGGTTTTGAAATTTGAGTTTTGAAAGGGAATCGAAGTAGGGACCTGGCTAACAATTTGTGTCTCTGTCAAAAGATACAAAGATACAACAAAAATAATCGACTTCTTTTGGGAGCTTTACATGTAAAATGATGTAAAATGAAGTGAAGTGAAGCCTCAAATGGTGAAAGAATAAAATATAAGTGGATTATGATGATATTTTGTCTTTAGTTTTTTGGTTGGAAATCTTTTTTACCTTTTATTTAAAAGTGGGCGTTTTTTCGTCTTTTAGTAAATAAATGATGTTGCTTTTTTACTCTTTTAAGGAATTTTAAAAATGTGTAAATCGAAGTTACTTCACTCCACTCTACTTAGTGAAGTTCCCCCGAACCGAAATAGAAAGCCAATGTTGTTCTCCGCTGCTTAGGAACATGAGCCTGTGAGTGAAAGTATATAAGTTCGAACTCTCTCTTAAAAGGGAAAAAAAAATCATGAGCTCGAGTTCTTGTAAAACCAAAATTAGAAAGAAGATAATTTTAACCGGGCCCAAAATTCCAAAACTACATGGACACCTCAGCTCTCGCCATTAGCCATATGTTAGAAAGCGATCCTTCCCTCTCAGGCTTGGGCTCAGTAGCGTGAGGGATTCAAGTGGAATTCTCCCATAAAAACTCAAATCATTGCAAAATTGAGAATTCGATTGATAAGGGATAAAAAACTTTGATAGGTCATCAATCATACCGATCTAATTAGTAAAAATAGAGAAATTGAAGAAGATGTACAACTCAGGATAAGAGTGGGATGGTAGAAGTAAAAACTTACTTCTGAAGTGTTTTTTTTATCGGCGTATGCCACCAAGATAAAAAGGAAAAATTTTGCCCGACACCGGTAAAAAGTCGAATGTTGGCCAGTCAAAAAACAGAATGAGTATATTAGAGATTATAATATTGAGATAGATGGTAAAATTAGGAAACATAAAATCAGAAATGTGTGTTTAATTTTGAAAGCATTTAAGATAGTTTCAATAGGGGGTAAATTAAAAGAGACTAATTTAAGGTGATTCAAGCATGTCCTATGTAAAGGAAGTATAACAATGACAATGTTGAGGAAAAAAATTTCTATACAAAGTAAGAAAAAAAAAAGGCCAAATTAGGCATGAACCAAAGTAATAAAAATGGATAGATATGAAAAATTACGACTTTCATATGCCAAGGACAAATTGGACCGGAAAAATAAAATATAGGTAGCCTACCACTACACAATAGGGATAAGACTTTGATGATGATGATGATTATCTATCAAAATTATAGAGATCATCCACCACAGTTCCAGAGACAGCGATCTTATATCGTGGAAGAAATGTAATAGGGGAGAGACATTAAGTGCACGCAGTGGTATTGCATCATCGTCCATTGCGCACCTCAGTCGTCGTGATGATATGTATCTAAGGCCCATGCCCTTCCCTTCTCTTTCTTCTTCTGACAAGTACACGTTCCCCATCAACTGAATACAAAGGTATGTAATCCGCCGATGCACCACGTAACACAAGATATGAAAACTGCCATAAGACGTTGACACGCGCGTGCTATAATAATTTCACGGCCATCTTCTCTCATCCACCCCACCACCACCCCTCTATAATTGGAGTTCCCACTTCCTCCCACCCACCTACGCATCCTCAACTCCATTGAATAAACGATTCGAAGAAGACATTCACATGCCTGCTAAAGACGAACCCCTTCTACCCTGTCTTGATCGACTGGATATGATGGTAAGGCTACTCCACTCTTGTAAGAGTGCTTTATTTATTGACTACTAATTCTTAAAGATGATCGATTCATCAATATCGATATATATGTTTCTGTTTCTGTTTTGTGTGTGGTTTTTAATGAATATAGGTGGGCCATTTGGAGGAAATCAAGAGCTGTAACTGTAATAAATCATCAGGAAGAAGCTCCTCCTGCACTTCTGTGGCCTCAAATGGAACGGTCACGAGTGATTCCCTCGATTCCTCTCCGAAAAAGAGCCTTGAGAAGCGCTGCCGTCCCATTGACGCCGTTATAATCGAAACCCAGATGAAAGGCAGCCTCTTTGACCGCCTTCTTCAGCTAGAGGTCCGGGTCCTCAAGGTAATGCTAAATTGATAATGCCATCTCCACTCTTCACCCTCTCCATCCAAGTCATCATGGATGGGCCTTCTTCCTTTTTTTTTTTTTTCTTTTCTTTTTTTCTTTATATGACGGCGCTGATGGCTCAGTCAGAAGAATATTATGGTCATGTACCAAGTTGCAATTCCTTCAATTTGCCAAATTTATATGTTGGCTTTTGTTCATGTATAAAGATTCTGTGTGTGGTTTATTTAGTTATTTACAGTGGGCTGGTTGAGTACAGTTGGAACAAGATCAAATAGAGGCAGAGAGGAAGAAGGAAGAGGAAGAAGAGGAGGTGAGAAGCAGCAGCGAGGAGAAGAAGAGCCGCAAGAAAAGTTTGTTGAAGAGTCTTGTTAAATCATGCGTGAGGGGCTTTGTGAAATGCTTTTGTTTTATTTAGTGGGGAAATAATCATGTCTTAAGAACTTCTTAGAAACACCTTCCACTTAAAAATGAGAAAAATGTTAGAAGCAACCTCTCCGGCTTTTCTCGCACCTGGAATGGACAGCAAAGATGACTTGCAGGAATCAGTTGGATTATTTCTTTTCTGAATTGCCGGGTTTGGATTATCCATATGCAGTTTTTGAGTCTGCCTAAGGTTGTCCCAAAACCATCCTGACCTGCCTGAGTTGAACCCCTAGTCATTTGTTCTTATTAAGGTTTGGCATTGGCAACGGACTCTGTTTACCTGACTAGACGATGACGGATTACCCGACTCGACCTCCCACCATCTTGACGAGAGACTGCCTGGAGGACCTGAACTGACAAATGAAAGGCATCTGGGTCTGGATTTTGGGCTGGATTGTTGATTGGGATTCCGTCATTCAGCCCTACGATTGTACAATGTCCCACATGGTTAGTTGTAGATCACCGATCCAAACGGATTTATTGTTTGTCCAAATGTTAGGTTATAGTGAATCCTCTCATTGACCTGGAAGTTAAGCCACCAGATCCCCCCACTTACAGCAGGGAATAAACTTAAAACCTGCAAGATTTTTGTGCATATTACTGAAGCAACTTTGATAGTGTTTCCTGTGCTGATGGTGGTTGGATTGTCATCTAATAATATACTGTACATGCCCTAGAACCTCCTGAGTACTGCACATAGTGAATGAAAGCCAGATGACCTGGCCACTGAATCGCCCCAATTGGGTCTGGAATAAAAGCATTAGTGCAATTAATCTCCTACAATATGGTGAAGGAAATTTAACAATAAGATCATGCAGAGCAAAATGGAAATAATTGCAGTGACAAAAACATGGACCCGGTGGCATCAGTGTAGTATCATATCACCCAACAATATTAACATGGCCATTAAAATGCATGATCCACACCCAAGATGGAGGCATTTGTTGGACAAAAACCGTCACAAGCTCAGCTCAATTAAGACCAATGATGATTTTAAAAGGTTTCTATTCTATAACATGTTAGCCCTCGAAGAAACAAAACACTGCTATGATACATAAATAAACCACATTCTCTTATCTCTTTTTTTTTATCCTTTCCTTTCTTATCGGTAAAAGTAACTTGAACCCACAACTTCAGAATAAGATTACTCTGATCGACTTGAAAATCACATGATAATTTGGTGTTTTACTCGAAAGTCAGATGTTAGAGAGTAAAGCCATTTTAGGCAATAATGCATTCTGGTTCCAGTTCAACATTGTGGAAGTTGGTTTCAGCTCCCTTTGCCCCTGAATACAAATCAGGAAAGAAGGCTGTGGGATTGAATCTGATCAGTAATCATAAAATCATCTATTTATTGCTGCACATCATTAGAGAAATGTGGGTGCCACTGACAGTTTCACTCTTTCGTGCACATTTTGCACTAGTTAACCTGCGAAATCTTTGCTTTCACCGGTGAAACTGATCATCTCCTGCGCTATTTCTCCTTTTACGTAGCAATCGACATTTGATCATCTGACAGCTTTCACAAGTTGTAACATATGGGAGAAAAGTGAAACGTGGAAACTGATCATCTCCCGTAAATTTACCTATATGGTTAACAATAACTAGTTACTGCATGATAAAAAAAAAAAGGCTAGTTACAGGCTTCATATATAAAACAGCAAAATCTCTATAGTTTGCCACATATTATGGAAACCTGAACCTTAGAATATTAAGTGGGTATGGAGGAGATTTAAGGCATGTTTGTGTAGCCATTTTTCTATAGGAAAGGCGAGGAATGTAGAAATTAAATTCCACACTATAATAAAATTTATGTTTGATGCGGCCGCTTTTCATTACAGAAAAGGGCAAAAATGGACCAAGTTTCCTTGATTCCTCGGAAAACAAATTCCAATAAGGGGTGGCCGGCAAAAAAAATAATCCAGGTGTGTAGACAAGACAAACATGCCCTTATGATTTTAACCAAGGGCATCAATGCCATGAGTCGAATGAATCGAGCATGTATGTGTAGACTTTTGGCATACACTAAATACGTTGCTGCTGACACAAACAAGCAAATTGGTCATGAATACATGCTACAAACTGAACCCAGAACAAACTCAATTGCAAGCCTGGTAACTCATAGTATAATTTCAGTTCAACCAAAGCTAAAAACTGGGTTAAAGAACTGAAGCATTAAACTATTACCAATAGTGAAAGCAGATCAGATGACTTTAACAGTAAAAACCAATCAACTTTATAAAAACAAAGTTCTCAGTCCACTGTGAAGGGCTTGACGCATCATAAGCTTACAAGAGTGTTCAATGCTAGTTTGCTGCGAGACAGAAGTGCATCTGAAGACAGTAGCTGAAGCCGAACAAAACCTCTTGACATGAAGTTGGTGTTGAGATATGAAGTATGGAAACATAGTCAAAAAAGAGTTGAAGGACTGATATTTAGAGCACAAACTGGTCAGAAGAATTCACCAGGACAGTAGTTTACCAATAAATAGCAAGTCAAAATCCAAACCAATGTACACCTGAAAAACCAAAACAAATCAGGATTGAACAAAATGGAGCAATAAAAAAATAAGATAATTCATAGAAGCAGGCTTGATGTTCCCAAATTTGGCACTAGACAGACACATCAGCACAACTCTCATGTGAAAGAACGCATTACAGAAGTTTAAATTATCAATGTCGCGGCCTGCAGGGGCATCCAAACATGCCCTAATTTTTAAGAACTGGAGTTCATACCGTTTAGAAGATACAGAGATCTTCCAGAGAAAGTGATCCCCGGCATTCAACCAGATACAAAATCTCTCATCATGTAAACAACCTCAACCTCAGGCTCACATGGAGCAGTTCCCAAATGCACACTGTTCAAGAGCAGTTCTTACTCGATACTGCAACAGAAAAAAGAATCTGAATGTATCAGCCAATTAGCACATATAAAAAACATCAATGAAGAAATTGTTCGACTAAAGATAATTAATCTACTGAGACTTCATTGATGATACAACCTTTACATCCAAACAAGGATCATTGATCATGTTCTTTATTTGAGAAATTATCCCTGCTTGCCGTAGCCTTGCTACCCGATCAAGTACATTGGGACTTTCTGGGTAAGTGAGGTTTATTATACACCAGACAGCGGCTGTACGCAGCTGACTTTCAGTACCTTGCAAAAACCTAATTATAACAGACTGGGTAAATCCTCCTGCTTGAGGAAGGAGATGGTGCATGACAGCTTCCTTATGGAGCTCATTCCCAGTTGCAATATTGCTGAAAACATGCATTCCCTAAAAGAAATGATAAGATGGCTTGTTAGAAGCCAAATAGGAGTAAGAATGATAAATTAAAAAAAAAAACAATGATTATTGGTCAATTCATCTCATAAAAAATTCAGCATTTGTTCAAAAATAAATAAATAAATAAATAATTCAGCATTGTTTCTTTACTGCTCAATGCAAAGTCATCAATTAAACCACCAATGCATGTTTTGGAAGATATAGTTAACCTGAAATGCTACATTGAGAGATGGTGGTCTTATTTTTCATTTTTCTTCTTTACACTGGAAACTTTACAGATAAAAACTCCTCAAAGTAATCTAAGCAGTTAATCTGGTGGAGTGCATTGTAAGATGAGCTATGCCTCAATACTTGTTCAATTAGATAATTCAAGACTGGGGTTTGCAAATGGACCACTGCAGCCAATACTACAAATTTAGCTAGAAAAAGAATGGGCACTTAGAATCATCTGATAGGAGAGTTTTTGTATATGTGAATTACAACTGAATAACCAATATGACATATGGTCAGTCTGCCTTCTCTGAAACCGACTAACATAAGACATCTGATCCTTTGAATGGTCCACCAAGTACCAAGCTGTCAAAGTAGATAAGAGCAGAAATACTGTAGAGAAGATAAATCGATGTAGACTGAGAACTCGGGAAACCCCAAAATCACTCGGGAAAACATACCCTACAAAACTCGTGGTTGAGTTCTCTCCAAGAAGTGGAGAGTTGATGCAGACAGACCCATGGTCCCCATGGGTTGACCCGCCAATGGGCCTAGACCATCCATCTCAACTAGTTTTTTTTGGGCTAGACCACTTATCTTTAGTCTATTTAGAATTTTATTTAATTATTTATATTTTATGTTAGATGTTTTAATCTTGGCCATCAATGTATTTGGGTGGCGGGTCGACGGTATGTCATGCATCATAAATGATAGAAATAGAAAAAAGATTCAACAATATCTTTTGCCTTTTCACGCGCGTGCGCGCATTTTTCAAAGCAAAGAGAAAAGAAAGACGGAGATAAATGAATGCCTTCAAGAATATTTGCTAAAAACATTAAAACAAAGAAGAAGTGTCCTTAAAATGCTTGTGTAATTGATCCAATTTGATAAGAATGAACTAATCTAGTCCTCATTCATTAGCTCTAAATCTATTCGCCTCCACATCAACATATTTATATTATCAAAGTGTTACTAGATTTCAACATGGTTTGAGCACCCAAAAAGTGATCAACGAAATAAGTGACAATAATTAAATAAAATAACTATCTAGACTATACATAACAAGATCTCCAATTTCAATATAAAAAAAAAAAAAAAAAACTAACGACGATTAATTCCCTACCAATGCAGAGATAATAAGTATACAAGGCATCAATCCACTTCCCAGCCGCCTTTAACCAGCATATTAGATTAAAATGGAATACTGATGCAATATCCACATGTTGCACAGATTCTTTGATTGATTAGAGAAGACTAGTGTATTATTTTTGCTAGTGGTTGCACATTAACTTTTATTTAATAAATATTATGCCAAATTCAAGAACACCATGCTTTAGGATTCGCCAAATCGGAAATGTCATACTGGTATTGGACTAAAACACATACTAACGCAACTTAGTATCTCCGGACTCTGAGCCCTAATTAAGCCTATCACATGAGTGATTGAGATTCTTGGAAGGTAAGCAGCAAGTTAAAAGTACAAATGCTTGAGCAAAGGATATGACCCAGCAGATGTACGATGTATTACAAATGCACAAAGACATTGTGCAACAAGCGCCAGGTTCCTTCCAAATAATTGTTAGGCATTATAGACAAAATAGCTTGATGTTTGATGGCAACCTTGTAACTAAATTTTAGAAGTCCATGAATGGAATGAAACTTAAGTAAAAAATATAGCAAAAATTCCAAAAGATAAATGAAAAGATAAAACGATGTTCCAACCTGAATGCAGACTTCTGTTGTGGTTGCCCTCCACACTTGCTTTGCAACAGCATTAATAATTGCACTATCTTCTAAAAACACATGCTCAATGGAATCAACACCCCCATCCACAAGATTACAAACCAGTGCCAGTGATTGTTCTTGAACAGGAGGCTCTGGGTCTGCAGAGTAAAAATGCAAATGAAGCTGTCAATGCCCCAAATTAAATCAATATAATGCCAAATCAAGCTTCAACCACCAACAGTGAAAGGCATGTTTACCATAGATCAGGCTTGCCAGGGTCGAAATTGTAAGCTCTTGAAGAATGCAATCTTTTCTGATCCTGTCAGCAAGGAATGCCAAGTTCCTCAAAGCCCATACAGCATTCAACCTGAGTTTTGAATCCATTGATTTTGATAGCTGAACGAGCTGTTTAACAGCTCCATTTTGAATGAAGACCAACTTGTGATTCGTAAAGTCGACCACAATGTTGCTGATAGCACAAAGAGCCGCAACCTGGAAAGATCCGATAAATAGAAGCAGTTTCAAATATTTTGAAAAAGATGGCTTTGATACATAAAAAAAATTAAAAATAAAAACAACTATGTGGCATAAATATGGAGGGACTGATGAGGTTGGATTATAGAAAATCAGATCATTGAAAAAATTGCAAGGAATCATGCTGCTTAAAGGTTAGATTCTCTTAAAAGAGCTGGATTATTATTTATTGTTAACAATATTATTATGCTATCAGTATATTGTATTATTAAAGCATAAGAAATTATTCATTGATCCAGAGACATCCAAAAGCCAAGAACATGAAGGACTAATCAGCCACCATGATTTTTAACAATTTTAAAGTAACCTACACTGGGTAATTCAATGGAAAGAAATGTAAATAATTGAGCAAGTGAAATCAAACCTGGACTGACGTAACAGGATCATGTAAAAGCTGAACCAAAGGAGCAACAATTGTTTCACTTGTAAAACGACCTGCACTCAGATTCTGAACCAAATCCGAATTAGTTAGAAGTCAGGAGAATCAACAATACCTCTTAAAATCACAAAACACGCTTCCTGACGCGAACCTTAACTGACCGGGAAATGCTTTTGATACAGTTACACGCTGCAATCCGTACTTCAGCACAATCATGCTTCAATGCAGTGAGTACTATGTTAAGTGCCTACAACCACCACCAATCAGAACAAGAAATTAGAAGCTGCATACCAAGGCAACACAAGGATACAGATGGGTTAGTGCAATGACTTGAGAGATCAGTGTCTAAGAAACTATAATGTATTTATTCATAAAGAGGCCTTTGGCCTTTTCATGTGTCTTCAGTTTTCATATCAATCTTAGATAGCTAGAATGGAGCATAAAGCAATAAGCGCACCTTTTGAAAGGGGAATGGTTTGAGCAGGGGTGCACCATTTTAATGAGACAAATAGATCCATGGTTGATTGCATTGTGGATGTGGGACCGTCACCTTCCCTAACAAGCCCCAGCGCGCGCCCCCCCCCCCCCCCCCCACAATCATCTATGAAATGACCTCAAGCATATGAGCACAATTTAATGGTCAATTCACTTAATCGTAGATCTCCCAACATTGAAGCCAAAATAGACCAGACTCCTTCAATAGGCTTAGCCAAATCCTTCAATGGATTCCTAGGGTTGCATGCTTCCCCAAGCAGTCGATTCCACACACTAGCAACTCATAATCGAAGAGAAAACGGAAATTTTCATTCAATCAATGATGATAATATGCAAAGGGATCTGAACAAGTAATATTTATGGCCACTGTAGACCCCAATCATCATCAGCATCAAATTTTGAGAGAACAGTATTCCACCTCATGCTATTACAAATTCCCATAATGTCCTAAATAGCAGAATGAACGACATCCATTGTTTGGGGAAGTTCTCTTTTTGATTATCGGAATGGACAACATGCATTTGATTATGTCCAACCTTGTTGTCTTGGTTGACAAGGTTGAACACTGATAAACTAAGAGAACTAATGGTACAAATGAGGACTACAGCATGGAAAGGATGATGTGAGGGAGTTCGGTAGAACATAGACAAAAGTAGGATAACATCTATAAAAAAAAATTAGGCACCTGCCTTTTCTCCCCCACCAAGCTTCTTAAAGCAAAGGAACGAGAAACATAAAACCTCTATTTGCATGGCATACTTATCATTATCTTGACGATAACTGAGTATGAGTCAGCTTCCAGAAAATTTCCTTATACTGAATTAATTTTGACATAGTTTCCTCTTCTGGAATTTAAAATTTGAAAGCACATAACCGTTAATGGAAGATTCCCATGCTCACAAGTATTTGGTAGTGCTTAATGCAGCCGACAAAAGCTAAGAGAAGATAATATCAACTCAATCTTTAAGGGAGATCTTTCAATTTTTCGGGAAATGACACACCATTTGTAGGGGGTTGTTATTCGAAAATATAAAAAGCAGGGGATTGCTAGTTCTTTTTATGTCTTGTCAGCTCTCTCTCTCTCTCTCTCTCTCTCTCTCTCTCTCTCTCTCTCTCTCTCATGAATTTATGAATGAATCTAGCAAATCCAAATCGTTATCTGAAACAGAAGTGAGACATCAGATTGAATAATTTAATGTGAAATAAAACAAGACTACCATGAGAGTCAATCATGGAGGTCTCTCTCCTGCTGTACAAGTTAATTCGCCGTCTATAATAACAAACCTGCAAAGATAGGAATTTACTCCTGCAGCTTTCCAATTTTGAGCATAGTTCAGCTAATGCAAGCAATATCGCCTCAAACCGTTTGGCTGGCGGAGTAAGCGGAGCTTTTTGAAGAAAGTTGCAAAGCCTTTCAACAGCATTAACATCAAATGCTAGTTTCTGTAGATCCTCTTTGTTTGCAATCAGTTGTGCTAACGTAAACGGGGCCTCATCCCCAGTTCGACCAGGCTCTTCAAGAAGTTCAATTAATATCCCTATCAACTTGGTTTTGACTTCTAATTCTTGCATATGGCGAGGAGAGGCAATCCCAATAGCTATCAAGCATACACAGGCAAGTAATCTTGTTCGAGGATATCTGTCCTTCGTTAACTCAATTACAGCTCTTAAAGCTCTTCCATTGTTAAGGCTCACAAACTTTGAAACTGCTTCTGAGTTGTTCTTGAGTATTGTTGCTAGAGAATCTAAACTAGCATCCCTTTGACCCAAGGAACCTTCAAGTAGGCAAATTAACCTTGGTAGAACCATGGCATCGCAAAGTGCTTTCTGCTCTGTACTTGTCTCGCATGAGTGTGTTATGATACTCGCGGCAAGTTCTGTCACATTTTCATTCTCGCTATTTAGAAGCAAGAGAAAGAACTCCATGTTTTTCTCCTTAAGAAGGTCATACTTAGGAGCCAGCTTCGATTGAAAAATCATTTTCAGAGAACGTGCTCCTGCATCCACAACCTGAAAAACAAGCAAAACTTTCCAAATCTCATAACAACTTATTAAAAACATGAACCAACAATTAATCAGTAGACTGCAACAAAAATACATCAACTAATGTTCCCTTTTGATCTTTGGAACTCCGTTTCCGTGCACTCAGTTTACCTGTAAATCTAATTACCTATAACTCTGTTTTCCAGTAATTAATTATGGCAAAGAGCAAAATAATTGATTTTATGAGTAATGCATGTTATCTGAGAACACAAACTCTCATTACCGAGTAAATTGAATTACCTAAAGGCGTGTTAGGATAGGAAGCAGGCATCAGAATCACAATTGCAATTGCAATCTGGACAGTGCTTATTCAATTAAAACCCTAACATTCCTACAAACAATTCGACCAGTTTATCTCAAAAAAAAAAAAAAAAAAAATCTGTAATTTTAACTGAAAATCGCATCCTAACGCGCCATAAAAACCCCTATCTAACCCTAAACACGGGATTAATGCCATTCAAATATAGGAAACCCTCAATCTCCCTTCTTTTTCCATGAATTCCCCGCACAGATCCATCTCAAAAACGAAGACTTGTTACAGATTAGCGTATACAATGAGAAAAAGAGAATTCTGAGAGAAAGATTGAATATTGCCTTGGGATCTGGATTGGATAGGAGCCGGACGAGATGAGGATAGGCTCCGGAGTCTAGAACCGCCCTGACGCCGGCGTCGACGCCGCAGGCGAAGCTGCCGAGTGCGGCGGCGGATTGGATGAGGAGAGCGGCGTCGTCATCGGAGGCCCCGAGGATATCGACGATTCTGGGGACGGCGCCGAGCTTCACGTAGGAGATCTTCTTCGTCCTGTTTCCGATGATCTGGTTCTTCACCTCCCGAAGCGCTTTCAGCTTTGCCCCGCTCTCGGCGGAGCTCAGCCTCCCGATCAGATCTTCCGGCCGGTTGCTCGCCGCCGAAGCCGGCATCTTCGCCGGATTCCGGCACCGGAAATCGCTCGGCCGCGACGGAGAAAGAGAGATGAGAGAGAGAGTTGAAAGAGGATGTTGGGTATTTTTTCTTAATTTATTCCTCTCCGCCTCTCTCTTCTGCCGCTTTCATGTTTTTTTGTGTTTGGTGGGGGAGGTGTCCATGCGAAATTCCATTTTTATGTTACAGCTCGAATTGATAACGTGCGCCGGTAAGTGTTCGTGGCTAACTGGCGCCGGGGGCGTGTGCCACGTTCGACGCCTGCGCACGTGACGAACTACAAGATCCTTCACACGTGTCTTCCTAGCAGGAGCAGGAATGTCATGTGCGAGTGCGATGAGATGGAAATGAATCCGGATCCTCTTTCACGGTTTACCCACGGTCTGCCCATCACGGTGGGGCTGCTCTCCAAATTTCAACTCTCTCATGACCAAAACTCATAAAAAGGTAGTGTGCTCATATCATTGGTATATGGCCTCACGTTAATGTGGTACGTGCTTCTTTAGTCCAGATCTTAGTAACACGAAACCTCTCCTCTATGTCTTTTCGATCATGCTTTAAAAATACGGATTGGCATTTTCGTAGTAGATCCTTCCACGTAGCGCAATTCGACCATTTTTAAAGTGTGGCTTAAAATATGCTTGGAGCGTGAATCAACCAATTATGAAGCGAACCGTGTAGAATCTTTAATTTATTTGCATTTTTTTCTATAAGCTTTACATTAATATTTTAAATGAAGAAACTTCTCCTGACTTATTAATTTTTGTCTACTTTATGTAATTAAATTACAAAGTTAATTTTTTTTCTCCATTTTTCATATTTGAAAATATTAATAAGATATATTTGGGCTCATTAGTTAATTGTTTATAAACCCATAAACATTATGTTGTATAAATACTATAGGCATATAATTATTTTTAAAATTCAGCGTTTCAGCACTCCCGCTCTCATTCCTCACTCTGGGCACTTAAGTCCAGATCTTGAATGGTCTCCCATACCCTTATTTATAATACAAACCCTTCTGAATGAATGTCATCCTCCTTTCATATCATAATTTTCAAATTTTATTTCAATATGAGTTTGTCATATCAGAAAATTACGTGCATGAGCTTAATTTTATGCATTATTAATTAGATGCATTAATCATGTTATCAATTAGATTTTCTACGTATAGAAACTCCATTTATACGGGTCGACATATATTCTGCTAATGGAACCAAATGGCCCCGACAAGACCCAGCAATAATTTGGCTCCACAGTATAGATTTTAAATTCTTACTCAAAGCAGAAATGGGTCTAAAATCGTCTCCATCTCCATTTTTTTCATATATCTGCCACCTGACTTTGTACTTATCTGGTCAGTTGCATTGAGTGAGACCCCAAGGTTCCGTCACTTCTGGGGCCGACAATAGTAATTTACTGTGTAAGGGTGGATGTAAGTGGGTCCAAGCCTCTAGTGTAGATCAATAGTCCATTCCCTGGATAATATCATATGGTCTATATATCCCGGATGATACGTGGCAAATATGAAATATGTGAAGATATCTTCTATATTATAGCACTCCAATTGAAGTGATTTTTTTTTTTCTTCCGGCTCTTACAGCTAGAGATTTAGCTGATTTGAGCATTTTGTGCTAAGCAAAGTTAAATCTGATAATGCCAAAAATTAGTTTCGGACACTACCCGTCAAGTAATAAATGCTAGTGCAGTAAATAAAGAAAAGAGAGAATTTATAGTGGTTCGGTCAATATGACCTACGTCCACTTTAGAAGGGCAAAGGTCGTCGGTAGTTTTACTTCTCCAATATATAGAGATTACAAAACTTCATAGATTACAAACTTTGAGAATACAGAAAAAATGTCCCTTGTATTTATAGCCTTCCCGAACAGATGAGGGCGACTTTACCTCAACGCTCCCTCCACTTCGACGGAGCCTTTGAACTACCCTCGATTGACGAGGCAGAAGAGATATTCTCCACGGGACCTGGTAAAAGCATGTTAAAGACCGACGACTATATCCGAAGTGACATGGTTGCCTTGACTGGCAGTCTTCGTAGATTTGGGTTTGGATCCCAACGGACCGGATCTTCACAGATTTAGGCCTTGGCTCATTAAGAACTGGGTCACTTGGGCGTGACTCATCAAAGCCCACCCAAAAAAAAAAAAATCTTTCTTTGACTACTCTTGATTCTGCCATTGCACGTGGGTTTTGCTGTCATCAATACCATATTGGACAATAGTGAGGGATCATCTGTCTATTCTTGTAACTCCATTTACATTAGCCCAATGGTTGGGAGTTACCCAACTAAACAATGTTCGATAGTAGAAATTTCTCATTTGCATCTGCAAGTGATCCTCTCCTTTATACATGTAAATAGTATTATCGTTTGTATGTGTAAGTGGTTCACTCCTATATCAGTCGGGTCTCGGGACCGACGTGAGCGCTACCAATTCCTTATGTATATTCATTTGTGGACTATTCCTGGTTTGAGGAGAAATAAGAAAAGATAATTCTGATCCAAATAGTCCATGACAGTAGTCATTTTTCATTTTTATTTTTTTTCAATGAAAGTTCATGTTCTATCCATCCAATGGCGAAGTCGTATGGTGGTGATAGGTGATTCGTGTAAATGCTAGTGGAGAATGGACCCCACCATATAATCACTTCGAACTCCAAAGCATGTGGGTCCCACATGACGTCCGAGTCTAATCTTGACACGAAAGAAAGTATTTGTTTTGCACACTATATGGTTGCTTCATGTTACATCAGTATAGATGCATATTTTTTTCAAAAGAATAGTCAGCTGGGAAAAGAGTTGCATGTGGAACATTAACAAGTGGAAACAAAACTTTGCCCATCACCTCACCCATTTGATTGTGATAGAATTGAATCACAGCTAGAAGTGGGCCCCATCTTCTATTCTGTGGTCCATTTTTCATCACCACGGCTTCGGAAATTGTATATGGCTGATGTCAAAAACCTTTTTATGCACCTTTTATATTGGTTTATAATTGATATTTTAGATTGTTTATGTTTTTTTTTTTTTTTTTTTTAATAATAAAAGACATTCTGTTAAAATATTTGAAAGATAAATTTGTGAATTACCTTCACTTTTATTGTTTTCAAAGTCGCTCGGAGTTGTTTGCCATCTCGCTTGAGGACATATAAAGTATTTGTGGGTGCATGAGTTTTAAGTTCTTGATAGGATGGAAAAAACTGCTTTCAAAGCCTTCAAAAAGTGAATAATATAACATTATATATAGTAAAGCAGCACCCTTTTCAATTTATTATGATTTTAGTAATCGGTGGACATGTATGTATTATATGTTGTTACAAATCAATTTGTGGAATCCTCATGTTAGATCCAACTTGCAGAAATTTGGGCACTATTGTAGGCGGTATTTTGGCAGTTTTTTTTCCGATTTTTTCTTTCAGTATTTAGTATGGTTAATCCGTAGGGACCATTGTAGAAGCCAGTTAATTTCAAAATTCACACTTAATATATAATCATTTATATTTACTAATTTAAACAAATAAGTTTTCTTTCATAAGTCTCCATCTTTATCGCGATTTTTTTATAATCATTATATTTACTACTTTAACGAAATAAATCTATGAGTTCCATTACGAAATCTAAATCTTTTTTGTTTCCAAACTCACAATTTACAGGAGCCACTTTTTTTTTTTATACCAACACACAAAAAGCTTTTTGATACCAGAGCGGGGGCCACTTTCAATAGCTGTATTCTGCTACTACTTTTTTCTCCTGATTTTCCTTTCAATATTCAGTAAGATTAATATGTAAGGCCCATTATGGATATTTTTCTCTTTATTTTTCTTTGATATTAGGTATGATTAATTAATTTATGGGGCCCATTGTGGAAGACAATTAATTCTAAAATCTACATTTAATTCTGAAATGACACTCAATTTATGACTAAGCACAAATATAATTAAATCAATGTCCTAAAATCTTTACTGTTTACTTGATCTTTCCCTAAATATTTTCAACAACCTAAAATTTCTCTAATGAGTTTCCATTTTTATTATGAATTATATATTAATATTTATTTTTAAATTTCTAATTAGAAGTTTTTATAATTTTTTAACGCAAAACTATTGCAATAGTAATATAATATGAGAATGTAGGGGTTACCCATTTAGTTGGATATCCAGTTTTTCACTCACCTTTTCCAGTGATTGATCTGCAGCTTCTATCCTTACATGAGCAAGTTTCTCTCCCATGGCTGAAGTCTCTCATGGGTCCTCCGGGGCGGCTAAGAAAAAAGGAGAAAAAAAAACGTACGAAGTTAGTGCCGAAAGAAGTCAAGCAATACCAATCTGTTTCGGCTGAGTTTTTAAAATCATTGTTATCACTGTTAATTTAGATTAGGATCACCCTTCTACATGGCACATCATCATTTGATCACAGTGACATATAATGGTCACATCAGTGTCAAATTGGAAAGGTGTGCTTGTTGGGGGATTGGATTGAGTAAAATAAGGTGGTAAGATCATTTAAATAATTTGTCTTATGTGCTATTACGTTCAATCCAACGGTGAGTATCATTCGGATCGAGAATGACTCTAAACAATGGGGGATGAATTTTATCCAACAGTTAGGATTGAGTAAAGTGGGCCTTGCAAGTGGGCACGATATCATTGGACTTCGTTTATCATATTGCTCATAGTTGGAGATAAGAAGAATCACATTGCTATATGGGATAACCACACCGACGTGGTACAAGGATATCTCAAATTTAAACCATTTTTTCCTAACTACTATCCAAGAATTGAATTTCCATATGGTTCCAAGAAGTAGACTCTGCCAAACAGCACTCCTTGCATGTTGACAAATGAGACTGAATCTTTTGAGACTTTTACTTGAACAAATCACAAGTTAAAATAGTAAAACTCGGGTGGGGCTCATCTATTGAAATTTTGATCTTTTCAAAATAAAACACTTTCAAGTGTAGGCATCTCCAAATTTTTTTTCCCAATAGGAGTAGATCTCATCCCACTATGGGATTGATTGTTTGGCACGAAAATGGGATAAAAACAAATGCATGCATATTCATTAAAAATTTTTTTTATCACAAGGTCATTTATTCAGTGGGACCAACTCTTATTAGGTTAAAATATACGTACGCTCTTGGGAGGTTATTTATTCCAAACGATTCCAATTTCAAATTGCTAAGCACTATTGTAGAGTCTCACCTTCTCCACGTAGCATTTCTAAGGATGTTTTATGCAACTGCTTCATTGCCAAAAAAGAAAAAAAAATGGAGAAGAGAAAAGGCCTATGAAACCTCGGGCCAACGTTGTATGAGGTAGATAGAGGAAATTCAACTTGGGGCTATGTAAAAACTAAATATTAGGAGAAGGGGCGAATGTATAAAACCAAATTATGTTAATTTTTAAATTTTTTCAAGGGATTCTTTAAGAATTTTGAACTTTTGTCAGAGTTTGAGTGGGGGCTTCAGCCTAAACCTTTGTACACAGGTCCGCCCTTAAAACAATGTGATAATATTTGATGCATCACTCAAAATTGCTAAGTTTGGGAGATTGGTGTGGGATGGATTGTGTGTTTTTTTTTTTTTAGTAATTTAAAGTGGCAAAATTCTTATTTTTATTTTTATTAAGGAAAAAGTACCACTCAAACTAGGGATATAAATGGGTACTCGATTCTCCTATTTTCCGGAGGTTCCGACCAGTTAAAAATCGTGTCTGGGTCCTTATTTAGGTCTCGATAAGTAAATTGGTCCGGTTTCACCTTGGTTCGAACTCGTGGACCGAAACCGGACATATTACCTCAATTTTTAAAAATCTCTCGTAAAAATTATATTTTTTTAATATCATTATCTACCTAAATCCGAATCCGGATCCAGATTTAGATCCGTCTCATTTATAGTTCTGATTCCGGTTCCAAAGCCAAAAAGTCGATTCCGAAAAGATTTCGGATCCGATTCTACTTATTCCTTAACAATTTCAGTTCCAAATCCACTGTGAATTCAGATTGAAACTGTCCCGTTTACCACCCTGACTCAAATGTCCTGTGGAAGAGGAAACAAGGAGATGCCTAATCAAATAAAGCCAAAGATGTTCGGAAATCCCAACTCGCTCGACATAGATGCACTTGTCTTTAGCTAGGCGGCTATCTCAAGTCAAGGGCAGTCAATGAGAAAGTTATTACAGGACTGCCATTGTTTCGAATCTTTCTAGTTTCTATTGCCCTTTCTTTTTGGGTGCGAAACCAGTGTTCGACGTGCAAGCAACTGTGCATATCAATATTAAACTCGGAGAACGACCCAACACCTGAAAGCTGAAAGTGTAGGGCTTTTATTTTATTAGATGCCTGCCTGGGTGATTACTCCTCCTCAGAGAGGCATGAGGCCTGGTTTTAGTTTGCCCGAACGTCGTGTTCGAACCTGCTCCAAATTTATTTGGCGTGCATTTGTATTAGTTTAGCAGGTGATACTAGGGTCAAAGACCTTTGGGGCATTGCTCTAGATTTATCTGTTGTACGTATGTTTATGTAAATTTATCGGATGCCACTTTGGAAATTAATTCTATTGGGTGAAAGACCTCAATAATACCCATATCATCAAGAAAAAACAATTTGGCCTTAGCGACTTATCGATCTCAATCAACTCGAGCAAATTAAATGAGTTAATGGAGTTTTGGCACATGGCCTAGTAAAAAATGTCTTTGCTTGTTTTTCTTTTTTACTTTATTTTCCTTTATATTTCCCTTTTTATTCTCCCTCATGGACCAGGGGCAGACCCATGTGTATTTGACCTGGGGCGGACGCCCCAAGTTAGATCCAGAAATCACAAAAAATTAATTTGGGGGCTTGGCCCATGCCCCACGAAAGCTAAAGCAATCGCCTCACGTCAACCATTTTCTTCTCTTCTTTGGTGGAAGAAAAAAAAACAACATTTTCTTTCAATCTCTACGGGAGAGTAAGAACCGTTTTCATTTTGTGACTGAAAAAAGAAGATGAATACTTACGTCTGCTTTATGTGATATTGACCTTTTTTTCTTAGATGTTGTCTCCTTTTGTTATTGGTTTTATCATCGGCTCTTTTTTTTGAGTTCTCTAGTTTCTTGAGGAATTGAAAAAGGCTTATTTATGAATTTGTTGTTGATAGTAGGGTTCTTTACAAAAAAAAAAAAAAAAAAAAAAAAAATTGGTTTACAACTGCGTCTTTAACCTATGCTATAAATGGAGATTATTGATAGTTGGCAATAGTTTTGACGCAATTTACTTTATCTTTAAATTAGATATGGAGAAATATAACAAAAAAAGATCAACCGCTAATCTATTTAAATGCAATATTCTTTCTCCTTTTCTATTGTTAATGTGAAAAAAAAAATCTAGCAAATAAATGATTGATTTTTCAATTGACCATTATCCATCCCATCCAAACGAAAATCTTAAGTCCGCCACTGATATTGACGTTACGCTCACCTAAAATCTCAATATGGTGGGTTGATATTTAGTTATGGACTCAGTATAGAAGGTTATCGATTGGGCTAAGTTGAAAAATACCTGACTAAATACTATGCTGGTGCTACTAATTATTGTTTTTAAAAGATATTTAAGTACGATTATTTGATAAATTTTGTTTGAAAGAATTGAAAATGAATTTGGGATTTTGGCTTTTAGAGCATTAGAGCATTAAAACTTAAAAGAGCTCCTTTTTTTTTTTTTTTTTTCTCTAGATTCTCACCATATACTTGAGAATTTGGCAAATGAGATCTTATCTTCAGGATAAAACCCAGGCACAAAGATTTATAGTGTTCCCTCAAAAGATGAGGGTCCTAGCATCTTCACGCAGAGATCCATTCAACTCTAATCACTCTAACTGGTGATTCTTAAAATCTCCATGATAGTTTTAGTGAATCTTGACAGGACTCAAAACATAAATGAGCTAATCTTAGCCATCCAATCAGTAGATCATTCGGATCTTGGTGACACGTGGAATCACGAGAATCTAAGTTGAGTTTCAAATGGCCCAAAATAAAGACAACTTGCGATGCACATCACACGAAACAACGAAACCCACATCCCCATCAGATCGATGCATGGAATTGGAAAATCCAGTCCACATAATCCGCGGCAAGTGGGCCATCCATTCGATTTTTGGAATGCTCTACCACTAGCTATGGTTGCAAATGGGACGGTTTCAGATTGGAACCATAGTGAACCCAGACCCGGATTCGGACCCGTTTTTAAATAATGGTTTCAGTTTTAGACCTAGTTTTGAATTGGAACCTATTTTGTTGGTTCCAGACCCGCTTTCGATAAGAAAATTCGGATCCGGTTTCGGAACCGGGTTCACTTAGAGGACTTGAATCTAATTCTAAAATCATATATATTTTCTATTTATTCTTCAATTTTTTTTAAAAATAAACATATCATTCAACTTATAACAATGCATCAAGTCTATATCATCTAATATTATACATAAAAATGCAAAAAAGGAGTTGGTTTTAAAGTATAAATTCCAATATTAAAGGCTTATGTGCCGAGTCCAAGGTTGAAGCCTATATAGATCTGAAACCGGACTCATTTTATCAATCGAAATTTAAATTAGGTTCCGAATCCAGACCCATTTATAAATAAGAGGATCCCAGACCCATTTATAAATCAGAATCCATTTTAGAGTCCAGATCCGATTATCTGTGGGTCAAAACTTCCGGATATACCCATTGCTACCACATAGGAAAAGGGTATTGCTGTAGTTTTACTAGAAATCAGCGGTAATGAGAAAAACCCGCAAAACGACGTGTAGCCTCCAACAGCGAATCTGTGTCGGCATCTCCGCTCCGCTGCAAGATACGACGCAGAGAAAGACTAAGTGGAGAGAGAGTCTTGTTATGAATAAAGAGCAGAGCTCAGACGTTAACGCTGGAAAGAAAGGAAGAAAGAAAGAGAAAGAAACCAATCAAATCAAAAGCGACGGAGATGGAGAAGGATGAGGAGAAGAAAGTGATGAATGGGGAAAGTATCGGCGGAGGAGGAGGAATAGTGACCGTTGATCCGAAGCCGAGCAAGGGAATCGTGTCGCGAATGGTGGATGCAGTGGAGAAACTGATAGTGTGGGCCATGTACGATTCCTCAGAACCTCAATACTATCTCTCTGGGAATTTCGCTCCTGTGGTGGAAGAGACCCCACCTTGCAAAAATCTCACCGTCAGAGGATTCCTCCCAGTTAGAAATTCTCTTCTCATCTCATTAATTCGTGTTTTTTGTACAACTTGGACCTATTTGTTGGCATTGAATACATAAGAATTGAATTCAATACACAAGAATTTCTAGTCAAATTTATGGGGCATTAAATGCATCTTGTTAGAGCTATTGAGAAGAGTGTTTTAATTGTCTCTGGTTTTATGTAAATGATTAGCTATTTAATTAGTTTTGAAGATTGGGTGGGCGGAGGGGAATTCAACATTCTTTCTGGAAAATGGATTGGGTATGTTTTGACTTTTCTGTAACTATCTATCTAGTGATATGAATTGGGTTGTTTTGTTGTTTAATAGGATTGCTTGAATGGAGAGTTTGTTAGAGTGGGTTCCAATCCCAAGTTCCCTCCAGTGGCTGGATATCATTGGTAAGCATTGAATTTTGACAACATATCCAAACAGCTAAAAATTAGCGCCCACTTGTGCATGATCAGAAGGGAGCCCATAAAGCTCAGCTGTCCTAGACTCCAGCTTGTACCTGGAGGTTGGGAGTTCGAAACTGAATTACCACACTGGGGCACTGGAGATTTATCCGGCTCCTCTGGATTCGTATGGATTATTCTGGTCCAACCGTGCGAAATATCCTCTTCTGTAAGATTAAAAAAAGAAAAAAACAACAAAAAAAAAAATTATATATATATATACACGGGACAAGCGGAGGTTTTAATTAGGCTGTGGTGGTAATCATTGGGTGGCAAGTAGGCCCCACAACTCGACCTTATCTTCATTTCTCATCCGCATGCTTAATGGTTGGGGATCGGGGAATGGGCAGGGCTACATGTGGATTCCGGATCGTAGACCAGAAATGACTCCGAAAATCATTTACTTTACACATGTCAAAATGAAGGTGTGAGAATGGGATGTGGACCTGTGATATCACACACACCCCATCATCGCCCTCTATTTTTTCTTTTGCTACTTCTGGGGATCTCAAACTTGTAATCCAAACTGTTTAAATTTCTTATCGACCTCTTAAACCCCAAAATGCACGTCCTAAATTTATATGGGTTTTGACATATATGAGAAATTTTAAATGTAGAGTTTAGTCATGTGAAAATGGTGTTTTTAAATAAACGCTAGCACAATAATCTGTACTAAGCATGGGCATGACCCACGCGGCTAGGGTCCCCGCTCCATTTAACTACTTTTTATATTGTTTTGACAATTATAATTACATATTATAAGTATTGTCTGGTGTAGTGATTAGCTTACTTAAACCTGAATGTTAAATTGTGAAATATTTAATTCTTTTCATTAGGGTCATTTGAGCAATAAGTAGAATTCATTTGAGTTTTTTTCCTGTATTTTATATATCATGTTTTGGGTTAAAAATGTATTATTTCCCTGGGCTTTACACTTGTACTGGTTTTGCTGTCTCTTTCTTTGCAGGTTTGATGGTGATGGGTATGTGTTTGTTGCCCTCCTTCCAACAGACTTGAAAAGACTTTTTTTTTTTTTGGGTGTGTGTGGGTTGAGTAATGCTACTGGGACAAACTTTTTTAACAGAATTTTTGACAAACCCTATGGTATGGCTTGAATATCCCCTATGATATTCAAGCCATACCATAGGATTTGTCCAAAATTCTGTCCAAAAAGTTTGTCCAAATAGACTTTTTGGTGTGGATTTTACATGCTTAATGAGTGGTACTTCCAGTGACTTTTGGTGTTCTAAAGTAACAAATTGAATAACCACTTTAGATATTCTGATTTATGATACTTAAGTCCTTGGATCCGACTGCCCTTACCTTGGTAACATTTACACAGATAAAACTTACATGTAAATGTAATTACTTTGATGTGAGCTTGTTACATTTATGACTGAAGCTTTGTTCTTTTATGTTTGCTACCCTGACCAGATTAATCACCAATGTCTTTGTTGGTGGAAGTGGTGAATTGGCCACCTAATTTCTAATTACACCATGTATTGAGTCCAGTATTATTTTTTGCAGTTTCAAGAATAAAAATGATAATCTCATTTTCAGTTTGGATTTAGTCCTGGCTGCTACCAGATTATATAAATATAATTTGGTAAAGTTAGACCTAGCCTCTATTTTCTATGTTAGAGCTCCCGTCCCCAATTTTTACAAGAAAGGATAAAAATGGGTTTACGAGAACCCTGCTTTGATCATAGATTGTCTCAGTGCAATTGCACTGCATCAACTTGGTTGTTGCCTATAGAGACTTGTCCGAGTTGGTTCCAGTCACCTGGAATATGATGATCTAAGTGCTAGCAGTTTCTGTGTTTTGGAATCTAGACTATACACTAGACCTTAGAGGTGCAAACTTGGGAGTTTGATGTGGCTGAGCCAAATGGTTTCGGCCTAGTTTTATTTTTATGAATCTTTTTTAGTCTTGGCCTGTTGCTAACATTATTCATTTCACTGAAGATGTGTAGTTTTGCATTGGTTCATCTTGCTTGTGTTTTAGTATGATTACTTAGGCCAAGACCCGTGTTTTCACTCTTGAATCGTGATGCACCCAAAGTTCAAGATTAGTTATGTAGTTCTAAGTAGGGTTGTAAACTGGTCGATTCCGGTCCGGGTCCACGAACCACTAAAGAGAAGGTGGAACTGGATCCGGACCCGGAACCGGTTTCTTGGCTCCGGAACTGGAACCAGAACCATATATGGGACGAGTCTGGATCCGGGTTTGGGTTTAGGTAGAGAATGCTATTAAAAAAAATGGTTTTTAGGAACGATTTTCGAAAATTGAGGTAATATATCGGGTCTCGGGTCCACCGGTCCGAATCAAGGTGGAACCGTACCCAGACCCATTTACTTATCGGGGCCTAAATAAGGACCCATACCCGGTTTTTAACGGGTCGGAACCTCCGGGTAATCAGAGAATCGGAAACCCATTTACATCCCTAGTTCTAGATGTGTAGCATTTTCACATAATAATGTTGAACCTTGAAATCTAATGAATTTTTATTGCTATGATTTCATATTTATGCTTTATGATGCATTGGCTTGTTTTTGCTGTTGTTGTTGCTGATTTTCTTTTATTTAATCCATCTTTGAAGTCTGACTTGTGAATTCTTATCTCCAGCTTTAAATGTGTTATGTTACCCGAAGCATTGGACACTCTAATGGGTGCAAATACCATGTCTGACACATAATTTTCAAGTATAAATCCCATAATTCAACAACTAGCCCAATAACCCGTGCTAAGCACAGTATCTCCTTACACTGCAAAATGAATACTCACATATTAAAAAAAGATTACCTCTTTTTATAGGACAAGTTGGATAAAATAGAAATAGAGAAATGGAAGCAAAAAGGGTATTGTTAGGTAGGAATAACTGAAACGTGAGTGGTTTGATGGAAAATGAGTGGGTAGTTGCATGAGTAGCATGGTTTAAAATCTCGGTCTCAGTCGCGGTATCGGCTGGGCCGAAAAACCGATATAATATCGGTCGCGGATATCGGTCCGTCGCGGTCGTTGCGGTGTGAATTTTTTTTTAATCTAAAAAAATTCGTAAAAATATCCAAAAAATCCAGAATATTAGAAAATGCTGGAAAACAATATCTTTTTTCCATTAGTAACAACAATAAATCAAAATCTCGGTCACCTTAAGTTATGAGTTCTGTCTGTGTCGCAGTTCGCTGTCTTTTCTGGTATTTCATATAATGCAGCCATTATTGATGCTCATAAAAATTTAGTAAAATCATTTTCAAAATCCTAAATATATGGATCTAGCATAAAAAGCATGTAGATCAATCATTTACACACCATAAAATGATCATGAATCATTAAAAGAACATATTTATGATGAAATCCCCAAAAAATGATATATTATAATTCAAATATTAAAAAATCCGAAAATTAAAAAATAAAAATAAAAATAGAAATCATGTTTATGAGTCTATGACTATGAGACATGTGGATCTATTATCTACACACTATTAATAAGCTCTTGGTATCACAAATATTCTAACAAGTAGCACCAATTATTTTTAGGAATTTTTTTTTTAATAAGATCATTTTCAAAATTCTAAATATATAGATCTAGCATAAAAGTATGTAGATCAATCATTTACACACCATAAAATGATCATGAATCATTAAAAGAACATATTTATGATGAAATCCCAAAAAAATTATATATTATAATTTAAATATTAAAAAGTCCGAAAATAAAAAAAATGGAATTTAAAAAAAAAAAATCATGTGCATGAGTAGATCTAGCATAAAAGTATGTAGATCTAACTTCTACATGAAGAAGACAACACAAGCGAGTGAAGTGACAAAACCCATGATTTCTATGCTTAATCTAAAAAAAAAAAACACATAATAAAATGCTTTAAGTTGATTTTTTCTTACCTTAGATGATATTTTCTTCAAAAAATAGTTGTGGGATTTGAAAATATGCAAGAGGGAGTATGGCTGTTGCCGAGTGGAGAAGAAGATGAAGATGGGGGAAAAAATTTGCAAAAACTAGGGTTTTGACCCTTTTTATCTCATCTCGGCCGATATTTTCAAAATATCGGCCGAGATATCGGTAAAACCAATATAATCCAAAATATCGGCCGAGATGACCGAGAATTTGGAGATATTTTGCCGAAACCGATATCTCAGCGAGATATCGGCTCGGTATCAGCGGATACCGATTCATATCGGCCGATATGAATCGGTATCGGCCGATATTTTTGAACACAATGAGTAGTTACATAACCGTCGATCAAAATTACAACCGACAGTCAAAATTACAACCGACGGTCAAAATCGAAGCCAAAGTCTCCTAGCTTAATATATTATAATGGCCTAATGTTGTAATCAGACTTCAGAATGAGGGATTAAGTATTATGTCCGTGCTTTGGAATTAGAACTTGGTATTTTATGAAGTAATTGACTGGATATTTTTAGCGTCATCTAGTTCTCCATGTGTATAATGAGGCAAATATCCTATTAGATGCTGGGTTTGGCCATGGAATAACTAACCAATAGAAGACTTATTAAATTCTTTTGTTAGATCTTGCTGATGATAGTAAATAATTGGTCCAAAATGTGTGCTTACATATAATTTCACATATAAATAAAGCACTCTATTGTACATGTACAGCAAGCATTTTCCATAAGTTGAATTACTCTCTCTCTCAGTCTCTCTCTCTCTCTCTCTCTCTCTCTCTCTCTCTCTCTCTCCATATATCTGGTCCTTGTGCAGTAATATCACCACCAATATCCATTGAAGTGATACATATTTGAGTCCAAGATGTCCCACAGTCCAGTAAACATTTCTTGAGTATCGAAATTAACTACATGATTTTGTTGTTATGTTACTTTCTTTTGTTGCAGAGAACGAGGGGTTTGGTTTAATCTTTAGATTAGACTTGGAAAAGGATTTACAACTGTATCTTTAAAGATCTGATTAGTTTTTGAACTGAGATGTAAAGGGTAGTTTATTTTGATGAATTGGGAATTTGGAATGATTAGATATCTTCTTTAATCATTTTTGTTTCATCTTATTGCTACCGACTGTTGAATTGTCTCCTCTTCACTGTCCATATTTTGTGGCCATTTCACATGACCATCATTCCTATCTCGGGCTTTGGTTGGAAATGTTGATTGAATATGTGATTTATGTAGGAAGAATGCTGATTTTCTTATTGCAGAATGGTTCATGGAATGTGTATTAAAGATGGAAAGGCAACCTATGTTTCACGTTATGTGAGGACATCACGCTTTAAGCAAGAAAACTTTTTTGGAGGAGCAAAATTTATGAAGGTAATCCAGGAAAAAATCCCATCCCTTACCGGGTTGTAGACTTGTAGTTTCAAATACCCATCCATACATTTAGTTAAAAATGGTGCTACTTGGGCCCCTTGATTGCCCATATATACCTTTTGCACTTTCACTATGGGTTATCCAAGTAAGTCCCATCTATATAATAGTTGCAGACCTCAAAGTGTTGTGTGACTGTCTGTTTCCACTTTTATTTAGGGGCATTTTTTTAATGAAATGATGATTATATCAGCTCTTTAGCGTAGAGCTAAATGTTGGCCAAGAAAAAATAATAAGAAGCAGAAGTGCATGCAGCTACTACGTGTATGTTAAGATGGATGTGTGATGTTTGAAGAAAAGATGGAATTAGGGATGCACATATGAGAATAAATCTATAGGTAGTTCAAGTGGTATAGAAAATCAAAGAGTTCTCTTTAGAGATGGCTTGGGCACATAGACCGAAGATTAGACACAACACCCTCATAAGTATTGAAATTCACTGTTACACACACACACACAAAAAAAGAAAAAGAAAAAAAGAGAGTATCTAATTGGTAGAAGTTCGAGGCAATCGGGGAATAAGGAGACCATTATAGATCTTGAACGGAGCAGGGAGGAAAGACATTATTATAGATTATGGAGTGACTCACTAAGTCTTCCCAAAGTAGATGGGATAAAGCGTTGATGATGATGGATATATTTGGTCGGGCTTTTCCAGCAAGTTTTCATTTGGCATCCAAATATATTTTGGGCCAATTAGGATATACACAGCCAACTTGTGACTGGGACTCACTCAACTAGACAAATTTTTATTTAAATTGCTAAACACATAAAAATTTATAAAATAGTGTGTGTAACCATGGCTGGAAGTATAGAGAACAGAGTTGTGTTTTTATGGAATAGCGTGTTAGGTTTTGGAACCTCAAGGTAAATTTCATTTACTTGTTTTACTTTTGTTGATATATAAAAAATTAGATCATTTTGTACTAGGTCTATCTTATTAATTGCTAAATGGTAGCCTATACTTTGGAATTCTTATATTCATTTGAGTTTTTCACAATAGATTGGAGACCTTAAGGGGATTTTTGGACTTTTAATGGTTAACGTGCAAATGCTTCGAGCAAAACTGAAAGTGCTGGATGTTTCATTTGGAACTGGGACAGGTAGGTTTCTCAGATAAAAAGAAGTTATTTATCTGTTGCTCTCAAGCTGCATTTTTTCTTCATTGCTAAATATCCTAGATTAGCTTCCCCGTAGCAATTAGAGAAGCATGCTTCCTTCTATTATCTTGGTTTGATACTTTAAATTTTGAGTACATCATGTACTGAACTGAGCCAGTTATTTGAAACCAAATGCCAGGCAATACAGCTCTGATATATCATCACGGTAAACTGTTGGCCCTTTCGGAAGTTGACAAACCCTGTAAGTTTCTTCACAATTCATTTTGGTTGATATTTCCGTAGTGCCTCTGATTTTTTTTTTTTTTTTTTAAATGCCTTTGCCTTTCCTGTTCTCATGAAATCGCACGGCACGAGAAACTAGGGGTGTAAAAAAAAAAACGGGAAAACTATCTAACCGAACCGCGGTTAATAACCGTATTTCACGGTTCGATTACAGTTACGGTTAATGATATCAAAAAACCGCATGGTTCGTTTCGATTACGGTTTTCCAAAATAATTCACGGTTATTAACCGAACCGAACCGTATGATACGGTTCGGTTAACCGTATGCTGTTAACCGTACAATTTACAAATAAAAGAAAAAATAAGAGGGCTGAATGAAATATTTCTTACCTTATTCAATTGCTCTTATGTGTCATTTTACCTTCAATCATTCACATTTATCCCCTTATGTGAGGAAGGCATTCCACGTTTATTAACCATAACCGAACCGTTTAATACGGTTAACCGCGGTTACGGTTTTCCACGGTTTTTGTAGGTACGGTTACGGTTAACGTTTTAAAAGACAGAAAACCACGGTTACGGTTCGGTTAACGGTTTTTCCAAATTGACCGGTTAACTGAACAGTTACACCCCTACGAGAAACTTTTCCATGAAGTTAAGGAACTTTTGGTTTATTTATTAATTCAAACCTTTCGAAAATATCTTATTATGTCTGAAGAAACTGGTCAATCCTTGATCACAACTAACAGGAATGGATGCTTCTCTGCACAGAAAAGGTTAATATATATGGAAAATAGAAAAATGTTAACCTCCCAGGACCATGCTTCAGCAGGACCGCACTGGGTACCTTTAGAAAAAGGTTAAGTTAACAATTGCTTGTGACTTTGGATTTAGTAAATCATAATTAAAGGTTACTGAAGAGCTAGTGAAATTTGAAACTTGGTTATATATAAAAGATGACCAATTGAAGATTTCATCGTCTTTGAATGCCCTTCATGCTTGTAGCATAACAACTAATACTCTGCTGTACTCTGCAGATGTCCTTAAGGTTATGGAAGATGGTGATCTGCAAACCCTTGGGATGTTGGATTATGACAAGAGATTGTCTCATTCATTCACTGCTCATCCTAAGATTGACCCATTTACTGGTAAATCTACTTAAAGAAATATGTAGTTATTAAACAGTATTGTTAAAAGGCTCCATTTTGATTCATGATAACTTTGAATGCAGAGGAGATGTTTACATTTGGTTATTCACAGACACCACCCTATGTTACTTACCGGGTCATTACCAAGGATGGCATCATGCTTGATCCAGTCCCCATAACAATCCCAGAACCTGTCATGATGCATGACTTTGCAATCACTGAAAACTATGCAATCTTCATGGATCTTCCTATGTACTTCCGACCGAAGGTAACAATTTAGGACATGAAGATTTTCTCAAATTATAAGATTTCACGCAAATTATTACAAATTTCATAAATACTCAAGACTTATTATGTTAAACACTGAACTGCTACCCAACTTCTCAAAATTACTCAATTTCTTAGATAAGAGCTGAAGTGCTTTTTGCACATGTTTCTGTCAGATGACCATCGTCCTTTATGTATACCTGGATTAATTAATGGCTTTAATTCCTTGGGTATCTCATATCTGCTTATGCTTGTGGAACATGTGGTAGCCTGGAACATAAGTGTTTTGACTTTTGACATATTACTGGAGCAGTCTTGAATGCCCATGTTTCTGAATTTTACCCTGTTTATTAAACGAAAAGGGTTGAGCAGTGATCAACAACTTCTATTTTAATTTCCCAGGAGTGAATACTATTTTTAATCTCGCAAGTTGTTGTTCTTAATGTGTGGATACTTTGTTAATGAGGCAATCGATGGTCAATTGTCTATTAAATTATCAATCTTGAGCTCTGTTTTTGTTCGATATTTTCAGGAAATGGTGAAGGGGAAACTTATCTATTCATTTGATGCAACAAAGAAAGCTCATTTTGGTGTGCTTCCACGATATGCAAAGGATGAACTTCAAATTAGATGGTTTGAGCTCCCAAATTGTTTTATCTTCCATAATGGTGAGTGTTTGCTTTAATTATTTTTCTTTTAACAGGTCCACAATGGCACCCTAAAATTTATTAAACCTGTTAAGTATGGTTGTGCAATTTAGCTCACCAGTCCTTTTGTCTCAATTGTAATTAAATTACCACATCTTGTTATACGAGCAAAGAAAGTCTTTGCTAGAATAGCAAGCTACTTACCTATGTCAGAATTGAGACCTATAATCATAGTGGCAGAAAAATAAGTTTTGTAATCATATGGGAAAAAAAAAACTCTGTACTCAAAATGTTGCCTGTTTCACATGTTTTAGTTGGATATGTATACATGTTACATTGTCAATGTCCTGAAGGATGGCTATTAAGTGGAAACACGTGCATGTAGTGTAAGATACCACATATCAATTCAAAAGTTTAAGCTGATAAGTAGAAGGTCCAAACAAATATATAGAGCCCTGTCAAACCCATTACTTGGGTGATGTGGGATGTCGGGCTTTTCCAACACTGCCCCTCACGTGCAGGTCCAACAGATTTCATGGACAGGCCTCACATGTGGCCTACACAAGAACCCGCTTTGATACCATGTATGATACCACGTACCAACTCAAAAACTTAAACTGCTAGATGAAAGACCCAAACAAATATATGAAATCCTTTCAAACTCGTTACTTCGGCGGTATAAGATGTGGGACTTTCCCCGACATGTAGTAAATATGCAATGTCATGTGATAAAAAGGAAACGCCTTCAAATGTGAACCATCATCATGATTATCAAAGATTTGTCCCCACAAAACATAAATAGCATGAATGTAATGGCCTTCTTTTCCCCTGTACCTGTCAACCGTGCTTGATGGATCAGTCAGCTCTGTTCTCAATACGCTTCATAATAGTATGAACTTTGAAAGCGAAAAAATGATTCACTTGTGCACTCAAGACTTGGATAGACGTCACTTCGAAGTGACATTCCTAGTTCCTATCAGCCTAGTTTGGCCCTTCTTTTTTTCCAACATTCGCATCCAAGATTTCTAATGCCCTGTAGATTTTCAAGAATTCTTGTTGTGAGCCTATAATAACAGGATAGATGAAGTTCTATTTTTGATTTCTTAATATAAACATTTGGTTGTTTATTCTTTGTTTCTTATAGACAATGCATTGACATGCAATGTCTGATTTTGTAGGCTGTAGCTACGTTTCTTTAAAAAAAATTTAGTGCTGCTGTATTTATCGTGGAAGATGACATTTCGCCTATCATCACTAGTGAGTCTTTGGACTGGTCAATCAAGGCATTTTAAAATAGTCAAATTTCATGTAGTGCTTATCTTGGATCATTGGCAGAGTGGCCCCTAGCCTTAGTCAAGTTACCACAGCTTGCTGAAACTCTGGATATCGCAATGAATTTGGATGATTCCTTTATGAAATTACAAGTTGATTATTTTGCAACAGAACAAAATGCTTTGTGTGCATTAGGTGCCTTTTTCTGATTATTTCAATTTCATTGGTTTACTAGCTAATGCTTGGGAGGATGATGATGAAATTGTTCTAATCACTTGCCGCCTTGAGAACCTAGACATGGAAGTGGCCAGTGGAAGATTGAAAGAGAATCTTGAAAATACCAAAAATGAGTTGTATGCAATTCTGACTGACCAGTAAATTATCTTTGAGCAAGTTTATTTTTGGTATCCAAAGTGTTTGAACTTCCATTTTATTGCCATCAGGTATGAAATGAGGTTCAACATGAAAACTGGTGTTGCTTCTCAGAAACAACTATCTGTATCTGCTGTAGATTTTCCTCAGATCAATGGATGTTACACCGGCAGGTATATTTTCGATGTGGGTAGCGAGGCAGCTAGAATTTTTTCTAAATTTTGTATGTGCAAATGCATGCATCCATGCGCAAATTGCTTTTACAGTTGCCCATAACAAGTCATGTACTTGGGATTTCTATCCATTGTTCACATCTGCTTATTTCCTGGTATATTAAAATAACAAGGCACTTCTATATATCCAAATGAAGAAAATCTTTATAGAGGTATCCTTTGAGTGCATTGTTTATTTCTTTCATATGATGTGGCAAAAGTTCTATATTACATAGTATTTTTCCATATCTTATTAATTGCCAAATTTCATTTATGCTAAGATGGTATTCATGTTTCTACTAGGACTCAGTACTTGGTGTATTTTGCATTAGCCATTTTTTTTTTATCCTTGATGGAATGGTTTGTAAATTACTACATTGTGGAAGCTAATGGCGTATCTTGGGCTGTGTATGTATAGTTGTCAATTTCATTTCGGATCCCATTTCAATTTGACTCAAAACTAAAAATAATTTCGTCCGATTCCATGCTTAGGTGCTACATTTTGGAGTTCCTTTTCTGAAAAATACTATTTTTAGAAAAGAAAAAAGGTAGGCACTAGGCCATCACCCTAGTAATATAATATATATATATATATATATATATATATATATGTCATTGGGTGGGAGTGGACTGTGGAGGCCAAAATGTCTTCCCCATTCACCAATGACCCCTAAACCTCTAGTTCTTTGTCTTAAAGGAGTGCATTTTTCATGGAAAAATAGAAATGCAAAGAAGAAGAACACAAACTAGTAATCCGAGCTGTTTTGCAAAAATCGACAATTTCTAGACAATTTCAGCTTAGAAGTTCCAAATTTCAGGCATAATATTTTATGTGGGTTTGTTCAATGAGGTACACAAACCAAACTGAACAGTTTCAGCCAATGTGGGTGAAGCAAACTACATTTGACTACTGTGCATACCTATTTCTTTTTTTGGAGCAAAAGCATTGCTTTCCTGATTGGTAGAACCTACCAAGAATTGAATTTCAACTTTCAATAATGATTTTTTTTTTGCTCCTGAAACATTAGGGAGCCCAATGCACATCCTTAGTCATTTCAAAACATGATAAACTTATTCATTTTTAGAAATCAAGGGTCATCTCATTTTGTTTTCTCTGTTTAATGATTTATATGAAGACTGAAAATTTTAATCACCATCTCATTATATAGTTATCCCGATCCATGTGTAAATTCAGGAAACAACGGTTTGTCTACAGCGCCATACACGATAACATTCCAAAAGTGAGAGGCATTGTCAAGTTTGATCTGGATGCAGAACCAGAGGGAGAGAAATCTCAGCTCGAGGTTGGAGGTAATATTCAAGGCATCTTTGAGTTAGGACCTGGAAGAGTTGGTTCAGAGGCAATATTTGTTCCTCGTAAGCCTGGTATCACTTCAGAAGAGGATGATGGCTACTTGATATTCTTTGTACATGATGAGAACACTGGGTAACACCTCTCTCTCTCTCTCTCTCTCTCTCTCTCACACACACACACACATCCGTATCCTTTTCAGCAGTAGTCGGTGCCATATTCATGTGCACGTAACTGATACTACTTGGGTAACCTGTGATTCTGAAATATGGCGTCTTATAATGATAGATATATTTAATAACCTTATTGTCATTTATGTTTGCTTATGAAAAAAGGAGCTATATAATGCATGCTAAAATTTGTAATAGATGACAAAGAACTTGAAACTTATAGCTGTGCAGATGGTGCGTGCTACAAGACACAAGTTCTTGACTCTGATGAAAACTATAGCAATTAAATGGTCATTTAGACTTCAGCTTTTGATAACCTTGGATACATTGGCCAAAATTTGGAAACTGTTACAATTATATAAGAACACCCCGCCTTTCAGATTTACACACAATGGGTGTTAATACATTCCACCAGGTTTAAATTTATTTGCTAATTCTCAGCTTTGTCATAATCACATGGGTGGACAGTAGCATTGGATGATGCATTTAAACTTGGAATCGATTACTACACACGTCCACCCTCGCTCCTTAGCGGTCATAATTGTGGTCGAACCCTCGCCCTCACCATAAAACCATTGTTGTGCCGTTTCCCATCACCAATTAGTTTTGGGATAAGTGGTAGCTCAATGGGGCGTAAGATCCTACAAAGTCCATTAAAATTCAGCTGAGCTGAGTCGCACCAAGGCTTGGCCGAGTCCAAGTGAATTGGTAGGGATGGAGTCCGATATGACTTCTGAGTTGACTTGGCTCCGCCGCGTTCTGAAACGCTGAATCAGAAACTGGGGAGAAAATTGTAGCCACGAAGATTAACTTCATCAAGATATTTGAATATAGCCTTCAGATCTTGTTTGTCCTCATGGATATGTAAATCTAATAGTCTTAAGTTATGCATGCTTATATTGTGTAACATCTCGGTCTAGACCATGACCAAGAATCCTTATATTTTACAAGTAACGTTATCATCATTTTTCTATTATTGTGGTCCTATTATTTTCTTTGGCTTTAGTTAAAATTATTCAAAAGAATTGATTTCTTTGAGTTATTTGCTGCAGAAAATCTGAAGTCAATGTAATCGATGCAAAAACAATGTCAGCTGATCCTGTGGCCATTATTGAACTGCCTAATAGGGTTCCATATGGATTCCATGCCTTATTTGTATCAGAGGTCAGTTTCAAAGTTACCATAGCAAATTTGGTTGTAAAGATGTGAAATTACAGAATTAACTCATGCATGTGGATTTGCTCTTGCAATGGGTTTTTTAGCCATTCTTATGAGATGGTGATTGAAATGAATTCAAAATAGCCTATCTTACCATCTTCTGTTTGAGGACTGTAAGACCCTGTGACATTATTCAGGGCCTGCTAAAATTTGGTTGTTATTTTATATGGGTTTTCAAGTGAAATCTCAGTATATTATAAATTAACTGGCATGTGGAAGCCCATCTCTATGGTTGTGTGTGTGCCCCGAGGGAATTCTGGGTTTTCACCTTTAGACCAAATGGGCCTTATGATCATTGTAACAATTTTTTTGTTGGGAATTTTCTCAGGTTATAATGAGAGATTTTCAAATATTGGATTTGATGAGGATATTATTGGAAAATCTTTCCAAATATACAATAATTTAGAATACTAGAGTAGAAACATAAATCTGAAAATATATTTAAAGTGGTTAATATAAGGATAGTGATTCTATATGAATTTCCAACATTATTGTGAAAACGCATGAGAGTATGGTGAAATTTTTGTTTGGGTTGTATTTTGAAAAAGATTTCAATAAATATTGTATTTACCTTGTTTATATCATAGTAGTTTCAAAATATCAGCACAGAAATAGATTTGGCACTGATTGTGATGAACACCATGGGGCATGTTAGCTGAAACCTACTTGAGATTAATGTATTATTTGATTGTTTTCCTCTCTTTCTTCCCTTTTTTTCCAGCCTAGCTTTTCTTATATTTTTCTTCCCAGTTCATGACATTTATCCTGGTATTTTTTAATGTAATTCTCAACAGGAACAACTTCAACAACAGGCAAAGTTCTGATACTGTTTCAAGTTGCGGTTGATATTGCTGGTAGGATTAATGACTGCACTGGCGGGATGAGTAAATAGTTTTGTATAGATGTAACATTGGAGCTACTATGTCAATCCACTGGTAGCTTAGTGGTGAGGCACATCCCCTTCAGAGTTTTTGGTTGTAGTGCTGATGGTGTGAGACTTGTATAGAATGTGAGTATTTATCAGACAATTTTTTTTTTTTTTTTTGAAGCCACTGTATTGGTACTGTATGCATATACTACCAAGGGAAAAGCTTGAGCTTGTACTTAGATGATCTTGATTTTCTCAAGCAAAATGGAACCAAGAAATTTTTGAGTTTTCAAATCTCATGTGAATCATGCTTTGGTTATGCTAATTTGGCTCCTTGCCATTTTGTGAGAACAACCCAAGTCCTGTTTGCTTGCTTCAAATTGAGTTCCTATGGATTTTAGTAAAAGGGTTCTATCAATCAAAGTAAGAAAGAGGTGAGGTATGAAGGTTCTAATGTGGAATCAGGATGGACTTATCACTTTGTTAGGAGTAATTAGCTTTGGAGATTTTATGGGTAATCATTTCCCATAAAGAGGAGATTATTTGATTTCTCATAGCAGAATTACAGCACTAGTCCTTCGCTTTTAGTCCTTTTGATAGAAAGATATCAGTGGAAATCGTACGAATTCAATACCAATTAACCAATGGCCTTTGAACATTTTTAAGGGTTTAGGAAAATATTCAAGCTACCTCATGGAATCTACTACTGTCATGTGGGTAAAATGAATGATATTCCTTCTTCCATTCTACTGGTAACTGAAAATTTGTGGAAGACATGTGATTGCAACCTAGTTGGTGTTTTGAGAACTTTGATAGTTTTGGATCATTTTAAATTTATTAAGAATTCCAACTGCTATTTACAAAGCACAGTGAGATAAAATAAGAAAATAAATATCAATCTAACAATTATAATAATGACAGAATATATAATTTTTTTTTATAAATATAATAATTATAATATTAATAAATATCCTAAAAAATCCTAAAGATATTTGACAATCACAACCTTCTATATCTTATTCTCTATCCCGCTTTCTCAATTGAAAGGTCCTTTTAAGAAAGGATTACCCATGTTTTGCCATAATGTTTGTTGTGCCATCGTTTATCCATAGAGTTCATTACTATCACATTACACTCATTTGGAGTTTGTCAGAGCTGGTGGTCTATTAGATCAAATCTGTTATGATCGGTAGATTGAAAAACATGTCCCTGATACCATTGATACCATGAAAAACTTTAGAGACTGTATTTGAATCATCCAACTAAAGTACAATGAGATAAATAAAGAAATCAATATCAATCTAATATAATCATAATAATGAGAGATTATCTCAAAATTATCCTAATCAAAGTAATCATAATATTAATGATAATATCCTAAGAGATTCTAAAGATATTCAACAACCATGACCTTCCATATCTATTTTCTCTATCAAGTTCTGTATGGAAATGTGTGCTGTTTGAGTTGGTAGAGATGTTGAACTGGTTGGTGAATTACTTTGATCAACAATTAAACCTGGAAGTGGCTCCACTGGCACCGACCCAACCAAAATTTTGTACGGGCTCACCATCTGGTTTGGTTTCTGAAACATTTGTAGCTTAGATCTAGGGTGCTGGAAACTTGACATTTAAATAACTTAGTGTGTTGAAACATGCATTTTCATTATAGGAAGATTTATTTTATATTCCTTCCTTTTAACCTTAGTTCAACTAAACACCTGTGTTATGCCAAATTTGAAAGTAGTCGTTTGGATTATAAAACCATTTTGGTTTGGTCCTACCTCTTTTTCATAGCATGTGACAATTCTTAAGAGACCCTAGACATTTGTAATAGCATCATCATATCTAGGGACAATTACCGTACGTAAGGTGTTAAAACTGACAATAGCTCCAGAACATCCGAAAAATATATATTTACCGCATAACTGTTTGATTGGTAGGATATCTCACAATTACTTGAACAATCTGTTTTTTATTTTATTTTTTTTTCTTGATTGTGGGACCACCAAACCACCATTCAAACCGTTGAATAGCTGTATAAGTGTAATAACTAATATTGCACTAAATTTGAACGGTTGATCTATCGCGGTTATGGAGAAATTTGCGGAAAAAAAAAGCCACGTTGTTTCGCAAATGATAAGAATAAATTATAGGCCACGTTGTTCTTTTTATATAAATTTCTTGATAACCGTGATAGATCAACGGTTCAAAATTGGTGCTAATTTTTTTTTTGTATAAATTTCTTGATAGCCGTGATAGATCAACGGTTCAAAATTGGTGTGATATTAGTTCTTACACTCATACAGCTATCCAACGGTTTGGATAAGTGGTTTGGTGGTCCTACAGTCAAAGAAAAAAAAAGAGCAAAAAACGGACTGTTTTAGTCTTTTCGCTTCTGATTGTGGGATATCCTACATCCATAGGATATCGCATATCCTACAGATCGAACAGGCGGTAAATATATATTTTCCGGCTGTTCTAGGGCTACCGTCAGCTTTAATACCTTTCTTACGGTAAGAGTACCTCATATCAAATCCAACTTGTTCTTACTCTAATAGTGGGCTCCAATGTAAGTCAAATTTGAGCAGGCTCCACATAAAATAAAAATTCTTTAGGATGGTCAAAATTAAAATTAAAGAAGTTAAAGTTGAAACTGAAACAGTCAAAATTAGCCAGTGATGACAGAATAGTAATGTGGAGGGAGGCTGGGATTTTGCTCAAAGAGTCCCAAAAGATGCTATCCATCATTGTTGACCACGCAACAATGTGTATGGTTATGAATTGAGAAAAAACAAAGCCAGGAAGGTATCTTCTGATCGGTGAGTGTGACCCTCTGCTTTTCAGCCAACCATGTCAAGCGATGATTTCCACATACCGGCCGTCCATTCAGTGAGATGGACTTCAAACATTATCTTAGTATAACTGGCCAATCCTAACCATCTGATATGTTCCATTTGGCATTAACCAGTTTTTGTCTTGATCATCTATGTGCTAGATTGATGAGGCAAGATGGCAGGCAGGCAGGCTATTCTTTGAAACTTTTTGTATAGACCCTAGCAGGATGTTCGGCCAAGTTGTAGAATTTGCTGGGGCTTTCAGATTGCAAGAGTGCAGCTCATGTTTCTGATAAACAGACCCATTGTCATGATGAGTCAGTCAATACAAGGATACATATGGACGATTTGCACTATTTATTTTACAGGTGAAAGAAGGGATGGTTTCAAATTGACATTTTAACATGACCCATCAACCCAACTCGGACGTAATTTAAGGTTTGGGTTGACTCGTTTTACTTATGCGGTCAAGGTCAAATAATCACTTATTTCTCAATTTAGAACTCAAATTCTGATTTCAAAATCATGATTTTTTTTTTTTTTTTTGGTATTTTAAGGAGCTTGGACCAAGAAGCAGACCATATGATAGAGAAAAATTAAACAAATCGGTATAAATCATGTCATTAACAACCGGCATTGGTGTGACCTTGGCAATGTATCAAGTGGAAAGGATCTCAAGATTGAAAGGCATACAGCCATACACAACACAAAGATAACTCTTTTTCTGAATCCCGATGCATCAGCGTTGGTATGATTATGTATATCAAAAATCAATTATTTTTTTAAACTTTTTCCTTCACCATTTTACCATATGCATTGGGCCCTCCCTGAATTGCCACTCACTCTAGTTTACTAATAACCTCATCATTAGCCACAGATAAATTGGATTTTTTTTTTCCTCACTACTCATTTGGAACCACAAAAATAAAGACCAAAGATATTATGAATGGGATGACACACAGGCCATATACCTCTTTACATTTCTCCGTGTCAACCCGTGAGCCTCACAGAAGGTGAATCACACATATATCGAAACCATGTTCAGACAAATTGCACTCTTTAAACAAATATAAATCCTTCCATTTACCATAAACGTGTGAAAGTATATATAATAGTATTTCAATACAACTATGGTTTCAAAACACAGCTTCTCATTTCTTTTTTAGTAAAACAGAGCTTCTCGTTTTGATCATTACCTGAAATATAGTTTTTATTGCATTTGTATATGAAATTGTTTTGGCCTTTTTTCACTAAAACAGTTTCTTCTTTGGGTATTCTCTGGACCCATCTCTAAAACTACATAAGCGTGGTCCGCATGTAAAGTCTAAAGTGCCATCCAAAAAAACCTAAAGGCAGTCTCACAAGGAGAAAGGCCCTTGATAGGTGTCTAAATTGATCCATTCTTTAAAGCTTATCCAATAATAGGCTCCTTATGGCCTTTAAATTAAGACCTATTTTTGTAGATATATCACTGTGCATCTAATAGGGCTAGTGCCCAGCCCAAGTGGCCACACATGCTCCTTTCAACTCAAGTGTCTTCGTCTTTTTCACATTTATTAATTCTAATAATATCAGTGATAGCCACGCGTCAATGCCACAGAAGTTCCATTAGCACCACTTGCATGAAGCCAAACATGTAGTTTTTTATCTTGTTGCAGTGCACTCATATCATAATCTTGCACTCTCTGGTGGAGAAAGATGACCTAAAAATAGCTAAACCCCATCCCAATGCCAACTCAAGGGCAATCAATGGACAAAGTTATTACAAAACTGCCATTTCTTTTTGAGTCTTTCAACTGCATTTTCACCCTTCATAAACATGGTATCATCACCTCTTCATAGTGTTTTTTTTTTCTTCTTCACGTTGATACGTAGCTGTCCCTTCTGGCATTTAGAATGAGAAATGCTATGTCCTTTCATTTTTACTAGAATTATGAATTATAATCACTTGAAAAGTCATAAATATTTATTTAAAATTTTGAATTTCTAACCTTCATCGCACTTGATACATAATGATTGTGAGTGGACCAATCACAATACATAATCCTATTTTAACGCAAATTACAGAATTTAGAAGTTTGAATTGCATGATATATCAATTGCGCGTGCTTTGTATTAACGTGGTGGACCTTGATTAGTCCGTTCATACTTAAAAGTGCACCAAGTGCAATAAATAATTTATACTTTCTTTAACAATTACTTCTTTAGCCGAATTCTAATGCAAGGATAGCATAAAGTTGGTCCCACTTGTAATACAGACACTCAACAAAATTGAATTTAACCAATCCTAGCCATTGGATCATTTTTGTCTTATGGTCCACATCTTTCTCCAGTGTAATGAAACATGGGATCAGCAGAATCTTTAAGATATGGCCGAAAATTCATAAGAGTATCTTGATGCGTGGAGAGGGTGTTTATTGTTCTTACCAACAAAATCAGGAAAAGGGTATGTTGGTAGATTTTACAAAAATCAGTGGCAATCCAAAAACCAACAAAACGCCGCGAAACCGCTTCTGTGGCCATTACGAATCTACGCAGGCATTTCCGTTTCCAATACGAAAGAGAATAGAGAGAGAGTGTGTGTGTGTGTGTTGATAATAAGTAGGTAGGGCATACACACCAGACAGTAAAGAAAAAACTGGGAGAAGAAGAGGAAGAGAAAGAAATCAATCAGAGAGCAGACAATGGAGAAGGAAAATGAAACGAAGAAGGAGATGAAGAAGGAGAATATAGGCGGAGGGGGAATCGTGACCGTCGATCCGAAGCCGAGCAAGGGAATCGTTTCGCGAATGGTGGATGCAGTGGAGAAATTGATAGTGTGGTCCATGCACGATTCCTCAAAACCTCTCCACTATCTCTCCGGGAATTTCGCTCCTACGGTCGAAGAAACTCCACCCTGCAAGAATCTCCCCATCAAAGGATTCCTCCCGGTTAGAATTCTTCTTCCCATCTCATTTTATTTCTACAAAATTCCGAGTTAGGAATTCTGCGTTGATTTTGTAATTAGGTTCGTTTCGATTTTTGTATAAATTTCGAGCAAACTGGGAAACTACGTGTAAGTGCAAAAAAACTAACTCACAAGATTAGGGGGTGCTTTATAGGAGTTACCCAAATTTCTGTAGAAAGTTTGGTTTGGGAAAGATTGCTCGCCGGAGAACTTGAAAAGGGCAGCGGAAGACCTGACAGAGGACCCTGGCTGTGGCAGCACAGGGCTCTCCGATGCCTAAGTTAGTGCAGGCACTGAACTAAGGGTGGAGAAGAAGAGAAGCAGAGTGAGAGCGTATCTGTATATCTGCAACTGAGTGTCCCCCTTCTGTGTTGGAACAGGTCCTTTCTTATAGGAGAGGAGTCTCCAGATATTTTATGGTAGGAGAGTTAACTCTTGATATTTGATGGTGGGACCCATGACCTGATTGCTAAGGTCTCATCAGCCCACATTGCATTAAATGCCAATCACATGGGGTCTGCTCCCGTCTTGACTTATTGGTAGCAAAGGTCCCATCGGATGCCACGTGTTTGAAGAGGGGAGATGGTTGTCAGTGCCTGTCTCGGTTGGCAGTCCGCTAACAGCTACAGCCGAGGTCAGATGTCCAGGCTAAGCTTGTACTGACGGGTGCCTAGCTTATATGTCGAGATGGTCCTAGCCGAGCCGAGATGGTGCTGGCCGTGATGGTCCTGGCCTAGCCGAGATGGTGATGGCCGTGATGGAACTGGCCCAGCTGAGATGGTGCTGGCCGTGATGAAACTGGACTAGCTGAGATGGTGCTGGCCGTGATGGCCCTGGCCTAGCCGAGATGGTGTTGGCCGTGATGGAACTGGCCGTGATGGAACTAGCCTAGCCGTGATGGTCCTGGCCTAGCCGAGATGGTGCTGGCCGTGATGGTCCTGGCCGAGCCGAGATGGTGCTGGCCGTGATGGAACTGGCCTAGCTGAGATGGTGCTGGCCGTGATGGTCCTGGCCTAGCCGAGATGGTGCTGGCCGTGATGGAACTGGCCTAGCCGAAATGCTCAGTCTCAGCTCAGGGAAGCCTGGCCGAGGTGGGAGAACTACCAAGGTTAGGAAAACCCCCACACACTATGAAACTAGTATCTTGATTCTGGAACTTTTCGTGGAAAATGTATTGTCTATCTCACAATCTCCAGCAAGAGCACAGGATACATGGAATAAATATGCGCTAAGATTCCTACATTAAGTGCATCCTGTAACTTTGTTAGCTTCTCTAGAGCTAGAGAGAGGAATATTTAATTGTCTTTTACTTTATGCTTATGATTAGTTGATTGTTTTTTTGAAGATTGGGCTTGAAATTCAAGCTTCTTTCTGGAAAAATGGATTGTATGTTTTGACTTTTCCTCTAGTAAATAGAGTCATATGATTTGGGTTGTTACGTTTCATCATAGGATTGCTTGGATGGGGAGTTTGTTAGAGTGGGCCCGAACCCGAAGTTTGCTCCCGTTGCTGGATATCATTGGTAAGAATTGAATTTTGACTACGTAGCATTGATAAACATTATATCCATTAGTATTGTATAGCACACGTTTTTTAAATCCAAGTCGATCAAAATCACTATCCACTTGTGTATTAATAACACAACCAAAGGTGTTTCTTTTTTTTTTTTTTTTTTTTTTGCTAAAATGAGTTTTGCCCACCATTAGATTGATTACAATTTACATGCAAGGATATGATTTCAATCCCTTTGTATTTTGTATGTCGATAAGGTGTTTTACATTGTGATTAATCTGTTGGTGGGCCTTACTCTGATTGATTGGAGTGAAATTTTGTGCAATATTAATACATTGGCAGATAATGCTTTTGACTTCTGAGCAAGTGGATTTTAGATGTGGGTTCAATTGAATTCCTTGATACTACATGTTTTTGACCATCCATTTTGGCATACTCTTGATGGATGATTAGGACCATTAGGTCAGGTCAGATTTAGGTTGTGTGCATCTAGGTGGTGCGAAGGGGGCCACCTATTCAACTAAGTTAAACTTGGTTAACTTGGCACAAGGTGCAGTGTTGTGTGGGTGGGGCATCTAGATATTGTGCAGATGGCCACCTATTCAACCAAGTTAAACTTGGTTAACTTGGAAGAGCTCACCTGGATGGCCACGGGGGCGCGCTAGTGTTGCGTGCGTTTGTTAAGCAACTGGTTTTCTCTTGAGAAATTCTCCTCTCTCAGTGGTCTCATTCCATCTGCAAGTAGATTTCTCGTGCGTTTGTTAAGCAACTGGTTTTCTCTTGAGAAATTCTCCTCTTTCAGTGGTCTCATTCCATCTGCAAATAGATTTCTCGTGCGTTTGTTAAGCAAGTGAGTCTCTCTCAGTGGTCTCATTCCATCTGCAAGTAGATTTCTCATCCTGATTTTAAATTAAGATCTTTCTGAAGAAAAAAAAAAAAAAAAACCCCTGAAAGTAAAATTGTGGAAATATTTAACTATATTTATTAAGGGTCTTTTCAGCAACCAGTGGAAATCATCTGTATAATTTTATGTGTATCTTTATACATCATATTTTGGAAAAAAATGTATTATTTCCCTGAGCTTACTCGTGTGCTGGTTTTGCTGTCTATTTTTCTGCAGGTTTGATGGTGATGGGTATGTGTTGTCCTCCTTCGAACAGACTTGAAAATAACTTTTTTTTTTTTTTTTTTGTTATTGTTGTTGTTGTTGATTTTACATGCTAAATGAAGGTACTTCCCATTACTTTTGGCATTCTAGCATTCTATAGTAAGGCAACAAACCAAATGACCACTTCAGATGTTCTGCTTTATGAGACTTAAGTCAGATTGGCCTTACCTTCTGTAACAATTACTTAGTTACATGTGAATGTAACATTTACATAGTTACATGTGGATGCAATTACTTTGATGTTAACTTTGTTGCATATTATCCATGCATTCAATTACATAATTAGCTGCAGTCATTTAGACTGTTGTCAGTTTTATATTATGACCGAAGCTTTGATCTTTTATTTTTGCTACCCTGAGTCACCTGTCTTTATTGGTAGAAGTGGTGAATTGTCCACCTAACTTGTGATTACATATGTATCCAGCCCAGAATCAATTTTTGAAGTTTCAAGAAAATAAAATATTATATTCAATTTAGACATATCTGTCTCTGCTACCAAATATTACAGATATAACTTGCTAAAGTTAGGCTGAGCCCCTGTTTTCTGTGACAAAGCTTTCCTCACCAACTTTCACAACGATGAAAGAAAGGATGAAAATGGGTTTATGAAAGCCCTGCTTCGATCATAGATTGTCTGCACTGCACCGATTTTGCTGATGTGTATAGAGATTTGTTGGAGTTGGATCCAGTCACATGTAATATGATCCAAGTCTTTCAGTTTCTGTTTACTGGACTGTATGGTATATACTTGACCTCATAGGTGCAAAGTCCAAGTTGATTTGGCCGAGCCAAATGGTTTCAGCCAAGTTTTATTGCTATGAATCTTTTAGATCCTGGCCTGTCGCTAACGTTATTCATTTCGCTGAAGATGTGTGGTTTTGCATTGGTTCATGTTGCTTGTGGTTTAGTCTGATTACTTCAAACCCAACACCCAGGTTTTCACTCTTGATTCACCCAAATTTCAAGATTAGTTATCTAGTTCTAGGGGTGTAGCATTTTCACATAATAATGTTGGACCTTGAAATGTAATGAATTCTTACTGCTATGATTTCATTTATGTTTTATTATGCTTTGACTTTTTTTGGTTGTTGTTGCTGCAGCGCTGCTTTTCTAGGATTTAATCCATCTTTGAAGTTAACTTATGAATTCTTATCTCCACCTTTAAATGCGGCTTGTTACCCGGAGTCCTGGACACTTTAATGGGTGCAATTATCATGTCTGACACATAATTTTCAAGTATAAATCCCATAATTCAACAATTACCTAATGTTGTAACCAGACTACAGAATGAGGGAATAAGGATGATGTCTGTGCTCCGAAATTAGAACTTGGTATTTTATGAAGTAATTGGCCAGATATTTTTAGCGTCTTCAAGTTCTCCATGTACATATGATGGCAAATAGACTGTTTGATGCTGGGGCTAGCCATAGAGTCAGTGACTATATTTATTTCTTTGTTGGATCATGCCGTTGGTGGTGAATGATTGGTCCAAATTTTTTGCTTATATATAATTGCACATATAAGTAAATCATTGGTATTTTATGAAGTAATTGACCAGATATTTTTAGTGTCTTCTAGTTCTCCATGCATATATAGAGGCAAATAGTATGTTATATGCTGGGGCTAGAGTCAGTAACCGATAGAATACCTTTTTATTTCTTTGTTGGATCATGCTTGGTGGATAATTGGTCCAAAATTCTCTCTCTCCATATATCTAGTCCTTGTGCAAGAATGTCACCACTCATGTCCTTAGTGACACATATTTGACTGTCCAAGATGTTCCCCCAAGACCGTAAACATTTCTTGAATATCAAAATAACTATATGATTTTATTTTTATGTTACTTTCTTTGTTGCAGTCTTGAAGAGGACGGGTGATTGGTATAATTTTCTTTAGATCGGACTTAGAAATGGATTTACATGTGTATTTTTAAAGATCTGATTTTTTTAAACTGAGATGTAGAAGGTAGTTTGTTTTTATGAAATGGGAATTTGGAATGATTAGATATTTTCTTTAATCAGTTTTGTTTCTTCGTGTTGCTACCAAATGTTGAATGGTTTCTTCTCTTCATGTTCCATATCTTGCATCCATTCCACTGTTCCACACAACCTTCATAGCTGTCTTGGGTTTGGAAATGTTTTTAAAATATGTGATTCTATGTAGGAATGATGCTGATTTTCTTACTGCAGAATGGTTCATGGAATGCGTATTAAAGATGGAAAGGCAACCTATGTTTCACGTTACGTGAAGACATCACGCTTTAAGCAAGAAGAGTATTTTGGAGGAGCAAAATTTATGAAGGTTAGCCAGTAAAAAATGCCATCCCTTACAGGGTTGTAGACTCGTAGTTGCTACATGAATTCTGGAGGTTATATCTTTATTTTTTTCTCTTCCATTGTGGAGTAAAACAGTGATCAACATCATATTCAGAAATTTGCAAATTCATGCATTGCGTTAGTTCAAAATGATGCTACTCTGGGCTCTTTGATTGCCTATATGTACCTTTAGCACTTTTTACTATGGATAGTCTAACGAATGCCTCATCTATACAACAGTTGCACACCTCAGCTTGGGTCTTGAACTAGTAAAATTAGTTTTGTATTAGTAGCATTTTTTTTTTCGGGGGTTGGGGGTGGTTGGGTGTTAATTGTTATTTTAACTTTTGAATTCCTAAAAATGTAACTTTTGTAAATATATTTTCGCATGAGTGTGCTACAAACACTGATAAATAGGGAGAGTTAATCTACGAAGAAAGTACTATGTATGCAATACTGATAGTATATTTCCTTTTCTAAAACATAAAGCAGATAACATCATCAAACTTGGCCGGAGCCAATTCATGCAAGGGTAGTCATTATGGGGGAAATCCTTTTGAGACCAGTCTTACTAGAAAATTGTGATATGTAAGAGGCTATATGTAGCTTGCTGGACCATGTTACTGTTTCCAACATGGGCAGTGGTGCACTATTGACAGATCATCATATATGTTCCTCTCCCCTTGATTGGTAAAGAATGCTCCAAATCGTCATCGTCTCTTTTCAGCGAGTTTTACCTTTTGTGCTATACTTGCATGATTGATAAGTATACTTTAAAGTTGATAACCATTTCGGCCCTTAAATAAATGTTTATTTTACTTTTGTTGATATGATAAATTGTATCACTTTGTACTAGATCTATCTTACCAAATTGCTAAATGGTGGCCTATAATTTAAAGTAAATATATTCATTGTGTTTTTCATAATAGATTGGAGACCTTAAGGGCATGTTTGGACTTTTTATGGTTCACATGCAAATGCTTCGAGCAAAACTCAAAGTGCTGGACGTTTCATATGGAACTGGGACAGGTAGTTTTCTTCGATGATGACAGGTTATTTATTTGTTGTTTTCAGCTGCTCTCTTTCAATGCTAAATATCCTAGAACAATCTTAGCTTTCCTGTAGCAACTACAGAAGTACACTTCCTTCCATCATCTTGTTTTGATACTTCTAATTAAGCACATCATATACTGATCTTAGCCAATTATTTGCAACCCTATGCCAGGCAATACAGCTCTAATATATCATCATGGTAAACTGTTGGCCCTTTCAGAAGCTGACAAACCTTGTAAGTTTCTTCACAATTGACCTCTCTGATTTCTTTTTTTTTTTTTTTTTTTTTTTTTTTTTAATCCTTTGCCTGTTCTATTTTTATGAAATGACATTAGAAACTTTCCAAGAACATAAGGACCTTTCTGTTTGTTTCTCAAGGCAAACATGTTGAAATATATTATTATGTCAGAAGAAACTGGTCAACCCTTGGTCACAAGTCACAACTACTTGTTTGCATGGAAAAGGTTAATATATCTAATGAAAAGGTAAAAACAGTTAGGTTAGCAATTGTTGATGCCACTTACTCTAAATGCTTAAGCTGGCAACACAACCTCCGGGATTGAACACTTGATCTCTTGCTCCGATTCCGTGTTGACAACCACTTACTTTAAAAGCTTAAGCTGTTAGAGAATGGCACAATAACCCCCCACTCCGCACGGGACTCCGTGGGAGAATATAGGGCACCAAGGCAATGCCAATTACTTGTGATTCTGGATTCAGTAAATCATAATTAAGGTTCTTGGCCATTCATGATCATGCAAGCTTTTACTATCTACTTGGAACTTGGTTATTTAAAAAGATGCCCAATTCAAGTTTTCATTGGATTTTTTACCATATTTGAATATTTGTTCATGCATGCAGTAGCACTACTTATAGTCTGCTGTACTCTGCAGATGTCCTTAAGGTTCTGGAAGATGGCGATCTTCAAACCCTTGGGATGTTGGATTATGACAAGAGATTGTCTCATTCATTCACTGCTCATCCTAAGGTCGACCCATTTACTGGTAAATCTACGTGAAGAAATAATTTAGTTGTCAAATAGTATTGTCAGATGGCTCCATTTTGATTTATGATAACTTTGGATGCAGATGAGATGTTTACATTTGGTTATTCACATACACAACCCTATGTCACTTACCGGGTCATTACCAAGGATGGCATCATGCTTGATCCAGTCCCCATAACAATACCAGAACCTGTCATGATGCACGACTTTGCAATCACTGAAAACTATGCAATCTTCATGGATCTTCCTTTGTACTTCCGACCAAAGGTAACAATATTGCTAATGCATTAGAAATGAAGGCTTTTTTTTTAAAAAAATTATAATAGATTTCCCACAAAGTATTAAAAAGTTAATGAAACCTAAGATTTACTTAGTTAAACACTGAACTGCTACCCAACTTCTCAAAATTGCTCAATTTCTTAGATAAGTGCTAAAGTGCTTTATATGCATGTGTTGGTTAGATGACCATCATCCTTTATGTGTAAATTAATTAATTAATGAATTTAATTCCTTGGGTTTCCCATATCTGCTTATGCTTGTGAAAGTGAAACATGTCTAGTAGGGAACAACAGTGTTTTGACATGGTACTGGAGCAGGCTTGAGCGGTGATGTCACTAAGTTTTACTTGGCTCTGTTTATTAAACAAAAATGGATTAAGCAGCAATCAATCACTTCTATTTTAATTCCCCAGAAGAGCATTTCATATTATTCTTTAGCGGATTGTTCTTAATCTGTACGTACTTCATTAATGAGACAACTGATTGTCAATTGTCTATTAAATTATCAATCTAGAGCTCTTTGTTATTGTTGTTCTTTATTTTCAGGAAATGGTGAAGGGGAAACTTATCTTTTCATTTGATACAACAAAGAAAGCTCGTTTTGGTGTACTACCACGATATGCAAAGGATGAACTTCAAATGAGATGGTTTGAGCTCCCAAATTGTTTTATCTTCCATAATGGTGAGTGTTTGCTTACAACAATGGCACCCTTAAATCTATTAAGTGCACTAAGCATGGTTATGCAATTTAGCTCACCAATCCTCCTTTTGTCTTAAGTATAATTAACTTATCACATCTTGTTATATGAGCAAGGAAGGTCGATTGTAAAGTTCCTTCACTAGATTACCAAGATGCTTCTCTATATCAGAGTTTAGACCTATATGTGTTTTGAGTTTTGACTTTTGAGATTCAACTGATTGGCTATTTCATTTTAATTGAGTGCTGTACCTGAGTCTGACACAATAATTTCTGTAAACATGTAGCCTATCTTGCCTGTTTCACATGTTTTAGTTGGATATGGATACGTATTACATTGTCAACGCTCGATATCTCAAAGGATGAGTATATATGGAAACAAGTTCATGTAGATCAATATGCATGAAAAAAGGAAGGGTGTTTAAATGTGGATCACTTTCATCGTCATCGTCATCATCAAAGCCTTGTCCCAACAAAATAGAAATTGCATGAATTCAATTTAGCCTTCTTTTTTCCTAGTACCCGTCTACGCTGGTTGACGGATCAGTTGGTTCTGTTCTCAGTACGCTTCATACTATTCATATAGTGTGATGAACTTTGGGAGCAGAAAAATGATTCACTTGTTCATTAATTACTATACTGTAAGATTTGGGAAGACATTACTCTTATTAAGTGATATTCCTAAATCCTAATTGCTAGCAGCCTGATTTGATAATTTTTTTCCAAGATATCTAATGCCTTGTAATTTTTCAAGAATTCTTGTTGTGAGCCTGTAACAACAGCATAGATGAAGTTATGCTTGTGGTTTCTTAAGATAAACATTTGTCGTTCTTTCTTTGTTTCTTATAGAACATCAACGTGCAAACCTGTTTCAAGTTTTGAAGCCTTGTGTTTTAATGCCTGATCCTGTGAAGAATAACCACATAGAATGTGATCAAATAATGTATTAGTGACATGCAATATCTAGTTCTGCAGTCACGTCTCTTAAATTTTTCTTAGTGCTGCTATATATATTGTGGAAGATAACATTTCCCTATCACCACTAGTGAGTCTTTGGACTGGTCAATATAGGCATTCTAAAAGAGTCAAATTTCATGTTGTGCTTATCTTGGATCATTGAGGAAGTGTGCTGGCCTTAGCCAAGTTACCGGTGCATGCTGAAGCATTGGCCATCACAATGAGCTTGGATGATTCCATTATGAATTTACAAGTTGGTTATTTTGAGACTGCAAAATGCTTTGAGTGCATTGGGTGCCCTTTTTATTCTTTCAATTTCATTGTTTTACCAGCTAATGCTTGGGAGGAAGGTGATGAAATTGTTCTAATCACTTGCCGCCTCGAGAATCCGGACTTGGACATGGTCAGTGGAATTGTGAAAGAGAAGCTTGAAAATTTCAAAAATGAGCTGTATGAAATTCTGACTGATCAATAAATTATCTTTGAGCACTTTTTTTTTTTGTCAAAAGTGTTTGAACTTCCATTTTATTCCCAACAGGTATGAAATGAGGTTCGACATGAAAACTGGTGCTGCTTCTCAGAAACAATTATCTATATCTGCTGTAGATTTTCCCCGGATCAATGAGTCTTACACAGGCAGGTATATTTTCAGTGTGGATAGTGAGGCAGCTCAAATTTTTTACTTTAGGATATGCAAATGAATGAAGCCATGCACAAACTGCTTTTATAATTGCCTATAACAAGTCATGTACTTACGATTTCTATCTATTATTCACCTACTTACGATTTCTATCTATTATTCACCTCTGCTTATTTCCTGATATTGTTAAGAAAACAGGGCACTTATGTGTATCGTGTACCCTGTTGAGTGCCTTGTTTATATCTTTCAGATGATGTGGCAAAGATTCCATATGAAAAATTATTTTTCCTTTCACCTAGGATGGTCATTGTGTTTTTATGAGTGCTCAGTACTCGGTATATTTTGCAGTAGCCATATGGCCATCTTTTATCCTTGATGGAATGGTTTGTAAACTACTGCATGGAAGCTAATGGCGTATCTTGGGTGTGTATTCATAGTTGTCAATTTCGTTTTGGATCCTGTTTCAATTTGACTCCGGACCAAACCATTTCGGCTGATTTGGCGCTTAGGTGCTTCATTCTGGAGTTTCATTATAAAAACTGAAAATATGTATATTTGAGAAATAGTAAGAAGTGAATAAACTATATATATTTTACAAAAGGTACTCCATTACTGTAGGAAATTAAATTCAAGTGAATAACAAACCACACCACCCCCCCCCCCCCCCCCCCACCCCCTCTCTCTCGTGTGTGTGTGTGTTTGGGTCATTGGGTGAAGCTAAAATGTATTCCCCCCATTCACAAATGACCGAAAAACCTCTAGTTTTTGACTCAAGGGAATGCATTTGATTAAATTAGAAATTTCAGCCTGTGTGTGTTTGGGTCATTGGGTGGGGGGAGGCTAAAATGTATTCCCCATTCGCAAATGACCGAAAAACCTCTAGTTTTTGTCTCAAGGGAGTGCATTTGATTAAATTAGAAATTTCAGCCTGTCTAGTGAAAAACAACAAATTTCAAACCAATGTTGGCCGAAATGGTTCAAATTTTAGACAGAATATTTATTAGGGTTTGTTGAATTAGGTACACCAACAAAACTGAATAGTTTCAGTCAATTTTGGATGAAACGAACCAAATTTGACTACCGTACGTCTCTATTTTCTGTTTTTTTGAGCCAAAGCAATTCTTTCCTGATCGGTGAACCCTTCCAAGAATTGAATTTCAACATTCAGTAATGACTGTTTTTCTGCTCGTAAAATGTTAAAGGAGCCCAATGCAGCCTAAGCCATTTCAAAACATGATGGACACAATCAGTTTTATAAATCAAGGGTGCTCTTATTTTGTTATCTGGCTTTAATGATTTGTATGAAGACCGGGATTTTTAATCGTCTCTTTACACAGTTCTCCTGATCCTTGCGTAAATTCAGGAAACAACGGTTTGTCTATGGAACCATACTCAACGACATTACAAATGTGAAAGGCATCATCAAGTTTGATCTGCATGTTGAACCACAGGGAGGGAAATCGAAGCTCGAAGTTGGAGGTAATATTCAAGGCATCTTTGAGTTGGGACCCGGGAGATTTGGTTCAGAGGCAATATTTGTTCCTCGGAAGCCCGGTGTCACTTCAGAAGAGGATGATGGCTATTTGATATTCTTTGTACATGATGAGAACACTGGGTAAGAACTCTCTCTCTCTCTCTCTCTCTCTCTCTCACACACACACACACACACACACCCCGACCCCCCTCCTTATCCTTTTCAGCAGTAGTCGGTGCCAGCCATATTCATGGGTTCATAACTGATAGTAGGGTTGGGTATCCCAAATTTCAAGTAAAATTGTTGGCTATCTTTTGATAGATATACTTAATAACTTTTATTGTCTTTCAAGTTTTCTTATGAGAAAAGGGGCTATATATTTCATGGCTAAAATTTGTCCTAAACCACCGAGAACTTGAAAGTTGAAACTTACAGATGTACAGATGTGTGCTGTAGAAGACAAGTACTTTACTAATGAAGACAACAGCAATTACATGGTCATGTGGACTTAAAGCTTTTGAGAACTTGGGATGTCTTAGCCCAAATTTGGAAACTGTTACAATTAGATAAGCACATCTCACCTTTCACCTTTACACCCAATGGATTATATTTATGTCTTCCACCAGGTTGTTTAATTCTTTTTTCATCAGATCTCAGCTGTGTCATAATCACATGGGTGGGACCATTAATTTAAACTTTGTATCTGTGACTGACTCGGTGACCACATAGACCATTAACATTCAGCTGAATCGCACCAAGACTGCTGAGTCCAAGTGATTTGTTAGGGACAGTGTCCAATATGACTCTTCCATAGCTGGCTTGAGCTAAATTATAACACTGAATCACAGAAATTGGGGTAAAATTTGTAGTCACGAAGAGTAACTTCATCATGATATTTGGATACAACCTCCAGATCTTGCGTCTCCTTATGGTATTTGAATCTTTAGACTACAGATTATTCTTATAGTTTTGTGCATGGTACTGATTCATTGGCCAAGCAAGGGGTGTTCAGAACCCTTCCTTTTGTTGCTTTTCCCTTGTAGCTTTGTGCTTCCCTTTGTTGTTGTGCCCTTTTTTAGCAAGGGTATATTGCTCTTATACCTTCTTTTCTTTTTTGTATTTCTGTTTTTCTTAATTAAAGTTATTGTTACCGATAAAAATAATTGTGTTAACATCACATTCTAGACCATGAACAAGAATATACAAAAAAAGTATTGTGTTACTTGTAGCATCACGATCTAGAACATGAACTAGAATCCCTGTATTTTACAAGTAACAATATTATCACTTTTCTATTATTGTGTTTCCATCATTATCTTTGGCTTTAACTAGAATAGTTAAAAATAATTGATTATGAGTTCCTCTTTTTGAGTTGTTGCTGCAGAAAATCTGAAGTTAATGTAATTGATGCAAGAACAATGTCAGCCGATCCTGTTGCGATTGTGGAACTGCCTCATAGAGTTCCATTTGGGTTCCATGCCTTCTTTGTATCAGAGGTCAGTTTTGAAGTTGCCATAGCAAATTTGGTTACAAAGATGTGGAATTACAGAAATAACTCCTTCATGTGGATTGACTTTTGCAATTGGTTTTTAGCCATTCTCAGTTGGCTACAACATCGTGATTTATAGTAACTTAAAATGGCTTATTTTACTATCTTCTGTTTGAGAGGTTGGGGACTGTAGGACCCTGTGACATTATTGAGGCCAGCTAAAACTTGATTGTTATTTTATATGGGTTTTTTGGGTGAAACCTCGGATATTATAGATTATGTGTCATGTGGAAGCCCGACTCTCTGGCTCTATCTGTGCCCCCTATAATCATTTTAACAAATTTTACCTTTTTAGGAGTTTTTCTCTCAGGTTATAAATGAGAGATTTTCAAATATTACATTTGATGAGGATATTATTGGAAAATCTTGCCAAATACACAGTAATTTAAAATATTATAGTTGTAAAATGCCTGAAAATATGTCTAAAGTGGTTAATATAAGGATGGTGATTCTATATAAATTTCCAACAACATTGCGGTAACTCATGATAGTGAAATTGTTGAACAATGTTGTGATAACTAATGATAGTGAAATTAACTCCGAGGGGTAGCTCAGTTGGCCTAGGACTACGGTTTGCACTTGAAGGTTGAGGGTTCAAAACTGTACTACCACACTGGGGTTATAGGAGATTTACCCGGCTTCCCTCGGGCCCGTTGGGATTATTTTGGCCCCAAGGGCTTGGACACCCTCTGTCATAAAAAGAAAAAAAAAAAAAAAAAAACTAATGATAATGAAATTGTTGTTCTCTTGATATTTTGAAAAATATTTCAATAAATATTGGGTTTACCTTTTTTTTTATATCAGGATGGTTTCAAAATGTCAGCACAGAAACATCTTTGGCACTGATTGTGATGAACACTGTGGGGCATGCTAGCTGAAACCTATTTGAGACGAATGTTTATCTGATTGTTTTCCTTTCTTTTCTTTTTTTTTTTTTTTTGGCTTCTTTGCTTGTCTGCCAATTCTTACAGTGGGCTAGCTTTTCTCATCTTTTTTTCTTCCCCGTTCGTGACATTTATCCTAATATTTTTTAATGTGATTTTCAACAGGAACAACTTCAACAACAGGGAAAGATCTAATACTCCTTCGAAGTTGTGGCTGATATTACTGGCAGGAGTATTGACTGCATTGGCTGGATGGGTAAAAAGTTTCTTATTGTCTGTAATATGGAAGCCAGTATAGGTACTGTATTCATATAGTACTATGAAGGGAAGGCTTGAGTTTGTACTAAGATATATGATCTTGATTTGCTCGAGCAAAATAAAACTACGTAAACTTTTGAGTTCTCATGTGATTTGTTCTAATTTTCTCGTATGTTACTGCTGGCTCTATTTGGCTCCCTGCCATTTGGTGGAAAGAACCCGGGGCCTGTTTGCTTAGAGTTCCAATGGATTTATAGTGAAGGGGTCCTGTACAGTGTATTAAAGAGTTGAGTATAAAGGTTATAAGATGGAATTAAAATGGGACCTTCACTTTCTTAGGATTAATTAGCTCTGAGATTTGGTGGGTAGTTCCTATTAAAGAGGAGTTTATTTGATGACCCATCGTGGGATTACACCAATTGTCCTAGTAGTTTTGCACTTTTAGCCCTTTCGATAGAAAGACATGGCTTAGGAGTCCTAGGAATTCAATGCCAACAAATGGCCTTTAAGTGGGGGATGTATGAAGCATAGTTGTTAATATCGTTTCGGACCTCATTTCGTTCTGGCCTGTAAAATGAAAAGTTTCGGCCGATTCGGGGGTGAAACTTTTCGGAATTACATTTCGGAAAAAATATAACATAATATATACATATATAAGTAAAAAAATAGAAAAAGTAATAAATATAGATTTAATCCATTATAGTAATTATTTTTGGAATTATATTTTGTGAAAAAAAATAAGAAATACAAAATATATGTGTAAAAAAAGTTAAAAAAAAATTAATTATGTAAAATTCAATTTCGGCCGAAAAGTCACATTTCAGCCGAAATCCCGAATTTCGGCTGAAATTGGCCGAAATCTTGAATTTCGGCCGAGATTAACCGAAATTTAAACCGAAAAGTTATGGCCGAAATTTCGTTTCGGCCACTTGACCGAAACGAAAAATTTCGGCCGAAATGGCCGAAACGAAACGAAATTGATAACCATGGTATGAAGGCTAGAATATTTTTTCAAGGTGTCTTCTGTTTGGCAATTGAATAAGTTAGTAAAAATAATGTAAAATCTCCAATTTTTCAGATAAAGGCTCACACATCTTCAAAATTTTCTCTTTTTTGGCTAATAAAAAAAGTCAAAAAACATTATCCTTTTTATACTAAATGACAAAAAAACACCGACTTTTTACATAAAAAGTTATAAATATTTCCTAACGATCCATTAAAGATAAAAAAAACTATCATAACCTCATTATATTTTATTCTCTCATGATCTGATACTTTACGTTACTTTTACTTTAATAATAAATTATCCAACAGCCCCAAATTTTGGAATCCAGCATTGTCACGTTGGTAATTTCTCTGTCGTCGTTTGGAATGAACGATGTTCTTTCTTCAGTAGTTCTTCTGGTGGATAATGGAAAATTATTGTGGATGGCATATGATAGCAAACTAATAGGTGTATGGGAAGTGGAAATGGGAAAATGGCCATGTTAATTACATGGGTTCTGGCTGGTTGTGATAGTTTCAGTTTGCTCAATAAATATCTAGAAAACAGTGTTCGAGTTGGCACGAGATGTTGAACTGGCCGGCGAATCAATCTGAGCGTCATTAAAATATGTTGTGCAATATTGCATGTTAGTAGAGTAGATGGTGGTGGTTCAACTGGCATGAACCCAACCATATTTTTCTACGGGGTCCCCTCTGGTCTGGTTTCTCAAACATTCATATTTGAATTCAGAGGGTCAGAAATGTGACATTTTTTTCCCAAAAAATAAAAATAAAAATTTGTTGTAAAACATGAATTCCCATTTTAGGAAAACTCATTTACCATTATGGTTAGACCTCAATTCTTTCGAGGATTGTGCAGATGCATCCCATGGACTCTCCATGTGGAGTTCCTTGTGAGGCCACTTGGGGTGATGCCGATCATTGGTTTGAATGGGACCTTCATGGATCCAAAGTTTCAATCATATCCATCATCCTTACTCCTTAATCCATGTCTCTCAAGTCAAAATCTTTTCCATTACATTTCTTCTTTTTAATGATTTCAATCCAACGTTAAGTAAGAGTTGGATAGGCAGTTGTTTTTTGGGTGGACATTTTGCACCATAGCTCAGCCTTTTTGGAGTATGTACCATTTTTTATCAGAGATCCTGCATTCATGATGGCTATTATCATATGGACTGTCCAAATCACCTGATAATGGACCTTGATATCCCCAGTTAGCACATCAAGAGAACTCATCATCATGACCTTGTAAACAGATATGATCAAGTCCAGCCAGTAGAACATCAGTAGCAGTTCAAGTCCTACATACTTAAGGCCACTGCAGCCACTTATATGCAATGGTGGATTGATCCATCCAACCGTTCAAAAATCACCCTTCCATTGTAACCCCGATCTCCAGAATTAAACCACTGGCCTGGAATCAAGCTAGCCCTTTGGCTCTAGGGGGCAGCAGTAGAAAGGACACCTCACGAGTCACGATGGTGGGCCCCCCACAATCATTTGTCAGCCTCCACTCTCCACCTCACATCTTGTCCCTTCACTCAAAAAGGTACTGAAAAGTTAAGTGGGGCCCATATTCTAATACATGTGGTTCCAGAACTAAGGGCATTTTCGTCATTTTAGCCCGTACTGTTGGCTCCCTTCCCCCGAGAATGATCTGCAGTCCTTTTTGTCAACGAGAAAGCAAACGAACGGTTGAGATCATCCGACGTGAGCGGTGGCGGATTCTTCAACAACTCCCCACCTCACGTTCCAGATTGCTCCCACCAAAAGTTTCACGTTGGTGGGCCCCACTCGACGGGCTCCCCAAAGTTTCGAAGCCGGCTACTACTCTCTGACGACCCGAATATTCCAAACAACATCTCGATCGTCGATCCAAATCCAACGGTAACGATCTTTCTCCGTCATTTGTTCTATAATACCTGCCGAGACTCGCGGATCTCTCCTTTTAATCACCAGATGCTCGTTTGAACTGAAAGCAGGAGCTCTCATTCCGCCATCAATGGCGTCTCAGACCCTAATCTCCTCCTGCAATCTAGGGTTTCGCCCTCTCTCCACTTGCAGATCTCGCTCCTCTAAATCTCCCCTCGCCAGATCCGTAAGTTTCCCAAAGCCTCCCAGATCCGCCATTTCCTCCACTCAAAATCGAATCTTTTCCCTCCCAAATCAGCTCCGGAAACCCTCGAATTTCTCTCCTTTGATCTCGAAGCGGTTTACTCATGTCCGCGCATCGGGGGCCTCTCCAACTCCGGCGGCCTCTCCGGCCCCGGCTCCGTCGGAGCCCTGGAAGGGCGCGGCGATGAAGCCTCTGCTCGCGTCGATCGCGACCGGTGTTATCCTCTGGTTCGTTCCAGTCCCCGCCGGCGTGACGAAGAACGCGTGGCAGCTGCTCGCCATCTTCCTCGCCACGATCGTCGGAATCATCACGCAGCCGCTGCCGCTTGGCGCGGTGGCGCTGATGGGGCTGGGCGCCTCCGTCCTCACCAAAACCCTAACTTTCGCCGCCGCCTTCTCGGCGTTCGGCGATCCGATCCCCTGGCTCATCGCCCTCGCCTTCTTCTTCGCTCGCGGGTTCATCAAGACCGGGTTGGGCAACCGCGTCGCGTACCAGTTCGTGTCCCTGTTTGGGAGCTCGTCGCTGGGGCTCGGCTACAGCTTGGTGTTCAGCGAGGCGCTTCTCGCGCCAGCGATCCCTTCTGTGTCCGCTCGCGCGGGCGGGATCTTCCTCCCTCTCGTGAAGTCTCTCTGCGTCGCGTGTGGTAGTAACGTTGGAGATGGGACGGAGCATCGGTTGGGGTCCTGGTTGATGCTCACCTGCTTTCAGACCTCTGTTATCTCATCAGCCATGTTCTTGACTGCGATGGCGGCGAATCCCTTGAGCGCGAATTTGACGTTTAATACTATAAAGAAGACAATTGGGTGGACGGATTGGGCTGTGGCTGCTTTTGTCCCTGGAATGGTTTCCTTGATTGTGGTTCCTTTTTTGTTGTATTTGATTTACCCGCCTACTGTGAAAAGCAGTCCTGATGCGCCCAAGTTGGCGAAGGAAAAGCTAGAGAAGATGGGGCCAATGACAAAGAATGAGATTATAATGGCAGGCACCCTGTTAATTACGGTATACTTTTTCTTAGCGATCTCTTCTTTTCAATTTGGAGCTTTGAGTTTACCTTTATCTTTTTCTTGCTTTTACTTGATGATGTTATGTGATTTTGGTTATGATTGGTTGAGTCCCTACAATTGAAAAGGTGAACTATCATTGGTATTATTTAGATATATATATATATATATATATATATATTTTTTTTTTTTTTTCTGACAAAGTGGGGTACTCCTCTATCATAACGATGAAGGAGAATGGTTTTCAGTTTTCAACGTAGTAGATTCAGGATATAAATTTTGATATCAAGTCTCTCTTTTAATCTTTTAAAGCAGCTTAGTTTGTGCATAAGTTAGGAGTTCAAACTTTTGGAGAGCCCCGGATTATGGTAAACTGAGTTACCTAAATTGAGTGTCCTCTCAACAAGGTACATTGTCAGGAACCCATGTGGGGAAAAGTCTGGAACTTTATAGTTAATCAGATTTAGGTGAAGTATCTATTAACAACACTCTGCTTTCTCATGAACTCTTGTTACATGTGAGCTTCCCAAAACGATGAGAGTTTTAATTTGATTGCAATATTTCCGGACATAATGAAGCAGCAAAAAATAAAATAAAATAAAATAAAATTCCCAACTTGGTTGGGGTGAATTCTAGGGCTTATAGCTCATCTAGATGAAAGTTCTGTGTATGTTTATAACTCTTTCTTGTCTTCAATGATGCAACATGCCAATTTCACTGTGAGAATGGCCCCTTATTTTGTTTCCCTTAGTCAGCCTAGATTAAAAAATAATAATAATAATAACTTTATAGGCTTATTATTATCATTTTTGCTGAATTTGGGTTACACAATCCAAAGTTTGAAAGACGCCCTGCCATGAGATAGAATCTCATGATCTTCAAAGTTCCTCTGTTTTGCACCTTGATATATCCACGTGTGGCGTCAAAATTTAAACAGTTTCCCTGTTTGTGTTTGACTATGCATGGGCCATGTGCATGACATGCATTACTACACATCTGTGATTTAGTGTATAATTTACGAAGTGTTCTTTCTCGTTTCTGATCTGATACTTTTTTGCTTCTTTCTCTAGGTTGGTCTCTGGATCTTTGGGGGAGTTCTGAATGTAGATGCTGTCACTGCTGCTATTCTTGGACTATCTATCCTCCTCATTACTGGGGTTGTGACATGGAAGGAGTGTTTGGCTGAATCAGTGGCATGGGATACTCTTACATGGTTTGCTGCACTCATTGCAATGGCTGGCTATCTTAACAAATATGGTCTCATCTCTTGGTTCAGTCAGACTGTAGTCAAGGTTTGCTTTCTTTTTTTGCTTCTCAGAAAAATATTCAGTAGAAATGAAATGGCATGCTGGTCTCTTTTGAGCAAGAAAGGGGGACCAACCAAAGTATCCACCATGCATATACCAAAAATGTGGTGTTTGGGATAAAAGAAAAGAATAAATAAAATTGCCAATTTGCTCAATTAATCATTCTTTATCTCTATTCTGTCTCATTGTATTCTAGGACTGAAACTGAAAATGTGGCTAGGAATCCATTAGGACTCACGACCTTGTTTGGATGCTTGGAATCCTGTGTGGCGCACAACCACACGATCTGATGGTGCACCATCTGGTGTGGATGGGTATGTTGGCCCACCTGGTTGCATGCTTATTCAGAGGGTGTGGTTGGATCTGAAGGACCATGAGTGGATGGATGGAGGGTGGGTGAAGGATCATATATGACTAGGGGGCCTTGAAAACATTCTGCTAAGATGTTTTATCTACTGGTGGCCATCCATTTTGCAAGCCCACAATAGCTGATTAAGTGAATATGATGCTCCCATTGAGGTGAAATTCCATTCGCCTGCCATCTGTATTCCATTCCCACTCACCCCTGTGAATTGGTATATACAGATGCTTTCTCCCTCACACCCCATGCACACACTATGAACAAACCTAACTTTGTACCTGCTGTCTGGTTCTGCTGCAGTTTTGGCATTTTCTTTAGAGGATTTTGCTTCTCTTAATTGTTTAGTTATTTTTATCCAGTTGCTTTCTATACTCGGTATTATATGGCTTTCTACTTGGAAACGAAACAGGCTTTAGTGTTTATAATTTGTTTGAGGATCAGGTGTGTCAAAGCCTTATTCCAACTATATTGGGGCTGGCTACATGAATTCTATTTCTCCATTCCGATCTATCCTAAGCCAAATCCTTTGATAAAAACACAAAATCTTTAATTAAAAATTATTGAATGATTAAGAAAGAGAAGATCTCAACATAAGCTTCATATTTGTCTTTGGCTTTTTAAAGTTTGATGTATAACACCAATTCAAAAAGAAGTTTGATGTGTACAGGTGTTACTAGTGTAATTGGATTATATGTCATAATGATTGTGCTTATAATATATTACACTGTATAATACTATTCTCGGTTTAAAATTATTACAATACCACCCAATTCATTTGATGCCTTTTGTGTTTTAAAGATGTATTCATGTTGTGCGTCAACATGTGATGCACAAAAAAGAAGGCATTGGCCCATTTGAAATTTGAAGTAAAATGTAGGTATAAGAGGGACGGACTCTTGCATTCTGATTCATAGGCCCCATATTGCTCAACATCAATACAAGTCATCATTTTGTTGGCTGACTCCTTTTTATTTATTTATTTATTTATTTTATTGTAGAGCATTTCTTTTGCCTCACTTTGAGAAAATTATTAGAAAATGATATAAATGAGAAACAAGTGATGATTTGATGTTAGTAGGGCTCGCAGTGCAGAATCCTTACAGATTTTCTTTTCTTCTCCTTTCTTTCCTGTTTCAAATTCCAAATAGTATCGTAGGTAAATTTCTTATCTGCGTTTTTAATTAATATTAAATAACAGGGTGTTTGCTTGTCTTTGCAGTTTGTAGGAGGGCTAGGTCTGTCGTGGCAACTTTCATTTGGCATCCTGGTTTTGCTCTACTTCTACTCCCATTACTTCTTTGCCAGTGGAGCCGCCCACATTGGCGCAATGTTTACTGCATTCTTATCTGTTGCAAGCGCGCTGGGCACCCCTCCTCTCTTTGGGGCTATGGTCCTCGCCTTCCTTTCCAACCTCATGGGGGGCCTCACCCACTATGGCATTGGGTCTGCCCCAGTTTTCTATGGCGCCAACTATGTGCCACTGGGAAAGTGGTGGGGTTATGGGTTTCTCATATCAGTCGTCAACATAATCATCTGGCTTGGTATCGGGGGCTTCTGGTGGAAGACCATTGGTTTGTGGTAATCTGCGTGGTAATCTGTTGATTTGTCTGAAACAGGTATCTTAGCCAATTTTCTCCTTTGTTCTGTCGGTGGGCTGTTAATTTTTTGTTCTAATTATTTTGAGGATTATTATTTCTGGTGATGTTTGATTGGTTGGAGGGAATCTGAGGAGTATACTTGTCAAATATAAAAGAGGTTTGCACCTTTACCTGAAATTTTGATGAGGTCAGGAGGGTGCATCCCACTAAATTAAATAGTGACTTTATGGATGGTTGAAGACCTGTGTGCTTGCAGGATTCTGTCTCTAAATGAACAAAATTTCTCATATTATATTTGATTGAAATCTATGCATTTTCTTTCTTTCTTTTTTACTTCATTATAATTTTCAGTGGAGATAAGTCGGCCAAAATCGCTTTTTTAATTTTTTTGGCATCATGTTCTTTTTTAAGCCATTTCTGGTAAGGGCACAGCTAGACCACAAAATATGCTTGGCCCCACCACTTCTGAAAGGGAACCATACCTTGTTACAACAGGTGGGATGTGGACTGGAGTGAAGTCCCCTTGCCGACGAATCTCCTTATCAAATGCCCTTTTCAATCAGTTGAGGCATTTCCAGTATGAAAGAGGCCACTTGAGGAAAGAGCCAAGTGAGAGCCTATCTGGGCCCCATATGTTAAGAGGGCTGTGCATGAATGAAAACTTTAAAATCAGACGGTTTGGAGTACCACAGAGTCCAACCATCGTCCTTGAACATCCATGTTGAACTTCTGTTTAGGATTCTTGTTCTTATCACTCCAATCGAACGTTATAAGCTACCAAATATCACTCCATTTGTAAAGGTTTTATTCCAAAGATGTTTGCAGAACTTGCTTGTTTTATTCTTCTGTCTCCTCAAGTCATCTTCAGTAAAAGAGATATCAGCATAAATCATCTTATAACCCCAAGATATCCCACCGTCCTTCCAAACTTCACCTTTGTTCGATTATGAACATAAGTTTGATCCACAACCAAACATAGTAGAGTAGTTATCGGATTATGGACATAAGTTTGATCCACAGCCACAGCCATAAACGATAGCTATCTAGGCCCAATCAGGATTAATGATGAAGAATCCTAGTCTACTTTGAGACCTTTCCATTCTCGTCTCTTTATTGGGGGTGATTTGGGTGGACTAACGTATGGCATTAATGGGGCCCACGTGGGCATTAAGAGCCCTCACATTCTATTTGATGTACAAGTGAACTACATTTTATTGTTGTTACAAGAAACAGTCGAAGTGCAATCAATTTGACTACAGTGTAGTCTAATCCATATCGTGCGGCCCATAATGGCTACTCACTTGTATTCAATGCATGGGAAAACCTAATGCATGTGAATAGGAGGATTTGCATGTGTCCTTAGAATTAGTTTTCGATTGTCTAGAATTGAGTGTCCCTTGGGCTCAAGGGCCAAAGGCTTCTGGACTGGACCGGGTGGGTAATACTCTAGGTCAGATCAGATTGCTTTAGCCATGTTTTTGTAGGGGCGGCCCTTCATGAGATGAGATGGTTATGTTTATCAAATGAAGCTAATTTAACCAGACATATGTTGTTGACCAAGTAGCTCCAATTGTTCAATGCATAATTTAGTTGTAGAATGAGGAAAACCAAAATGTTGTATGAAAAACTTTCCAGTGGACTTCGAAATAATTCAGAGTGGATCCCGCATCAGTGGAGGCTCTAAGGGCCCAGCCTACTTGGCTGGTACCCAGTGCTACCCAAAAAAGGGAAAAGAATAAAAAAAAAGAGGGGCATTTTGAATAGGTGGAGGAACACTTGTTCTTTTAAGTACTTGCTCAATTGCTTTGTCGCTTTCAGGAACGAGCCACGGTACTAAATCATGTTACACGAGCCCATGTAGCAGATCTATCTGGGCCCAGTATGATAGGTGTCTTTTGATTTTATCTCTACCATGTCCAGCTCAGTTGCATCTACCCACCATAATAGCATCAAAGAATTCTACAATCTAGCCTAAAAGAACTTATAAAATCCATTGGTTCAAACACTACCAAGTACCAGTAAAATTTACATTGATGGCAAGTTTAAGTATAAACGCTTGACCGAAATAATATACAAAACGAATGAGTGAATCAGGAGCTTAATACAATGAAATATCTTATGCTGGGACAAGAGTTTCCCTCATCCTTTCTCAATCAGAATCACCATGGTTCAATTGACACCTCTTCTTCTCGTCAGTTAGATCACTTTTCATCTGTATTACCCCTTGTGAAAGATAAAAAAAAAAAAAAAAAAAAATCTTCCCATGCACACTACCACTGTACTCCATAATCATGTCAACCCTTCTAAGATCAAAGGTTCTGGTTCCCTTGAAACAATCACCTCTCTTGTGGGTCACTTCTTTTGTTGAACTTTAATCCATCCGCATATATGGTTCTAAAAATACATTCATAGAAATCTTTAAGTCAGAGTGCTGAAATGTGGTATGGCCCCTATGGGAATACCCGGTTATATCTCAAACGTAGATATATCAAATATTGAAAGTTTCAATTTTCACGTTATTTAGGGAAATGGGAAAACCGAGACTCATTTACAATGAGTACTTTTATTTACAACCAACAACTCAGAATGTATTATGCTGTCATGCACGATTTCAGAGTTTAGTGATGTTATGAAAATATTGAGTATATATGGGATGTGAGGGCCCTGCCCGTTACTCTCACGGTACTGTGAGAGTTACTCTTATTATGCGGTACTAGGGCCTGGGTTCTTATATTTGGTTAGTCTTTTTATGTCTCTTCTTGACACTTTTTAAGAGCAAATGACCATTCAAAAACTAAAAATAAGAACGGGCAATGCATTACCAACTTAATTTCTCATGTCTATTTTTCAATTTTAGAAAGTCTAGGTATTAGTTACTAATTTCCTATTGGAGTCTACATTTTTTTATTTCTACTCTTTTTTTAAAAAAATATTTTTCCTTATTTTCTATTTTATATATATATATATTAATCTCATTATCAATAGAACGTTGCTATTCTTTTATCTCAAGTTATAAGAACAGTCTAACTGAGCCAACTGAGAAATGTGTGTAGTCTGGTCACCCGTAAATTCAGTTTGGGTCGGGTTGCTGCAAATAATAATATTATAATTTTAGTGTTCGGGTTCGGGTTCTTCAGGCCCTAGATCCGGACCTGATTCATGAGATCTAATCTCAGAGTCAGATGTAGTATTGGCTTGGACTTCTCTTCCCACTTGTGTGAGCTCTCTCTGGTCCTAATCCCGTAAAAAAAAAAAAAAAAAAAAAAAAATGTTTCAACACAGCCCATTTACAGTGCTGCATTAGAGGAAGAACTGAAGAAGGGAGAACACCACATGCAAGTCTGTTCCTCCAGTGCTAATGGATCAAGTTGGGCTCAGGTCAGGTTGATCATTGTGTGTCCATGTAGATAGGTTCAACCAAAACCCAACTTATATTAAAATGCCACGCGTGAACTAAACGACAGAATTAAAAAGGAATAATTGTGTCGGATTTGGGCTTGATTCGGATTAGGGAGAACACCTAATGTCACCATTTGTCTAAAAAGACTCAAATATGCATGTTAACATAATATAAAGACAATGACATTTGTTGATCTGTAGTTTTATTAACTTCTAGATTGATTCTAATATAACCAGACAATGACATTTGTAGATCTGTAGTTTTATTAACTTCTAGATTGATTCTTTTTATAAGCTCCAATGAGTGTTGAACATATCAGAATCAATTGCATGCACTCTCAGGATATTTTAAGCTCATATTCGCTTAGCTTTTGGTACTACAATACTGCATAATGCAGTCACTCTCATTGGCATGGCATCACCTTCACTTTTACCTGTTCCTTTTGCTCTTCAGATGCTGCTGCTGTACAGACCCAGTCTGAATATCCAAACGTCCACATTATGACTGCACCAGAGTGTGGCCATCCTTAGAAAATACCCCAGATTGTTTCACATTTTACTGTGCTAATTTCAGGTGGGGTTGATGCTAGGCTCTGATCCACACACTCTTGGTCGTTTTAGATGGTCATGATCACAAGAATTGTTCGCGAATGCTGTGAGTTTTCATGCTGTGAGTTTTCATCTAAACTAGGATCTAGATTGAAAATTTTAACCATCAAACAAGAGTTCGATCTCATTCCAAACTCTCATAGGGACATGAATTAAGAGACTTGGATTGAGAGACTTGAGCCAATTCTAGATGCAATTTGCCTATTCCCAAGAAATGGTGTGGCCCACCAGGCACCAACTGAAGATAAGTGGTTGTGATCGTCAAACCAATGGGAACTGAGAGGATGACTTGTGGACCACCTAAGTACCAACAATTTGCGATATCTTTTTAGTTTTTATATTAGTTTTCACGTGGAGAGCACGCGTGAAAGACTAAAAACCATAACAAACAAAAAATGCCATTGGGTGCACCACAGCTTTCCATATTCTCTATTTTTTTTTTTTTTTTTTCCTCGGATAGTTAGCAAACAGCCAAACAAGTTTTCAAGGAAAAGTCTTTTTTTTTTTTTTTAAGGGAAACAAGAGGTTTTTAAGGATGAGAGTGAGACACCTTCCATAAACCACATTTGTTATGAGAGACACTTTCCTCTAGTGTTCCACTGCCCCCTAATGCTGCCTCCATACAAGTTGAGGGATTGTGGGGCTCTAAACTTAGTGCTGTGGCCAAACCTGGTAATACAATTAGCACCAATGCATTCTAGAACACATGGGATACATTTAGGTACTGAGCCATGTGAATACGTAAATGTGGAACCATCAGCTTTATGATCTAAACCATTAGTTGGATGGAGCACACCATGTTCCAAGGCTTCTGTAGTGGGACTCATCCTATGAATGGTCCGGATCAATTGCCAACGGGTTTCTCATGCAAAGGATTGGATGGATCATCAAAAAATATTAATGGTTCCAATGGGCAGCACCTTAAAACTACGTACTGTTCTTAAAACAAGTGTTTGAGAAAGGGGTTGGATAAAGATGTGATCACCTTTTGAATTAATCTATGGTGGGTATAGTGGGAAGATGACATGGGTCACTTGGCATCCTAAGTTAAAAGACTGCACTGGGTTAGAACTTTGAATGGTGAGGGAGCCTTGAAGACATGTCAGTCACAAAAGCACTTGGGAAGAAGGTATGCCATCTTATCTCATACCCCCTTTTTTTTTCCCTCTCTGCCTCCTTGTTCTTTTGAACACACATTTTTCTGCCTCTTTTGAACTTCTTTTCTCTCTCTACTAGTAAGGAAATTCAGTTCAGGGCTGCTCAGTTACACTATGATGGTGACAGGCATGTGGGTGAGTGGGACCAAACGTACGTGCCAACATAGTACATGTTTGATATTCAGTTCACCTGCCTGTTGGGACCCACCATGTTTAATCCCTTCAACAAAATGAGAGGGTCGGACCTTAACACATTAGTAAAAGTAAGATGAATTAGCAGAAGACTTAGAATCTATCCTGCGATTTCACAAATATGTTTTCGAAGAGAATAGACAGACCTGTCGCATTTGTGCAACACATGGGTCTTGTGCTTTCATGGAATTCTTTTTAGGCTCATATCGATCGAAGTAAGGTGTTTGTGATTTCTTCATCAATTGAGATCTTTCTATTAATGAAGCTAGGACCAATTCTATTTTAAATGGAGTGTCACTTGAAATTCTATAATGCATGAAATCTATGAAAATTTAGAACCAGTGTTATTTTCACTTTGGTCGGCATGGAACAATTTTATATTTCTCATTTGGCAACTTTTTGAGAAATCTTTGGTTGAGTGACACGTTGGGGCAAAATGAAAGGTTGTTCTTTGGGATTAAATAAACAAATGATTGCTAAAAAATAAAACCTTAGAATTATATCCAATAACCTTAATAACCAATAAATACAGAAATGTAGATATGAAATCAAGCAAAAGAAATAACCCAATTTTTTACGGGTCACTGAATCACGTCTAAAATGCCTTTTTTTTTTAAAGTAAAGACTAGCAAAATATGCCCGTGCTAAAGTCATGGTAAAAATAATTAATTTACAAAAATTTATGACAAAAGTTAACGATTTAGAATTTTTTAAATATATTATTTGAATGCATTATGGAGGACATCATGTAAACAAAAAGTTTTCAAATTCAATTACAATAACCCTAGGTTTGGGAATTATGAGAAAGAAATTACTCGGAAAAAGACTCTACCCTTGATCTTCATCGGCATTTCTTCGAGGACAATCAAGCTAAGATCCCAAACCTTTTCATATCATGTAGAAGAAGTATGGCAAGTTTTCAAATGTTGAGTAGTTACATGTAGTTATAAGAGTGATTACATAAGATAAAGGATAAAATGGAAGTACAATTAAATTGTTTCATGAAAAGATAAAGTTGGGTGGAGTGAGATAAGAATGGAGGAGTTGATACTTGGAAAGAGAAAAAAATGAAAGATTCAAAATAAAATAGCATAACCACCCGTCAAAATTATAACTCTTGGTCAAAATTAAAGCCAAAATCCTCGGCTTTAATATAGTATAATTTTTCTCACACAAAGTGCAATGATTTTGGAACACCATATCAAATCTCCATTACAATAAACGGGTCATGGCATCATGGGTCAGGTTGAAAATTTAAATTGAGTTCCTTTGTTGGAAATATGATTGATGAACGATAAATTGTTAGATTTTTTTTTTCTTGTTACACAGCTATATGGGGGCCTGGGACCCAGTTTTAGAAGAGGGTAGCAGAGCTCGGGTGAGAAAAAGTAGCATGCCCAAGGTTCAAATGCCAAGCAACCAGGTGAGAACCAACGGCTCTCACCCGCCCTTCTCGATCAATTGTTGTTGAATAATGATTTCAAATGACAATACACAGAATATGTTAACATGTGCCGATTCAATTTATCATTAGGCCCAAATAAGTTCTCTGACTCTAAAAGTAGGACGTGTGTTAGGTTTGTAGGGCAGATTGGCTGTAAGTTGGCTTTAGCAAAAACTCTAATACACTTATTTTTATTTATTTAAGGTCATAAAATTAATTGTCAGGAGTAGAGAAAAGTTCCCCTACTAACTTTGCCTGTCATCAATTTTCTTGACCTCAGATTAGATTGAACTAACAAAGCCACATAGATGTGAATGGCTAATAAAAAACCCTGTTGTATTCTGTGAGCTTTGCTGCACATGATCCAGACTAGAGCAAGTAATATATATATGAACTTCAAGCAATTGGCAAACTGATGAAGAATCCTAATTATTTATTAACAATAAAAAAAAAGAGTGGGATACGCATTAGAGACTTGATTAAAAAGATTATATTTACCTTCCATTGCCATTTATACTTAAAATTAGTGGCAAAGACTATTCAAAGATGTATAGCCCACTGTTATTTAAAGTGTCAGATCTTGCTCTGGGGTTTGAATCCATTAAACTCAAGGTTTCTATAGTTCTTTTAAAAGCGACCCATTGTGAGAACGGAACGGCTCGTTACCATTCTCATCCGATTGCCTAGGACTTGAGCCCCGAGCAGGCCACCTTTCCTCACCTAAGGGTTCCTTTTTCTCATCGTAGATCTCATTTTCTGACGTGAGGGCTCTCCTATGGACGTGGGTTTGATGGGTCCCAGCCCCTTACCTGCGTTAAAAAAAAAAAAAGAAAAAGGAGGACCATTGTAAAATCCGTGGGCCTTACTGGGCTACCAAACTAACTTCTATCCGGGTTTTGAAAGGAATCAAAATTCTACAAAGTTACCTACGATACCCTAATCTTCTGCCATTCTTTCGATATCTTTATCTTGCTTTTATCCCCTTGCCAGGCTTTATCCTCGACTCGTTTTTCTCGGTCTTTCTATCTAGACTCTTCTACAGTTATGATCTCTACATATACCCTCGATTTGATTCACCGATGAGTCGAGAGAGAGAGAGCAGGCGACTCGATTCTTCTTCTAAAATGCCATTGGGGGAGAGTGTTTTATGTTCACTATTCTTAAAAGATTCCCATGCATCTCTGTTATATGATCTTTGTCTAGAATAGATGTTTACCTTGGAATTTTTTTTTTATGTTTCTCCAGGCCTTCTGCAGGTGTAACATGGCAATCTAATGGCATGTTATGTTGAAAGAAGGCCCATAGTAATTTCACTCAATTTCTTGGTAACCTAATCCATTGAAATTGAGAACATTTTCTGCCTTGAAAGTCTTAGTAGGTCATGGTCTCTGAAATAACTTATTTGTGGGTCTAGAAGATCTTCAAATGTAATTATTATATTGTATGCTTGTAGCTCTTGACTATGCTGTAAGATTCCTGGCAGCTCTGGTTTGGGTCTTTTCTTTCTGAGAATTCTGTATAAAAAAACCTAACCCATGAAAGCAAATTGGGTGGTGGGTTGTTCTATTTTCTCATCAATTAGACATGGAGATTCATGGATTCATTCACTTTCTTGAGAAAATTGAAGAGGGGGAATCTAGAACTTCTCAGTTTAGATGTTGAATGGTGTGTCTTGAGGTCATCATGGTGCCCTGCAACAGATGGTCGAGATCTTTGATGTGTTGCAAAGTCAGATAGTCCTAAATAAATGAAAGATGGACCAAGACCCCTTCTATTTTTATAGTCACAGTCCAAATTTAATATGCAATGAGTTCAACATTTGTTGTCGATTCCACTCATCAGAAAGTCTTCAGGAGATAATCAGGATTATTTTAAACCCTCATTTTAAATTCTAATACCAGCAATTCTGAGGTGACTGCACTAAGCCAGTTGTGTTACCAAATGGCGATCGTGGGTGCAAACTTGTGAATGAAACATTTAGTTTAGTTTATGTTTGGCCACCAATTTATAATTTTTAGGTAGGCTCCACCTTAAGATTTGAAAATCCCCAAATTTTGAGGATTTGAACACAGAAACTAGTTTTCCTCGGACATACATACCAATCTACAGGTTTCTTATTGATTTTTTAACCATAATTTTTGATATAACCACGACTTGAAGAATCCTTAATAAGATGGGTTTTACCCAAATGATATAAATATTGTTAGGGTTTCATCCAAAGATGGGTTTGAGCAGCTTTCAAGTGTGCTGCAAGGTTAAAAAAGAAAAAGAAAAAAACAAATTGTGATAGGGATCTTCAGTGGCCGTGCTTCTTCACATTCTAGAGAAGATGGTTAGATGCTACACCGTTTTCATTTTTGTGAATTCATTACGGCGAGTTTGACGACTCTACTAATAAAGTCAAGTGAAGTAAAGTTGATTTTGAAGAAAGCATAATATATAAGTGGGTTATGACGATATTTTATATTTAGTTGTTTGTTATGAATTTTTTTTTTACTTTTTTTATGAAAAAGTAGAGTTTTTTGTGTTTTAGTGGATAAATGTGATTGTTTTTTACTCTTTTTTTTTTTTTATTTTTAATGATAGAGGGAATTTTGAATTAAAGTATTCTTGATGTGACATCTCATAAAAAAAAAATGGAGTAGCCAAACTAGCCCTAAGTTGGCAGTTGACTCCAGCATTTTCTTCATATCATTTAGGCCTATGTGAGGTGGTTGAAGGGAACCCAATAACATCCGCAGTTCTCCAGTTTGTACTGTTTTTTTTTTTTTTTTTTGGTATAACCAGTTTGTACTCATTAAACCATGTTGGACATGGTCACATCTCTTCTGATCTTCGGATAATAATATTACATTCCTCACATAAACAGGAGTCACCCAAGTGGTAATGGTGTCTCATCTCATCGCAAAATCCACAGATCGATCCATGTGCAGGTATGTTGTCTCAACAGTAGACCACCTACCCAATTTAACAAATAAATGAATGAATGTATGATGAATGAATGAATAATATTACATACCCTGGAGAAATATGTGGTTGTTGTCACACATTGAGTCAAAGTTTGAAATTAGTGATCTTTATCAGGTTTTTAAACGTAAAGTATGATAAAGAATACTCTATGTTGACTAGGATGTTTATGACTGTCACCTCTTTTTAAATACAAACTAAGCTTGTGTTCATACAGCAGAAAACTTCCCAAAAACCTACTTACTGTAGTAGGGTTAAAGTTTACAAGTTATGCTGATCTAAATAAGGCAGCCAATCCTAGTCGAACTTGATTAGGCTTTTGGCTCGAGCGTGGCTAGTTTTTTTTTTTGGCTCACGAACCAAGCTCAAAACTGCGGTCAACTTGAGCTTTTTCAGTTGAGTGTTAGCTAGTTTCAACAAGCTTGCCTTGTTGAGGGGCTCAATCTATGTAGTCATTGTCATCAGAAGATCCCATTAGTCTGAGACCACTCTGGACCCAATGAGTCCGGATGCCATGGTCCTCCATTAAGGATTAATAATGCATAATAATGCATAATATTATGCTAATCATATTATGAATCTTGTGTTAAAACCAATATTTTTAAACTTTAGTATTTGATTTATATTTCGTCCAAACAGATATATCTTTTTAATTTTCCAAAATGCAAATTCAAAAGGTTTCCTCCAAATTTCAAATCAATCTAAATATTTCAGTTTGAAAATAGAAAATAATAAGTAAAGCACACAACTCACCTCACAATAGTCGGATAACTGTTGCAACGAATTGATACCATCAACCTTATCAACCATCCAAAATGTATTTAAATATTTGTTTACACTGTATTATTGTTAATTATAATGCCTAAAATCTACAATCTCTAATATTCAACTAAATCCTCTTAATCCTGATTTCTTTCGGTTTGTCTCTTTCAGAATGAGAGTTAGGTCGAAATCTCATTGATAACTCGCCAGTTTTGTTGAGAACAGCCTCTTGCCTCGGTTGGTAAGCGGCATCAGTTCTCATTCGGATGTCCAGTGATTGACCTTTTGTCACCCGAGGGCTCCTTCTCTCACTTAAAGGCTCTCTCCTTGTGTCACGGGTTAAAAAAATAAAAAATAAAAAAAATATTCATCAGTTTTGTCTGGCTCGATTGCACTGAAAAAGGAAGCTTCGATGCTGGTTCCAGGAAGATAAGGCTACAGTGTAGGGAAGCATCGGTAACAATTTTGGTCTCTTTTCCTTGTCTCATAAGTTCTTTTTTTAATTTTATATGGATTTGGGGAGTTTTGTCTGGTCAGAAAATGTCGTGGGGAGGTAGCATTACATTACATGCGATGTCACTTTATCGATTTTGGCGAGGTTTGAATTTGGACGAGTTTGGAGCATCGACAAACACACAGGGAAATGCGGTAAGTACTTCTGACACGTCACTACTAAATATAACTGAGACGGATACTTGGCTAAAGGATGTATCGCCCTGGGATCCAACGCCCCTCAAATGGGGGTTTGTCCCTGATTCTGTTCTGGAATAGGGACGGATAGCTTTTTTCATCATGTATCATGTATCATGTCTTCTTTCCCAAGGTCTTGTTGTGGATGTAGAGGTAGGCCAACATTGGCTTGATGTATGATCCCCCGGACAATGGAACCGTGACCTTGAACTTTGAAGGCCTTAAGCCTATTGCAATCAAAGCATGCCCCTTGTAAGCCCTGCAATCCTAAACAAACTTTGCTAATCCCATCGAGAATTAAGGGTCCTGTTTGTTTCGTTTAATTGAATGTCTGGGAATAATAAGAATTTTTTTTAAATTTCAAATGGTCGTTAAAATTTAAGAAAAGAAAGTGAATTTCCAAGAATCACCATCAAATTATACCCCTCCCCTCCCCTCCCCTCCCCTCCCCCATACAGTGGTTTGATTGCATATATAAATGACTCACATGTGTAATATTTACGCATCATCATATTTATTTGCATCATGAATGATTCACATGCATAATTTAGGTATGAAAATGCCACATAAATAAGTCCATCTTCACACTTGCAACCCTAGTAAACCATTTTATGCCACTTGTTGCAGTAGGCGCTGGTACAATTTTGCTATAGTGAAAAAAAATAAGTTAGTTTTTCTTTAAAGGTTTTTTTTCTCTTGTGAACCCTGTCAAAGTCCTTTAGTTTTTCATTTGTGCGGGTTCCATATTTGTTATCCAAAATGTTTTATTTGTTTATTGAACTAATAAGTCCAAAGATCTTACAGTTGATTATTTTAAATCTTCATAGATTTTGAGTAATTTATAGAAAATCTGAAAAAATAGATTTACTTTTCTCCAATTTTGTGGGACCTCCAATTCATGATTCTAACTGTTCATTATTCTTGTATTGAAGGTAAATTTGAAGATTTATATTTCATATCTTAATTCTATATGGATTTTGACAAATTTGAAAACAATGTTTAGAAATTTTAAATATCTCCCAAACCATTGGATGTACTCATTCGACAAACATAGGTGTAACATTTGCATATGTGATATTTATATGTGGGCCATTCACAAATGTAAAAGCCATTTTCCTATCCCATGCAAAGAAACCAAATGATCTCTTTAATGAAAAATGAATCAAATGGAGATGGAAAAATGAATATAATATTAAATTAAATTTCTTTAGCTAACCATCTTTACCAAAACCTTGAGGCATTAGTAGAGGCAGCATAAATACTTCTAATACTCCCCCTCATGTAGAGCCCATTCCTCAATACTCCCCAATTGGAACTCTGTTGGCGTACTTTTGGGATTCGAACTTGCGATAGGTTAGCCCCGATAGCATATTAGATTCCCTTAGCTAATCATTCTGGCCAAGTAGATGCCGCATAAATACTTTTCATACTTTTCAATATATAAGGCCATCACCCCAGTAGTTCAATTCTCAGGGAAGTAATAGATACATCGTGTATCCTTTACTTCTTCAGTGGAGCTAATTTGACCATGAATTCTCATGTAATTCTACGAGAACAGACTGGACTTGAAATTTGCAGCCGGCCTGGTTCTCAGGTGAATTTTCCTCTTAAGAAAATTTAAGCTTGAGCGGATCCGGTTGAGTAATATAAAGCTAGAGATGAATGCGTATTTTATGTTTGCCCAACTACTCTTGACATCGTGCACACTGCACACTGCAAATTTCTACTGCAAAACTCAAATCAGTTTCCAGGTGGCTGCTTGGGATTCTATATTGTGTCTTTACATGGGCCCATTGTTGGAAGTTTCCTTCCAACTTTATATGGGGGAGGTTATCACTGGATAGGCTTTTTTGTCATCAAGGGAGGCCATGCACATCATCACTCTCTTGTTTTATACTACTAAACAACTAAATTAACTGCATGGAGAGACCTTGGAAGGAAGGTAGCTGAAACTTGTTTTGCATGGATTAGAAGCTACTGATATGTCGGTGTTCATGTTTCTTTACTGAGGGAGGGTCTATCTGGCCTGTCCTTTTATAAAATAGTTTAATATACATCTTTGTTGACCCAGATGCACTTTTCGCGGGTGATTCACGCATTATAATCTCTATAACTTCTTTAGACCGAGCATACCCTGTTTTCATTCTTGTTATCTACTGCTGCTCATTGTTGGGTATCTATTTGTCTTTCTTGTTTTTGTGCAAATTTACTTATTCCATTTTCTGCACCACTTATATCCTTTGACTGCTTATTTTTGTTGTGGGCTGTTTTGTTGTTTATTGGATCATAAGCAGGACAGAGAATATGCAGGAGTGAATTGTGTTTTTTGTGTACTTAAGTGACAAAGTTGAACATACTGCAAGTGGAATTCTGATTTTTTTCACATAGAAGTTACTATTAGTGAATGGACACCCCAGGTGCTTTGCCCGAGGACGATATTACTGGTTCATCTGGAAATGAGAGGATAAATCCCCTTGGTATTTTCTTCAAGGATTTGAGGTACTGTTTCATTTTGTAGCTCATACTGAATGTGGTAGCTTCATGTTTAACAGGGATGTTAGAAAAAGTTTGCATTTTGAGATAGCATAGCTGAAGGTTTTATGAACTTTACTAGACTATGGAATATGTTCTATTGCAACCTGAATCCAATCTTGTACCTCCTGAACAAATTAAGCTGATAATTAATGACTAGCTTTTCCTTTAGACTTTTTTATGCTTTATTTCATTTATTTCACATGTTCTTTAAGCCCTAGAGTATGTGTCTTGTGGTATGTAAAATAATGCCAAATTGTATGGCAGGCTTGTTTTTAAGAAGGATGAGCTAGGTATAGAGATCTTTCAGATTGCCTTGCCGGCAGCACTGGCTTTAGCAGCTGACCCTATTGCTTCTCTAGTCGACACGGCATTCATTGGTCATATAGGTTTGTCCATCTGACTTTGTATAAAGCTGCTGATCAACTTCTCTGTAATAGCTGTATTATTTTTGTGCTGTTCCTCTTTTGGGTTTTACATTCAACCTTTTAGAGAAGTATTGCAGGAAAATCTTCTCTGTTGTCCATCCCTTTGTCATAATCACACGAACAAAATGTAGATGCCCTATGGTTTCCCTAGTAGTATTGTTGATTCAAAATATCCATTTCATGGTCATACACCAATATGAAAGATGGTGTTACAGCACAGACTAGTAAAGGAAAAAGGATTGTAAATTCCCAAAAAATATTTCAAACACCAAATGTGGTATGCCATAAATCTCTGAGTTATAAAATTTTTTTATAAGATGAGTCTGTTATTGTGTGTGTTTTCCTTCTAGTAATCTTACAGATCATGACTAGTAACTATGGTACCAAAGGTCATATTTGTTGGCCTGAAAAGGCGACGTTGGTTTGTTGTCCTATGGGATCATATTGGCAGTACTTTTTTTTTTCCACAATAAATTTTAAAGAGATAGTTAAAATCTCAGAATATTTTAAAATGATAGATTTTATTGTTTTATTGATTGAGGACATAGGGTGTATATTGGAACCTAGAAGGTCATGTAGGTCTGCCCTGCAGTTTGATCCTGTTATTGAATGTTTTAAAGTCATGTAATATTGTGATTGTATTGGTTAAAGTTGTACAAACAAAAGTTACTTTAGATGGAACTGATGCATATTTCATTGTATTGATGAGGTGAGGAACAAAAACTCATACCATATGAAATCATGACTATTCAAGTGCACTTTCTTAGATTTTTTTTTTATTTTTTTGAAGACACCAAAATTCGGCACAGATGAAGCAAGAAAATAAACTAGATATAGAATTGAGAAGCAGGATATTTATGAAACCTAATAAGAAAGTCAGAGGCTTAGAGTATTAGACACAGTACTTTTATGCAGTAAAATAAAATTGAAAGAGTAACCACACAAAATAGCAATAGCTAGGCTCAAAATATAGAGATTTGAGCATTTTGAACATTTTAGAATATGATCAGAATGCACAAGTCCAGCATTTTGAGTTTGCAATAATGTCTTAAGTGCTTAAGGCTGACCTTAACCAAGCCAAAGGAACAACAATACAGAAATCAGTGAAAACATGAAAATTCCCACTCTCAAGTTTGGTACATTGGCCTGTAAAGTTGCAATGTGAATAAGATGATAATGCTGATATACACCAATCAATTTACCAGTTCCAACTGATATATCCTTCTGACCAAATGAACTTCACTGGTTCTTGAGTCAATTAAATCATGCCTTCAAAGCTGTCACTAAGATCTTAACTCAAGAACTGAAACCTGCTAATTTTTTTCTTGGGTTTGGTTCCCAATCAGTCCATTTCATTGTGTATATTCTGAGAGACATGTCCCATTGTACTTTGTAGACAACTGTTGGAAAGGTTCCAAAACACCAAGTTGCAGACTTGCAGCTCTTCTCTGTAAAATTAATCTTGTTCTCAATTATATGGATGATACCTTTTCATTTCGCAGGGTTTTTTTTTGTAACTTTTTGTCTTTGGATGTAGTCACTACGCTACCATCTGCAAGTAAAAGGTTCCCTTTATAATTTATATATACGTGGCCATAAAATCATGTGTTTGATTCATGCTTAGACTCTCTAAATGTGGAAGATTCATGCTAAACCTGTCCTGTCAGATTTGTTTATTAGCATCTGCAATTTTGTTAAAATGTGTAGACGTCTTTATATCTTCGTATTGACTCTTATCTATTGATGCCCTATGAATTATCACAGTTCTGTTTTGATCTGTATATTATAGGGCCTGTGGAGCTTGCTGCTGTTGGAGTTGCCATTGCTGTATTTAATCAAGTATCAAAGATTGCTATCTTCCCACTTGTAAGTATTACAACATCCTTTGTTGCCGAAGAAGATGCCACCTCTAAGATAAGGAGCATTGAGGAAGAAGAAACAGACAATATGGAAAAAGCTCTGCCCAAAAGCAGTGAAATGAAAGAGTCAAGTACACAAGCTGGTAGGCCAAACTTTGTATTTTCTTCTCTCCCTTTCATTCTTTCATTTTTATCCCAAAAAGAATAGCTTGGTTGATGACATCAAATTAAGAATATGTGATACCTGTTTCAAGTTATTTTATTCTTTATTTTTTATACGCGCTATCTTTTCTATCTGACATAATTCAACTACTCTAGACATTAACATTTGTTATATGATCTTTCTGTATCAGATACTGAAGATACTGAGCACAACTCCTCTTTCCTGGCTGGTAAAAATCAGAGAAAGCCCAGAGTAGCATCCAAGAAAAAGCATATTCCATCTGTGTCTACTGCTTTGGTTATTGGTGGAGTGCTTGGCCTCCTCCAAGCCATTCTCCTCATCTTTTCTGCAAAACCTGCCTTAAGGTTCATGGGCGTGCATTCTGTAAGTCATCTTCATTAAGTGCTATAGGGGCTTGATTTTATTGTGGTCAAATTTTCTTACCTCTGCTTGTTTGCTTCCTAACTGAAATACTAGATACTTCAATTATTTTATGATTGTAAACAGGGAAATGGAGATGCATTTCTTTTGGTTTTTTAACATCTGAGGAAATGCGTCTCTTTATTCTCTTACCATATAAGTTTTCTCTAGAAGCCGACCCCAAGATAGTTGGGATAAGGCTCTGATGACGATGATATAAATTTTCTCTAGAAGATAAATTAATGAGACCAATTTGCACTAGAACTTAAATATGAAGATAAGGAACGGTGGTTTTTACAGTTCCCTTTGTTTTGAGGTCTCCTGTTCTCGTTTGTTTGCTCGTTTGTATCCCAAGTGAATTATGAAATTATTTTTAGTTTTCAAAGTTTTTGCTGGTATATTTGCATCAACTTATAAAATGGTGAACCTTTCTTTCTTGACCATTTAAATTTCTTTTCATTCTGATATCAGAATCGATATATGCCCTGTAATCTTCTGATCCTTGCCTGAGATCTGGACTCCATTGAAGCAGAGGAAAACTACCTAACATTTTCCATTTCATCCACTGATCTACACACTGTTTCAGTTGCCTCCAAAGGATATTAGCTTTACCTGCCTTTACAAAGAAAGAAAAGAAATAATAATGAAAAAAAGACCTATACCTGTATACATCACTGGAGATAATGAGCTCTAGTTCTGAACTTTTTATCTCTTTTGTTCTTTCCAAGTAATTTTTCTCTAGAAGATGGATTAGTGTGTCCAATTTAAGTTTTCTTCAGTAATTTGTACTGCCTATCTTTGAAGTATTTACATGATTTTTTAATGCATTTTATGTTGATATGGTGGAATCCTCTTGTTGGACGATTGATTTGTGATCATAAATACTAACTCAATTTTTGTCTGAATAGGATTCTCCTATGCTAGCCCCCGCACGGAAATACTTGACACTGAGGTCACTTGGTTCTCCTGCTGTTCTTTTATCTCTGGCCATGCAAGGGGTTTTTCGAGGATTTAAAGATACAAAAACTCCTCTTTATGCTACTGGTAAAGTGTAACTACCTTCTATTTCTCTTTTTGCATCATGTATTTGATTTCCTAAATTGTTTTTAGAGAAAATAATGTTCTCTTTTTTGAAATGGTGGAATATAATTTTTGTTCCTCACGCCAAAAGGATGATAATTCTGACAGCTTATCTGTTTGTTGGATCCCTAATGGTGGAAACTGAAATTTGTTGTGATAACTTGGGAATATACACTTTCATTATCTAATATCCAGAGATGGAAGCTTTGCACTCCTTATAAACTATGAATGGTTTTGAGGCCAAAATGTTGGCACACCATGTGGCTGCATTGGTTGGAATGGGGAAACAAAAATGGAAAATCTGCGATAGGGGATCCAATGGACACAGGAGTGTAAGTTCCACATCAATCCTCAATCTGATTAAGATTGAAAGAATCCTCAATCTGATTAAGATGCTTGATTGTGAAGAGATATCTCACATCAGAGGAAGAAATGTCCTACTTTCTCAAGTAAAACAACAATGACAGCTACTGTTCTTTTGTTTCATCTGCTTGATTTATTACAATCTCCATTTAGGGCACATACTCATGATTGTTGGAAAGTCCCACATCCCACATTGCCTAAGTAATAGGTTTGACATGTCTTCATATACCTGTTTGGGCCTTTCACCTATCAGCTTAAGCCTTGGGTTGGTATATGGTTTCTTACAATGATAACCCTATATTCGATGGTCCTCTTCCAGTGCATGATGGACTCTTTCCAATGCCCCTTGCTCAATGGTCCTTTTCCGATGCTTTAATCCGTTCGCCTTAACAACTTAGAGATCGCCTCTCTTTTGATGTTCCTTATTCAATGAATCAATGGTCTGTTATTCTGAACAAACACTGTGTGAGCATTTCTTGTTTTCTTGTTGCCTTTTTACGTTAGCCTATTCGTTTTTCACACAATGTTGTTTTGTACACCTCTATATTGAGGCTATATATTTGGAGAGGGTTGGTGTCAGGCTAGCAGCTGACAATAAAAAATTGGCTGAATGAAACTGGGTCTACTTCTTTCCAAAGGTAGGACTCTACTGGCATGTTGGGAATTAGTAAATGGAAATGATGGAGTGATGACTAGGTAAACACCAATAAGAACTTAGTGCTAGAAAGGAAAATCTAACAAGGCAAAGTATAAAAAGTGGGAGGGGCATGTCATGAACTTGTTGCAAGAAATAGACCTGTCTGAAGAATAATATCACATATAATAATGTATCAAGATTCCAACTTCTCTCACACCTAGCTCTGTAATTGTTTCAATGGTACTTTTGCGTAATATCTCTTTACATTATTTCTTCAGATTGTAGTGTATTCATGCATCTTTGAGATTTATGACACTTGTCCTAATAGATTACTTATATGATATGAATATCACATTTCTTTTTTGGATATAAACATTGAATAAAGAACTAATTCTTAGAATCTTTCTTGTTTTACTTAGTGATCGGCGATGTTGCAAATATCATCTTGGACCCAATTCTTATGTTTTCTTGTCGTCTAGGCGTCAGTGGTGCAGCCATTGCTCATGTTGTCTCTCAGTAAGTACGCTCATCGATCATAAAAAAATTGTTCTTTACATCTACTTGTGTCTTCTCTGGTTTGTAGTTTCAGCATTATGCTTTGCTTGCTTTATACCTTTTCTTATATTTAATGATTTCATTTTCTCTGGTGTATGTAATATGTTCACAATATTTTAGAACTTTCGCTCTTGCAGGTACCTAATTTCGCTAATAATGTTATTGAGGTTAATGAGAAAAGTTGAGATATTGCCTCCAAGTGTTAGAGATCTGCAATTCGGTCGGTTTCTTAAAAGCGGTGAGGGATTTTTCTTCAAACAGTAAATACCATTAGAAATTATTTTTCCTTTTCTAGATCAATGTCCTTGTCATGTCGCAAGTGCGTCCTTAGTAAACATGGTTAATTGATTAAAGAAACAGTGTGCATGCCATTCATAATATAACATATTTGTGCGTCTTTGGATAAGGTTGTTTGGTGAACCCTTGTTGGCTATCCAAAAGATAGTTATATTGATTGTTATGTTATCTATTGGGGGTTTAGCACTCATTTTATACTTTCTGGTTTCCTTTCCCGTTATTTCTCAAATGAGAGAAGAACATCAGAATTTATCTTCTTGCATTTGTTAGGATACTAGTATCATCCATTCAGTGCCATTTTGGGGAGATGATCCATTCAAGACGTGCATATCAATCACATGGTCTAAATTCAGTGTGCATTGATGAATTCCATTGGAAGAAGGCAGCACATCATGCTGCAGTATATATTGGGTCCATCTTGATCAATAAGTGTAGAAAGGCACACCTTTTCCATTTCATGTGATTTTTCTTCTTATTACAACTTCATAAGCAGTTTAATAGTCCATCGTCTATCTAGTATGGTTTTTTTTTTTCTTATTTTCAATTTTTGGGGGCATCTTAAATCTGTCTCTTATGTAACCGTTTCTATTACAACTGTTAACTTTGAAGCATTCTGGGATTCTTCTTCAGCTCATACGTATTCATACGTTTTGATTTATTTCAAGTCTAGTTACCTAAATATGCCTTTCAATTTTTTTGGACTCAGGTGGTCTGTTGCTAGCAAGAGTGGTAGCTGTAACATTCTGTGTGACCCTGGCGGCATCAATGGCTGCTCGTCATGGATCAATTTCCATGGCTGCATTCCAGGTTTGCTTGCAGATTTGGTTGACAACATCTCTTCTTGCAGATGGATTGGCTGTTGCAGCACAGGTTAGAAATAGATGTGTACTGCATTTGCTTGGTAGGATTCAATAAAATTACTTCAGCCTGCAGTTTTTCTCATCATATTCCATAATCAATGCTTCTGGTTAGTAAATATTGGTATTTACACTCCTTTTGGTGAATTCAGCTGTTCCAAGGAAAGGTTTCATGACCATGCAAGTTTAATATCCTTCACTCAGTTTCTCTGCTCCACATTCTGAACCTAGTTGTTTATTGTGTTCCATGTTCGCTTGATCAGTTATTTAAATGGGCCTTTCATTCAGTACATTTCCAGTCTCAATGCTTCCTTGTTATTATTCAGTTAAGTCTGATACTTTTGAATGGTTGAGGTACCACTATGATTCCATATGATCTCTGGAAATGTGACTATCCATGTCTCCTAACTTTTGTAAAATACAGAACTGCATCCCTTGTGCACAGATCCTGTTTTAGGCACTGTAGGTTTTTATAAAGTGAAACTTTATAGGACTAATGAATGAAAACAGGTATAATATTGAAACATTTGCAGTCATTGATATTAGACTTTTCTCAGGCAATACTTGCATCAGCATTTGCGAGAAAAGATCATACCAAAGTAGTGGCAGCCACCGCTCGAGTATTGCAAGTATGTACTTTGCTTTCAATTGTCTGGTTATGGGATTACTTAGGTCGTAATTTATTGTGATCACTCACGATCTATGATGCACGGATACTTCAAAATGGGTAACGTATCGTGTTGTATCGTATCCGATACTTCACTTTTTACGTGTAAAATCCGTGTGTTTGTCGTGTTTATGGCGTATCCTAGCCGTATCTATGCCGTATCTGGGCATCATAGCTCACGATCAATCATTGATTTTACTACTGTTGGATTCCTCTAATTGAACTGTATGCTTTGTTTACAGTTGGGTCTGGTTATGGGATTGGCCCTTGCGGTTTTGCTTGGGATCGTAATGCAGTTTGCTTGGAGAATATTTACAAAAGATGTCAAAGTGATGCAACTCATGCGTTTAGGCATTCCGGTATATCATACTTTCTTATAGAAATAATTAAGCATTTCCCATTAAATTTGAGATGTTAACCCCCATGTTTCTTTCAATTCATCCAGTTCGTAGCCGCTACACAACCACTCAATTCCTTGGCATTTGTTTTTGATGGGATCAACTTTGGAGCATCAGATTTTGCGTATACTGCATATTCCATGGCAAGTCCAACTACAATATATGCTCTGTTTTTAACTAGGGAAAATGAGAAATCTATTTTTCGCTTCCGCTTAAATCTTATGGCAACTCTGTCTTTTAGGTCGTTGTGTCTGCCATCAGCATTGCTTCCTTGTTCCTTCTCTCTTCTAGTCATGGTTTTGTTGGAATCTGGACCGCTTTAACCATCTATATGAGCCTTCGCATGTTTGCTGGTTATGGAAGGTAATGATCAGTAACTTTCAACACTTGTTTTTTCAGAAAACATGCACCTACAGTATGTAGATTTGTGTAAAAGCACAAGGCCTGTTGCTTTAGGAAGAAATGAAACAGATCCAACTTTCTGACCAACACCAAATGTAGTAGTAGCTCCTAATGTATCTCTGCACTTCTGAAATTTCAAGTGAAAATATTGTAATACCGTCTATATCCAATACAGTAACTGACTAATATAGCATCCAAATGCAATGTTAACCAAATCAATCAGTAAAAGCTGATATTGGGCACTTGTATTGATCATCCTCATGAAGATGCATTCTTTGTAAATTCTGCTACAATTCATTTCACTTTTAAACTTGACTAGTTATTTTACAGAAGGCGAGTGATTAAGCTTCCATCACACATTGAAGTTTGAAAAATTACTTGTTTCCCAAATTCAACGGCGGTTTTTTCTTAAAAAGGTTGTGAGGCAACCTAGCTAGCACAGCTCACAATATCAGACGTGATTAGAACTGTGGTGGGCCATCATGCGGTTGCATGCAATAATGGCCCAAGTATCATGGTCAGCAATAAAATCCATTAGTTCATTAATCATAGTTTTGCATCCTTGAAAAGTTTTTGCCCTTCTCATCTTTAGGCCTTTAAACATTGCAACTTAGGATGTGGATACAGTCTATGCCAAAACTAGTTGATAACAAGAGTTTTTTCCTAATGAAGCTAAAGTTTTTGCTTATTATGACCAGGAGCTCTAACTATTTTTATTTATATTATTCTTCTAAATTTGCAGGATAGGAATTGCAAAGGGACCATGGAAGTTCCTTCGAGGTTGATCGCTGGATACTTCTTTCAAACTGTTGACCTTTTGTAATAAAAATGTTTGATTTATTAATATCATTCATATTAGAACTGATGTTTGCCTTCTGCTTGTTTTATACAATACGCTGGACTTGGGTTGCTGGAGGACTGTAATTTGATTTTGAGGGGAGGGAGATGTGTTGGGAGTTGATTATATGAATAGAGATACAAATTATGTTCACAGAGGAAAGTTTTGATTGGGAATTCATTCTATCATGTAGGTGGCCTTTACCTTAACTGGTTTGAAAAGATTGCGCCCTTGAACAACCTGTAGTAATGGTGGTAAATTGCCAGATATAGATTGCCAGTGTGTTGCTTAAAGAACATTTATTTCCCATGGTTATAAACAACTTGACTGCAAAAATTTCAGGTGAAAGGCTCATGGTAGTTGTTGTTTACGGTGAACAACTTGACTGCAAAAATTTAAGGTGAAGGCTCATGGTGGTTATTGTTTACAGAACATGAACAACAATAACCATCATGAGCCTTCACCTTAAATTTTTGCAGTCAAGTTGTTTATTGATGTTGCTGTGCTAATAACCCCAAGGGGTAGCCCAGGCCTCGGACCACGGTTTGCACCCAAAGGTTGTAGGTTCAAAACTACACTACCATACTGGGGCTACAGAGGAGTTTACCTAGCTTCCCTCTAAACCCGGAGGGATTAGTCCAGCCCAAAGGGTTGGGAACCCTCCGATAGCAATTTAAAAAAAAAAAAAAATGTTGCTGTGCTAATTGTCAAACAAGAAATAAAGAAAATGATGAAATAAGACTTTGGGAGAAGTTTTTAAGTCAAATCTTTGAAAAAAAAAAACCTTTGGGAGGAAAGCTTTTTTAAGTCAAATGTTTGAAAATTAGATGAGAGCATACAGTTCTAATTAAGAGTACAGAAGATGTTTTGGTTCTAAATTAAAAATCATTTATTGCCACAATGCAATAGAATTGGACACCTAGGGGGCATTCATCATCATTTTCTGAGCTTTATCACATCAAGTTATGGTTGTGAACTATAGAATATAATGGAAGGTTTGAAGAGTATCAAAAATAGAATCAGTGAACTGGGAATTAGTGGATCATCACCTTCATATATGCCATGCTACCAACCGTCAGGATCATCCAATTTGTTATGGCTTTATAGCAATGTTACGTTCATAATGGGCCCATTTACAGTGGAACCCACATGAACAGCCTAAATTGTGTATATGGTTAAGATGCAGTGACATATTTAAAGTTAGCTATATAGCTAAAGGTACTCATTAAAAGTAAAGCGAAATCAAACCCTTGATTTTATTTTCACATAAAAGTAAGGGGACTTTTTAATTACGAATCCCAAAAGAAGGATAAAAAAAAAAAAAATGAAACAAAAGGGCTTCTCATTAATGTTGCCATCTCCACTTTCATCATTACTAGGGTAATGGACTCTTGAGTCTTGAGATCAAAGCAATTCGGTGGAAAACACCATGTCCCTTTAACATGAAACAATGGCCTATCATTTTGTCCGGATTGATAATTTTAAAAGGAAAGAAGAAGATAAATTAATCGAAAACTTGGATGAATGATAATGGTTGATGCTTAGAGCATGTCATGTTAATACTCCCATTTCTTGGTGTAAGTCTTGTATCGATATTATTTTAACCTGTTCACGACTCCTGCTACGAACTCGTGAAATATGTGTCTCATGACTCGAACACCCGACCTACATGGCTTTGATATTATTTGTAGGATCTTACACCCCATTGAGCTATCACCACTTATTCCAAAATAAATTAATGATAGGAAACGGCACAACAATAATTTTATGGTAAGGACAAGGACTCGACCACAATTATAACGGCTGAAAAGCAAGGGTGGACGCTTACTTTAACACAATGCCATGCGTCTCATGAGTCATGGGTGAAAAGAAAGTACCCCACATTAGGGTTATATGAAAATTTATGTATGCATAATGTATCACATACATGTATGTGAGGAGAATTTAAAAGCTATCAATGTAAAAAAGAAGGCATCTATTCAAACCCCTCATACTTGGTTTAAGTTGGTTAAGTGAACTTTAAAACCGTGGATTCATAGTATTCATTTGTTGGTCACCCACCCAGATGACAAATGTAATAATAATAATAAAATAATTCCTCTATGGAAGAATCACCACCTTAAATCTAGTTGGCATCTAAATAGAAATACTTAAACTGCCAAACTCAACTAAAAGACTGTTAGATGGTTGGAATCCCTCTCCAAGATTGATCACTTCATATAGTGTGTGGACAATCATCATTTTCATATATATAGATTCAGAATCAATTGATCCAGTAAAAAAAGACTCTAGAAACAGAGGCATCATCAGCTATAGTCTATAGATTAGATATTACATTTCATGCACTGGCCTCATCATTTCAGCAATGTGGACCACCAGAAGCAATTTTAAGATTGAAATATCCAAGGAACATGATTATCCTGACAGGCCGAGAACTGCCTATTTCATCACAGGCCATGGGCAGAAGAAGTCGCAATGAGTATGAGACATATCACAATACATACACAAGAAACCACGTGACGATGCAGTTGGGTTGGATCGGCCAAAAAGCTGACTAGTCTTATCAAACAAACAAAAAGATGTATAGTGTATACTGTAAAAAAAAGGGGGAAAAAGGCAATGTACACTGTATTAGACTACGCACTGAGAGTGCAGAGTAGGGTGGGAAGTTGATGCATTTGATGTTACTTTTGATTAAGAAATGCAAGGCACGCGACCACTGCCATCATTTCACCCTCTCCCACAAAACAAGGCCCCGCATTTCTCGCATTTGATATCACGTAAGGTATGATGGCAAATCCCTTCTCAAAAACGCCTCTACATCATGTCACTGTATGATTTCTTGTAAGAGGAAAAATACTGTTACATCAAAAACCCCTTAAAATGTCCTGTGCATGATAAAAGGCTTCATATATAATTTTGACTGCACGAAAGACCCCTTAAATTTCAGATTCAGGCTACTTTTGACGTCTGTCAACCACCTAAGAAGGGTCTGATCCAAAGGTCTTAGAGTGGTGCAGGCCATGCCCATACATTAGTAAGATGACCATAAATGTTGGATTTGACCGCTTGATGAACATGTGTAACATTTGGAGGATGCCAAAATACCCCAGGACATTAATTTTGAACAATTCAGATTTTAGATTTCAGTATAAGGTGGAGTTCCAATCCTCAGCCTAACTTAGGATTCAGATTTTAGATTTTAGTATAAGGTGGAGTTCCAATCCTCAGCCTAACTTAGGATACTTTGTCAAAGCCTATGAGGATTCCTGACTCCCAATAAAGGCCCTCATTGTTACAGGTTTTACTAGGAGTACGTTTATAACCGTTAAATCTTGATCGTGATTTTGAGGTCTTATTGATTAGACTACTGAAGATCTTTTCTTCCACCCTGTCTCAGTGAATGGCAAAAATCAAGGCGGGCCAGCAGAAAGCATGTGGAGTCTTGGGAATCAATCAACAGTTCAAAACGGAAATTTTCACTTTTTCCAGTAGATCCTACTGCCTACGCTCCACTTATACAGCCTGTCGTTTCCTTGATGGGAGAAGCGTGGTCCTATTCACCTGTGAATGTAATAAAAGGTGTCTAGCATCATCCAATGTAGGAGTAGGTGAACGTGGACTCCATTAATTCTGTGTATTTATGAATTATATCCAAAGATTAGTGAGGGCTTCAGATATATAGCGGGCCAACATTGGCGTGGGCTCCACTTCTTACCAACTAAGGGCCCACTAAAGGAAGGACCAAATGGGTTGGGCCACCTTTCCTCGTTAGTTCTATTAAATGAAAACCAAAGCCTAAAAAAGCTGCCTCTCTTTTTATGATTCCACACCTTCCCGCCCAAAAAGTAACGGTCCCTTTCCCGTTTAAAAAACACCCGTTCTCTCTTTTCCTTGCTCATTCCCCAGCACAAGGCCCATCAAAACAGAGGAAAGCAACCTCTCTCTCTCTCTCTCTCTCTCTCTCTCATGGCAAACCAGAGAATCGATGAAGACCAAGAAGCCCTTTTTCACTCCTACCCATGTGCAGACTACTACGTCCAGAGCCCATCCTCAGTCTCCCACGCCAACAGCACTGACTGCAGAAACCACGACTCCACATTCCTCTCTTCTTACCCTTTAGAAAGCTTCAACACCAACCCCTCCAATCCATGCCAGGAGGTCTCTCGTTTAACGCTTTCTCGCTACTCCTCCTCTCGGGGATCCAACAACTCCTTTCTCCATGAGAAGAAGATTTCCTACGATCTCAACAGCCACGGGAACGGCACTGGGAGCCTTGGAATCCACCCCATCTGCGGCATTGAAGAAGCTGAGGAAGAGGATTGTGAAGATGATTTCAAAAGACGACCTGGGTTGCTCTCTTTTGGGTATTCTTCTTCTTGGGTGTGTGTCTCTTTTCAGATACTCTGGAGGCTTGTGGTGAGCTTTGGAATCTCCTTGCTTGTGTTCTTCCTTGTCACAAGGCCTCCTCCTCCCAAGATCTCTGTCAAGGTATGAAATCAAATGGATTTTAAGATCTTTGTAGGTATTCTTGTTCATTGTCTCATGTTCACATACCAAAGGCTCCTACTGGTAGATGTGTATGAGGATATCCGAACCATCCATCTGGTAAATCTTACCCAACTATGGTCGTTTGTGGGCCCCACTGTCCATTAGCCATTTATATGGATATGCATGGATTGGATAGATCTACCATGTATAGGTGGGGCTTTTCCTGATCAGCACTTACTGTTGCCAATAGTTCTTTTCAGATGGCCCATTTGGGATCAATGATTGGACCGTTAAAATATCGTCAGATTAGAGAGGTTTACTGAGATGGGGTCTACATGACATGTCCCACTCCATGAGCTTAACGGCTCGGATTTACTTGACATTTAGGACACTGGTTAGGAAAAAAAAAAACACATGTGCCCTCTGCTTGTAGATTAGGTTTTCCTTCTTGTTGATTGGTTCGTCTAAAAGACTCTGACAGGCAAAACTGCCTCGAGAGTGATGGTTCATTTTGTAGTGTTCTTGGAATCAACATGATCATGCTACGTCCTCATTTGATTTGATGGTGACTTTCCAATAGGCCCCACGCCTGTATGGTGCTTAGCAGACCCATCACCTGCTCTCTTGCAGGGATTGTGGGCTACACCAATTGATCATTGTTGGATTGGAGCTAGCAATGATCAATCTACTGTATGTACCAATCATCCAATTTGCATAGTGTATGGCATCATTTTCCCTCACTCTATTTGGTACTTTGCTTTATATCCAAACCCATGTGGTCCAACCCCTTGAATTAATTTATTCCAGTACACTGCTCTTCATCACCCCCCTTGAACAGTTATAGCTATCAACATGTACGGTCCATTTAATGCATTCCACCTTCCCATTGTTTTTTTTTTTTAATGGAACAGTAGCTGTTAAAGTTGATTTCTATGGGCTAATGAGAAAAGACATGGCTGCAATTCCCTACCTGACGGGAGACATCGACATCGAGATTCCCAATATTGTAGGTCATGTGTAACCCCAAATTTAAGGGTCAAAATATTTGGACTAGAGAAGGAGATTGTACAATAAAAAATCATCTGAGTGGTCCAAAGAAACAGTCATGTGCCAAAAACTAGGTGCACTGCATTATTTCCCACCACTAAATGCACTCTGATGGCAATAATGATGGCTATGATACTGATCATGTGGTGGTGATGAGTTTGGATAGTCATAGTAACAATGGGTAGAACTGGGATTCCAAAACTTTTTTAAGTTGTATTTTCTTTTCTCAAAATTGGAATGTGGACCTGCAGATGGCTGGGGTCCGTCAGTTCGAGCTGGGAGAAGGCGTTGACAACTCTGGTGTTGTGACCAAAATCCTCACCTGCAACTGCTCATTGCATCTTGAGATTGAAAACCAATCTAAGCTCTTTGGACTTCACATTCGGCCCCCAACAATGGACATGGCCTTTGGACGCGTTAATTTTGCAAGTTCACATGTAAGGAACAAAATTAAAAAGCCAATTTCTTTTCATTCTCTCTTCTTTATCCTTTGATTGAATTTGCATACTAGGAAATTAAAGCACAAGGAATAACCAATTTCAAACCAGAGTCCATTCCTACTTGTTTTTCTTTTTAGTTTATGTTTTATTAAAAAAAGATCTCTACAATATCTTACACCCTAAAAGAGGCTCATATACTGTGTTTTTTATGAAAACAACCCTTGACCAACAGTCAAATTGTATATAAAAAGTAACTATAGCCTTCAATTTATTTGACAGATATACCCCTAAAAAAACTTAAGCGACTCAAATGATGATTTTTCAAAATACCCTTTTGCAAAAATGATCTTTAACTAGTTTGGAACTCACTAATGGATCTTAGCAAAAGGAATTTACACAATTTATAACCGCTAAACTTCTGAAGACCTAAAACTAAGAGCTAGGATAATTTATCGGCTTATATCACATATTCTCATAATCCATGTCCTAATGTCCCAATTACAACAATGCCTCCATTGGTCATCTTGCATTCAAGTGAGCCCCACCTACTTCAGTTGAGTTAATGAGATTTACTGATTTTAAATAAAGGATTTTTTTTTGTTTATATATCAGCATGCACTAACAATTATTTGTTTTATGATCATACCATCAAGGTCTTAGTAAAAGCGTAAAATACAGGGGACTTTTTGAGGTTCTTCTAAAAAAAATGCACGACTTTATGTAAAAACCTCTTATATGTTTCAGAGAAAGAATTTGATAATGAATTGTGTTGTGATTGTTTCTTGTCATGATGGATTGAATTGAAGGGTGAGAGATTATACATAGAGAGCGGCACTTGGTTGACATATCCTGTATACGTGGGGACCAAGAACAGGGCCATGTATGGAGCTGGGCGCACCATGCAAGACATGCTCGAGTCAGGCAAGGGACTCCCTATCCTCATCCATCTCTCTCTCTCCTCCAACATTCGGGTCGTTTGGAACCTAATCCGACCAACCTATCATCACCACGCCACATGTCTCCTCGTCCTCCTCAACGGTGACTACGATAAGAGGCACAACACCGACACCTACAACAGCACCTGCACTACCACTGCATATACATGAACAGGAGTAGTTAGTCTTCTTTCCATGGGCATTTCATCTCATTTCATTTGGGTCATTACATAGTTTTCATTGGATGCCTTTGAAAGGGTATTTTTAAGCTAGTGTATGATATCCTATATATTCTGCTTCTGTAGAGGAGTTTGTTGCATGCAATTGATTATTGGTGCAGGCCTGCAAGAAATTATGTAAGTAGACGTGCATCACAACCGAAATATTGGGCCTTTATCTGTTTATTTATTATTACGCAGTCCTGTAACTTCTTCAGCTGTGCCAAAGGGCCCATGCATTCCTTCATATGTGGGAAATGATTCAATGCTAGTATGTCTTTTGATATAGTATTCACGTTGTATGATGATCAGGTAATTACTATAGGCTGTTGATTTTGGGGAGGTAGGATGTAGAGGGAAGTGTAAAAAAATTATATTTATAAAAACAGTCAAACTGAAGATTTGAAATAATGGCTAAAACCATGCAGCAAAAGGATCTGTTGCGGAAAGCTTTACAGCAGTTTTGATAAAATGGCACATGGCATCTTGTGGGGTCGACTAACCCATAAGATAGAGGAGCTATCTATCAAATATTGGTCGTCTTATCTAAAATCATGAAATGAATAATCAATAGATGTTGAAGAATGTAGTTTCGATTTTAACCGTCCATATAAAGGAATTATATCAAATGCCTGAAAATGTCCATTAAATCCAATTTTCAATAGATAGATATCTAACTAACAACTTTCCCTTGTTTTTTGCCCCTTTTTTTTTACAAAAAAAAGGGAAAAAAACACCTTTCCCTTTCTTTAGCTCCAGTGGACTCTACAAAAACGTCACTTGCCCCCTTATAAAAAGCCTAGAGGTATTGTGAATGGAGTCCGAATCTTATGAGATTTTACCTCACGTTGACCGTGAGTGGACCTATTACAGTCCACCATGTAAATGAGGGCAGCCTCCCCTTGTCCAAGGCCAAGGCTGCCCATGGTGATGTGGCGACCGTGATTGGTCCACTCACAGTCACCGTAGGTAAAATTACTTAAAAGATCCCGATTTTTGTAAACGACTCTAGGAGCTGTTGTTTGCAAGAATCTCTAACGAAAATTCTAACATTTTGGTAATTTCTGGCTGCACTAAGTTTATGTTGATTTTTAGTAAATTCTTAAAGCTCTATGTTTGATTAGTTGAATTTAAAAAAAAATCAGCCTTTTCAAACGTTAGTTTTGGAGTACTTTCAAAACAACCTGTTGAGGACAATCTCGAGAATTCTCTTACAGGAATTTTCTAAATACAAGCAAAAAAGAATTCACCTCCCAAGAGTAGAAATTTTAACGATCTGTATAAAGGCAACAGATAAATAAATGTAAGATATATTTTTTTTTAAAATAAAGTGAATCAAGTGACTAAAAATTAAAACCCAATCCTTTTCTATCCTTGGAACTAGGTTGTCTTGTCTTGCACTAAGGCTGATTGTTGGGTGTCATAGGGTGTTGCTATGGTTAGAAACACACGTTCCCACAGCCCCCTCCAGGTCTCCTTAGCTGTCCCTGGCCACTGGGCCACCTCAGCCAAAAAGGAAAAAGAAAAGGCTGTTTGTTTAAGGCTGTAACTGTACTAGCAAATGTCCCTTGAACCCTACTTTTTGCTTTTTTATTTTTTTTCTATTGTTTTCCCATAGCGGCCTATGATTAATTTAATCCCTTCACTCACTTACTCTTTTGTTATTGCCAGTGGTTCTAATCTCTCATTAATTGAGACATCAAACCTCGCTAGATTTTATCATAATAAGTTGACCACATCTATCCCCTGAAGGACATCATAATTGGTGGATATCCATAATCCACCTTCAATTATTGAAGAGGAGGGTCACAACTCACATGAAGGAGTTAACTCATCTCGGGTTATATAAACTCATTAACCATCATAGTTAGGGAGTAAATTGAGTGTGTAAGAATGCCATAGACACAAATCTTTACCAATGTAAAAGGAGGTTTTGGATTCAAGACTGTAGAGCAGGCTATGTACCATGGCATCAATAATAGAGATAGATCATTGGATCCCTTATTCACGCACCTTATTCACATTCAATCAATTTCCCATTTCGCGTTCGTCCAAGCAAGCATACAAGAAGGGGTTTTCACGTACAGTGCCAGCCCTTATTGGGTCCACATTAGGCTGGATTTGGGCAGTGATTTTTGGCACTTTGACTTGACTCACAGTACTATTGGGCCTACCAGCTAAATTGGACAGTTCTAGAACTTTGACCCATTCTTGCCTGAAACATTTATCCAAAAGAGGAAACGGAGATATTTTTTATCAAACTGGCTGAGCCTGGGCCTAACTTTTAGTCCTATGGGATGGACCTGGACCCGGATATAGGCCCAGTCACTAAAGAGAAACAATCAGATACACTTGACATGGTGATAAGATATATCAACTTAATTATGTGGGTGGGACCCATTTGTGATGAAGAAGACTCTTGGATCTCAGCTTACAAAAGGCAGGTGATTAGCAAGAAAATTAACCAGTACTGGTACAAGAGTGGTACAACCATAGGATTACACAGCGTGCCTCCCATCAATGGAGTTGATCTGGCCTCAAGAGGACCAATTAATGGAGAATATAACCCATTATAGCCCATTACCTTACTAATTTCCTCAACCTTAATTATCATGAATGTATACAATACAATCTGCCCTCAAAATTAAATACGCTTGGCTTGGACAAGCTTGGGACCCTGTCAAGTGTGAACCCGGCCATGTGCACCTCTAGCTGATAGCTGATAACCCACATTCAATTCTGACTTCTCAGTTCAGAATTCAGAGAGCCAGGCGGTTAAATGTGGGAAACAGAGAGCATGATTTTATCAGTCACGAGGTTTCCGTGCCACCCATTTCCTCCCATGAATGGACCATACATGAAAATGTGTTGATTGCACATCCAGACTTTTGAATATGATACAAAACATTGGGGCCCCACTATCAAAAGAGAGAAAATATTCACGGTTATGAGCAGAAGCCCTCTTTGCACGCCATCCGTTTCCATCCATGAATCATGTTGATGTATGAATTTAAAAAGAGACGTCTCGTTCCTTGTGATCTGGAATGGGAAGTTCACGTGTATACTCCATACAAACTCATAATAAGTATACCTCCAACTTCCTTTCTCCAGCCTCCTGTGTCCTTCCCAGTTTCCAGGCACAGCTCTTTTGATCTGATGATGCATTTGCTACTCTTGTGTTTAACAGTACAAGGCCTTATCCAAGAACAATGATTACATCCATATACATCTATAGAGATAGGGAGTTCCTGTTAGATTTATCATTTTAATTATTTTGTAGCGTTTGATGGGTGTGCCAAGGGAAGGAATAGGACCTTATGTCCCCGCCCCCACTTAAAATTAACTAATGACCTCACTACCCTTTCCCAACTCCAAAAACCCAAATCCATCTGTTTACATGATGGGACACACATTGGATATCCCAGCCATATCCAATTTTTATCCAATTTTTCCTTTCTCATGATTATAAACCATTAGTGCCATTAACCCCAAGGGGTAGCTCGGTTGGCCTAGGACCACGGTTTGCACTCTGAGGTTGTAGGTTCGAAACTGCACTACCACACTAGGGCTACAGGGGAGTTTACCTGCCTTCTCTTTTTGCCTGGGCCTGGAGGGATTACTTCTTCATCCGTGGCCCACAAATCTAACGCCTTTATATTAAAGGAAGAAAATTGACCCTCAATCCAACAATTCAATCTATTTGAATTACTGAAAATTCAGTGGATTCAGTATAATTTAGGGGGTCCCATGTGTTCAGATGGTTCGGATGGATCATAAAATTAGCCCCACTATATTGTCCCTCGGCGCAAATGGTGAGGGATACAAGAATATGTTTCCATTTTGTTAATAATATCAATACTTGGTATATCTTTTCCTCTTTCTTGTCTTTTATTCTTTTAGTCAAATCCAAATCTATTACTAAATCAATGAAACCAAACTTATTACTAAATTAGCCACTTCTTTTATAAAAGTGATTTCATAATAGGAATTATGGTTTTAAACACATCTAGCCTAACTGACCTAAATGTTAGTACTTCAGAGTTTAGTCTCATTCATATATTCTAGCTAAAGACTTATACAAAATTAAAAGAAAATTACCTATTCATGAATTAGTCAAGGAGGACTTTATGTCCCTAGCCTGCTTGATTAGCTTAAAGCTTCTCATTTGATAACCATCCATATGAAGATGTGGTTAATTCTTTTCCTCATATTTTCTTTTAAGTAATTTTGAAATCTAAAATAACATCAATTTGGCATTGAGCTCTATTGAAAAAGTACAACTCCATTTATTGTGTGCAAGTCAAAATTGGTGGACATGAGAAGGGTGCAACATGTCTGATTAAATTTTTGACAAACTTAAAATTAACAAATACCTAAGTTCAACATGGCCTAACTAATGTTCCCAAATGGCTAACAAGAGCCTAATTTGAACCCAACAAGAATTGAATTTGTTTTGATTTTCAAGCGACAACCAAAACCTAAATCTGTTAACCTAAGTTTAAAATTTGGTAAATTTGAGCCAATGGTGGTTAGTTTAGGCTCAACCAAATTCTGACAAATGTGTACAATTAGTGCAAGAGTGGCAAAGATTATCTCTTAATTAAATGTAATACATTTTCTCTTTTGCCGTAGTTAATTTGAAGAAACTAAAACAAAATCATGATTAACTTTTTGAAATGACCATCATCCGCCCCCCCCCCCCCAGTAAGCGAAAATCCTAGGTGAGAAATAAGTAACTAACCAAGTCCCCTGTAAAGGTGTTCATCAAATCATCCAGAAAGCATGAATGATGTGGGAGGACCACGTCTTTCAATGGGAGTGGGACATGATCATGATTAGAGGACGGTAACAAGAAATACGTTATACATTAATTAATACAATATTTACACTTAGAGCGCCAACGTCGCTTTGGCGGAGTGGTTAAGGCGTGTGCCTGCTAAGTACATGGGGTTTCCCCGCGAGAGTTCGAATCTCTCAGGCGACGTTTTTCATAAATTTTTGTTTTTAGCCCTTCCTTCTCTCTTATTCTGGAATATGATGATCTTTTAAAGTATCTATTATTGCTCATGAGTTCCGTAAGTAGTACGCTGCAGAAGTCATGAAAATGATGCGGACGACTAATGAAATGCCACCTTTCACAATTTCTTTGTCTCTCAGTTTGATCAATCCATGATAAAGATTATATGATTAGTCATCTTTCACAAATTTTCTCTCTCTCTCTCTCTCTCTCAGTTGATCGATCGATGATGAAGATTATGATTCGTTTTGACTGAAGAAGAAGCTCTGTCTATCTCTCTTTTTTACAATATTGGACACCGACAAGGAATTCTCGACCCTCATGAGTCATGATACTTGATGCTATGCTTCTTGTGGTTGGAATTGGATGTGCATTCCTGCATCTTTCCACGCCAAGCCGCCTACTCCTTTTTCATAGTATTAGCAACTCCCATTACGGTTCATGACCGACGCCTGCATACATCATTACACGACTCGTTTTTGAGAGTCATCGTGCTACGACAAGATGGCTGTTGAATTAGTAGTTTCCTACAGTGAAAAATATATAGCAATGGAACCCTTCATTAATTGTGGTAGAAGATGTGGATGTCACTCTGTTGGTCCTCTGGACTGTTGAATAATTAAACTGAAACCAAGCGCTTTCGCATACCAGTATCTACTTCTTTTTCAACTTTGGGGAATCTAGGCTAGCTAGCTACTCATAGGTGGCAGAATTTCTTGGGTGAATATCAGCTTCTATAAATTTTTTTTTTTTTTTTTTTTTTTGAGTTTAAGAAACTAATGGTCCTTCAGATGTTTTCATGTATACTTTGGTATTATTGGGTTTTGATATTTTTATTTTGGGATGTCAAGGTACTTCATATGTTTATAATTTCACCACACATGTTGGTGCCAATAAATTGGGCTAGTTTGGCACTTTACTAGGATAGCAAAAGTCAAGGAAAGCTTCTATATTTCAAACAAGATATCACATCAAAAGCACTTTAATTTAAAATTTCATCCATCACCTGTATCTACTAAAATACAAAAAAAAAAAAAAAATCATTTTCCCACACAAAAAGTCAAAAAAATTTTTATAACAAACAACTAAAAATAAAATACAATTATAACCTACATATGTTTTATTCTTTCTTCAAAATCAACTTTACTTTACTTGACTCTATTAATAGAGTTGCCAAACTGGCCTAGGGTCTGACTTTCATGAGAGAACCTAGAGGCAACTATTTTCTAAATTACCATCACCAACACATAACAACAGGAGCTGTATTGTTGATTTTTTTAACATATGCTATACATATTCGTCTGGTGGTGGTGTTATGTTTTTCAATTTTGAACCACGTACTAGTACTGATAGGTATCAAATTGTTTTCCTATATTTAATTTTTCAGGAACCTTTGGAATGGGGTAGAAAATTTATTTAGTTTTTAATTTGTGCCACTTAATTACTTTTGTTGAACTTGAACCTTTTGTGTTTTGGTTTACATAGAAAAAAAGGCAAATGTCCCCCTTTTTTACGATGAAAACTGAAAATAACTTATCTCGCTGTTTGGATTCCATGAAACAAGTCTACGCATCCAGCCATAAAAAATTTAGGTGATAAGATTCTCATTTCTGACACCCACTTCTCATTAGGTATTAATAGACGATCAATTCAAGTATCGATTCAACCATAACACTGAATTCATGCTTATTTTGATCCAACGGTAATATCACATTAATCTGTGCAAAAATGACGCCAGCTGCCATAATTAGCTGAAGTGGGCACGCCTCTAAATATTTTACTCGCCTTTAAAAATAACAATAACAACAACAACAACAACAACAACAATAACAATAATAATAATAATAATAATAATAATAATAATAATAAACAACTTTGAATGTGGAATGTCCAAACCCTACAAGGACAATGCCACTTCCCAAAATATGCTTCAATATTAAATCAGGATGAAGATTGCTCGATTGCTTATTATATATATTTCTAATGATACAAGGGATAAGAAAATTATTATTATATGTGCAATGATACAGGTGACAGACTCTTACATTGTTATTTTCCAGACATCCACAACAACTAAAACTCACCACCAATGTATTGCCACCTCTTCTTTGAAAATGATATACACATTACTATTCTGTATAATTTTCTCCCTAAAACTGCAATGACTCACAGCCCAACCACCTAATTCTCATGAAACTACAAAAGAAATCTGACCCCATGCAGAAGAAACAAACAAAACCCCAGTAATTCCTATTCTCTCCTTAATACAGTGTTGACCTTTATTAAAAATCTTCGAATCACATGTTCTCTTTGTGCTCCTTGATTTTGATAGACCAGGGCCTTGCTAATTTCTTGTGAAAAGAAAGGAAGTATTGATTGTGGCCATCTTAGAAAGACAGTTTGTGATGAAATGAAACGAGTAAGAGAGAAGGAATATCAAATCATTCAACTTAGAAATCAAGTAAAGGATAAGAGGAGATATCCTGCATCATCAAATCATCGAAGTCCCACTCCCTAATCTTCAAGTTTTCTCCTTCCCAATGATTCCCTTGCTCACCAATATTCTCTCTTTGAACATTGTTGTTATTGGTGCTGTTGGTGGGCATGGTGTTGAAGTTGATGTTATTAATATTATCACCGTGGTTGATATTGTTAGCGTGGTTGTCACTAGAGTTTATGTGAGTGATGTTATTAAGGGCATTCTCTTCTAAGCTTGCGCTCTGTGAGGGAGTAACATACAGCTTCCCTCCAATGCTCATGTGACCACCACCCTCTGAGATCCCTTGACCCCCATAGAACCCATCCTCCAAACCTACTTGGTTGAGGCAAGGAGGCATGTCGAAGTAACTAGGACCAAGTCCAGAGGTGTTGTAGCAGCTATCGAGCCCATGCAATTGCGGAGGATTGAAAAGGTTGGTCATGTTAATGTTTTGGAATGAAGATAAGGATGAAGATGGGGATGAATCAATGCACATAGACATGATGTCATGGTCGTGGATCATGGATGTGAGGGCCCCCATGACTTCTCCAGGCTCTGATGAATCGCTGTGGTTTGGAGATGATGAAGAGTTTGAGTTTCTTATCCTTTTCTTGACTGTAGAGTTCCAAAAGTTCTTTATTTCATTGTCTGTCCGGCCTGGCAAGCGCGCTGCTATCTGTGACCACCTGCATTGATTGAAGAAGAAGAAGAAGAAAATCAACATTCCAGATTACCTATATGTGCAATACGTGAAACTACTCATTTGCCCTGACCTTCACATTGTATTTAACCTACTCACCCTCAAAGGCTGACCTAAATAGATGTAAATAAGCCAAAATTGACAATGAAGTTTATTATCCCTTCATAAGAAGTGATATTTTGAGGGCAGCTCAATGAGAAGTTCTTTTCCGGGGATACTTGATGTAGGATTTTATTTTATTTTTCCTTATAGAGTGTTTTCTTTGTGTCTCCCGAGGGCTTAGCTTAACTAGCACTAAACAATTTTAGAGGTTATTGGTGTGAAGAGGATTTATTCGAAAATGTACTTCATGGGATGTGCATTTTGTAGGATTTTAGTACTTTCTTTTTATGAGGATCCAGACTTGTTTTTCACATGATATTGTCCGCTTTAATTCATGGGATTTGATTTCAATTCAATCTTGCTACACGATTTTAAAATGTCTCATGTAGAGTTAAGGGCTAAGACACACACACACACACACACATATATATATATATCGAAGATCATGACTAGCATGTTTCCGACATGAGACTTATGCACCACTACATACTCGGTCCTTTAGAGTTTTCCCCCACCCTCTCTATTTAGGTAGATGCTCGCCGGACGCAACACCCTTCTACAAGAGGGCCACAAAAGTGACGCTTTTGGGGGCCTTTTGTATTTGTTATGCTTGCACTCATTTCATCATATGTACCTTTTAGTCTGTTGAGAATTCATTCACCAAGGTATATTCACTTATATTAAGAGAGAGGACAGAGTGAAAGCCTAATATTACTACAACTTAGTTAGAAAGTTGAGATATAATATAAAAAAAAATTATAGGTTACTTCTTGCTAACATGAGTATTATTGATTATGTAATGTAGTGCGATTTTATCTATAAAATAGGTAGAGATTATATATATATATAGAGAGAGAGAGAGAGAACACTCTATTTTATCGAGGGCTTTTCCCACTAGCGTGGGTTGAATGGAGTTCCAGCCCTTTTAATTGGGGTCCCAAAAAAATGATGTAATAGCCTAATAGAGGAACTGTTAAGTTTGCCCAACTATGATTAAATTACCACTCTCACACACATTAACCCCTATGAACTGGCACATACCTAAGTTTGACACACTCATCGAATCATCACAATTGGACTGAAATAAGAAAAAATGATGCCTCCCATTAAAAACTTGAGGGTCATAGATCAAAGGGTTAGCTTAATTTAATGAGTTTGATATTTTTGTATACTAATAAGCGTCATTGAAGTCTTTCCGTTCCCACCTCCATTATGATTGTCATAGCCCTGGTGGGACATATAGGATTCATCACACCCATCTCACTAAATCAAATATCCATTAAGGGTATGAATTGAGAATCTCCCCCAAAAAAGGGAGTTTTACGAAATAGTTTTACCCCTAAAATACCATGACAGATTTGAAAGTTGGGATTGTAGCGCTCCAAATTTAGACTATAGATTCCTTTTTACTTGTAGGACTCAGTACTATTAGAACAAATCAGCTGGAAGTTTCTCTTTCGTTAAATACATAGGAGCTGAAGACATTAGGCCATCAATAGTTAAAAATGAATATCTAAGGTGAATATACAAAAATGTCGACCTTCAAGTAACATCTACTTTAGTAAAATGTGAATCCAAAGAAGATGGGAAAAGAATACCCAACCAACACCCGAAATTTCCAAATTCCTTGGAAAGATGAGATCCCATCTACGTACCTTGCTACCTAGATCCTTCACCGCCCTCTCATATTATTCACACTTCACCTTTTTAATAATCCTTCAGTTGAACTAATTTGACCACAAATTCTTATGTATTCTAATCTAAATAAATACGCCCTCAGAGAAGACATGGGTAAGTTAACTTGATTCAGGTTAATCAAGACTCGATATCATTATGATATGGTCAAGACTCAGCTGATATTATGACTTGGTCAAGTTTTAATTCTTTTGGGGAAAACTATAGAATAAACAAGAGGGCTTAAGGCAGCCCATAGGAGTACCATATTCGAGCACATGATGGTTGCATTGGGTAGCAAAATGGTGAGAAAATGCTCAGAGATCAAGGGCTAGCAAACTACTTACTCGATAAGAATTGTTGGAATTGCTTATTACAAAGGTTGAATATCTCTACAAAAAGAGAATAAGGAAAAAAGGAAATTCTCTTTCCACTTAATTTGACAAAACTCAAGCAACTGCCTCCTCATTCCATTAGCTAATTGCCTTCTAAACATGCTGTACAAACTGATAAATTTCTCAAAACCTCTTCAACTGAAGTAGTCATTTACACTAATAATCTGAGTGTCTCTTCATTGCAAATAGCACTAGGCCATTTACAGAGTACACTAATATATCATTAACCCAACCTAATCACATCATATATGACTCCGAAGAAAGTCTAATCATATTATAGTCCAATTCATCAAAACACAATCTAATCCTAATCGTATCATAGCACAAATCTAATATAATCCTTATCTAAGATAAACTCATCCTCTATAACATGCATATCCAACCTTCTTTAGAATGTTCTTTATTAGTTTCTCCTTGTCTCTAGGTGGTGAAATCAGTCATTTTGCTCATGGAACTAAATTATTTTTTTACAACAAGCTTGTTTGACTATTAAAACGTTGGATTTTTTCCAACGAGGACACTAATGGCCAGTTTCTTTGCATTATAAGACATAGGAATTAAGCCTACACACAAGGAGGAGCATCGCTACTGTTGAGATGGGTAAAATTTTGTAAGGTGATTCTCCACCTCTAGATTTCTCCTCATTTCTCAACCCTAACACATGTCAACAGTGTTGTTCTCCACATCTCACTTTACTCTCATCCAAGGTACTCTTGAAACAAACCAAAGGAAATATGAAAGGGGCATGAGACTTGGCATTGACTCCTGGTGTGCCATGAATACATAAACGGTGCCTTAGGCCAAAAATAGCTTCATCATTATGGTAAAAAGCTTGCTATACCGTGCGAATGTCAGATAACTATTGTCAACTATAGGAACACTTTTCGTAAGATGGCAGTGAGAATTGCTTTGTTGGAAGGAAGTGTCAAGTAGAAAAAAGAATGACTTATCACTTAGCGATTGTGGTCCAAATGCACATTCTTAGTAGGATGTGTGTGGATGAAGGAAGAAAAGAGAATTTGAGGCCAAGTGAGCTCACAAATTTGAAATTGGAGGCATTCTCATTTGAAAGTCTCTCTCTCTCTCTCTCTCTCTCTCTCTCTCTCTCTCAATTCTCAATTCTCAATTTGAGACCAAGTGAGCTGACAAATTTGAAATTGCCTCTCAATTCTCATTTCTCAATTTGAGACCAAGTGAGCTGACAAATTTGAAATTGCAGGCATTCTCATTTAAAAGTCTCATTTGAAAAACTCTCTCTCTCTCTCTCTCAATTATCAATTCTCAATTTGAGACCAAATTCCGTATGTGGGGCTCACTTCCTCATGCCAAACCAATGGAACTCAACTTGTCCTAGCTCATGGTAGGTGACGGGTCTCAACATCACTCTAATGCAGGTCACTTTAATTACACTGATCAGCTATCATGCACAAGGGTTTCTGTCATTTATTCTTCTCATTGGGCCATGTTGAGATCTAACGGCTAGCGCAATTAATCTACTGGAGCCCCATGCTTTAATGAGTGGTCACATATCACCCCCCTTAGAAATCTATATTGCTGGGTTTCCAAGCTAAAGAGAGAGAAAATAAATCGTTGTTTAGGTGAATGCTTAGGCCCAAAGCTAAACTTTATTACCCTATGACAACACTCATGTGTCCGTACAATTTTGTTAATTGTGGAATGGAAGGAACACCTATAACTCACACGATTGGCTAGTGCATCAATCAATCAAGTTTGGGCACTTGGGTACTCATGAAAGTGATGGCCCACTGATCAGATGATCCAGATTAATTCATGTTCATGTCATCATTTAAGGATTTTTTTTTTCTTTTTAAGGAGGTTGGTATCTTCTTTCTTATATGCTAAATGGAAAGGAATGTGCGACAACTAAACATGAGTAGGTGTTGTTGCTACAATCATCCAAAAATAACCATAATACTCTCATACGCGACAGGACTCACTACATCTATCTATCTCAGTGAGAGTGACTCATGAAACAACCTTAGTGGAAAATATGGCTACCTTTTCCACCTACAACAAAACGCTAATGTGAAATCAGATGTTGATCTGGTTTGGAAAATGGAGAAAAACTATACCTGAATACTCAAGATTTTACGGAATACCCATTTATGAATTCCATACCACTCAAAATAATCATCTGGGCCAAACTTTTCTATAATCAAATTGGGTTCGCGGTCATATTGACCACTTATTAAAAGGACATCATTCCCCCGGCTTTTTTTTTTACACGAGAGTTTTATGAGGGTTTTAGGGACACACATGTGCAGACATCACCTGTGTGTCTGACTGTCCGTCTATGTATAGAAGAAGTACGAGACATGATTAGTAACCTGATGTATGAATTATTTTGGCAGTTTCCACTTTAGTAGTGCCTCGGCAACACTTCAATTTGCATGTATTGTGTACATATATGAGATCATTTCACATGCACTCGCCCACAAATACTCTAAATGCATATCTAAATCTGGTGTCAGTGTACACCAAATGTATGCCATATGAGAGAGAGAGAGAGATGACCTGTTACCAAGAATGGAATGCAAATGGATGATGAGGTCTTCTTCCTCCGGAGAGAAGGCGCCGCGCTTGAGATCGGGCCGCAAGTAATTGATCCAACGCAGGCGACAGCTCTTGCCACACCTCTGCAAGCCAGCATTGCGAGCTACCTCACTCCAACACCCTTGGCCATTATTGAGCATGTACTGCATTAGCCTGTCATCTTCTTCTGGCGACCACAACCCCTTCCTAAGCTTGTTGTTGGCATTGTTGTTATTGTTGTTGTTATTATTCTGTTTGACAAGTTGGTCAGGCTTCCTCATTTGAATCTTTAGGAAAATGAGTCTGGCTATTGCAGAAAGCTGATATCATACTGAGGAGATGGAGATATATATAAATACATGTAGATGAAAAAGAGAGCAGGTGATGGAGGGAGAAAGAAGGCTTCATTGAGTGGGGGTGATGATGTTGATTGATGTGGGGCTTTTCTACTTTTCGTAGAATATGAGAAATAGAGTGAGAGAGAGAGAGAGGATTATGGTCGTTGTTGGGTCGAGGGGCAAACGGCTTGGAGGGGGACCTTGGAGGTGAATGCATGGTCTTCTTGTCTTTAACTCCAGCTCTTGTCTTTTTCGATGCATTTTTCTTCACTCACAAGGTAATCATAATGATCAGAGAGAGAGAGAGAGAGAGAGATTATGTGAAATCCAAGCAAATATGTAACTTGGTCATAAAACTAGCGCTCTCTCTCTCTCTCTCTCTCTCTGTGTCGGTGAGCGTACGTATATTACGTAGAGACGGATGTACGTCTTGTCGTATTTAACTATCGCATTCCACATGTTCGGGTCGTTAGGAGGTCTTTTTCCAGGCAAATGGATGAGTGTAGACCATGCAAGTGCATGCTGGATGATCGTCGGCATCCATCATGCCCAGTCTGTTTAACTGTTGTTGATGTGGAAATTATATATTAAAGTAAGAGTAAGGGAACAACCTCCACGGGTGTTTTTTTCTTAAAAATGCTCACCTTCTTCTTCGCAACGTACCCACCAAAATCCATGACAATCAGGTACCAACAATGAAAAAAAAAAAATGTGACCATTAACGGCTGTCATGACAAGCTTTAGCTGTAATTATTTTTTTTGCTGCTAAAGGCCCTAAAGCTCGAGGAACCTGTGTACATCAGAATCCACCTGATTCAACTTATCTATATCACATGAACCTGTGTACAGAGATTGATCCAAATTTTACTTCATTTGCACTGACTTATTTTGAATATTTTTACAAATGTTTTAATTCAATAATATATATCAATAAGGTTGGCATGTACTAGCAAAAAGAAAAAAAAGTGCATGATCTATTGATCAGCTCTCATATATCAAAGGGCCAAAAGTCAAAAAAGTAAAAAATTTGATAGGTGAGAGTGGTCGGTGGATTTTGTATGTTAATTAAGGACTCCCACTGTACTTTCTTATAGAGCCCACCTAGTCCCATTTAGGGATGAGACAGGGGGATCAAAAGATCTCCCCCTACACCTACCTATATGTGTATGGTGACGGAGGCTTAAATCATCATCATATACACCTGATCAATGGCTGATAAATCTTCATCATTCAAAAACTATTGCAAGTCGATCAAATGGTTTATTCTTTTTGAATGGGCATCGAAACCCCGGAAAGGTGGCTATATGGGGAGTTTTCTTGTTTTATGGTGCACTCAGATGGTCAGGAGCTGAATCCCACTAGGTGTTTTGTAAATTATCACTTGCACCCATGCTCAACGAAGGGAATTCCATGTGTACCTGTTCTTGGTTAATGAATAGAAAAATATATATATATATGTATATATATATACACACACCATATGGTGCTGGTACTTGAAGATGACTTGTTGCCACGTGGATATATTGCACGGGATGAGGGGCTACATTTGATTCTTTTTTTTATTGCTAATATCAATGTCTTATTACGTGCATTGGCCCATGAAAATGGCAGCCGGCAACAAGGACGGGTGTGTGAGTAGATGAATTGCGTTTTAAGAAAGCTTCGATGCTTGTGTTTTTTCCACGTTCGTTCATAGTAAATTACATTCATAGTAAATTAAAGAGACTGGTTCGTCACCGCAAGCAGCCTGGCTGCTCCTGTCGAAGTTGGGGGCTGTTCACGGTGATGTAATAAATCGTGAGTGATCTATTCATAATCACTGTAGATAAAACTTCTAGACATATTTAGAGTATTAATTCAATCCTGACTTGCATAACCAGCGTCCCATATGAGACTGATCCCTAACCTCAACCAAATGTTTCTACCAATAAATAAATATATATATATATATATATATATATATTTCAATTACAAACGTCTTCATTTGCATGATGGTACGAAGAGAAAAGATTCTAGACTCTTTTTCTAGTTGAGAGGAGCTGCATTTCTTAATGAGTCCCCATTTTTATGCTTAAGGAATTAATAATGAATTTAAAATCTAAATCACTTAAAATAAATATTTATTTTATAATTAGCTTTGTCCAGGTTATGCTCTAATAAAAGTTGAACCCAATTATGTTACTGATGACGTGTACTAAAATAAGAAGGTTCAGCCTCTTCTTTTGTTAGTCTTACACATTTTCGGCCAACGTGCGGCACATGTTTGCCAATCAGAAACAAGGGTTCCCTACTGATGGAAATGTTCCATAGGAGACATCAATATTAATAGAGTACTCAAACAAGCAATGGTAGCAATCAAATAGATTGATTGGATATAGGAAAAAACAAATTGTTAGGTCGGTTCATTAGAGTGATTTAGAGGCAACACGCCATCCTGAATCAACATTGTTTTCTTATTGATTCTCAATAATGTCATTTGAAGAAAAATAGAGTTTGATCCCGACCTAGGAAGAATGTTCTATATGTCCAACAGTTAGGGGTGAAAATTGGGTTGTCTGGCCCTATTACTATCAGCCGCGGACCTAGGGTTTTTAGTTGGGGGGGCGGACAGAGACGAAGAATTGGATTTTGGAGGCAAGTCCAAGATTTTTATCGATCTCAAAATGGTTGTAGTCACCTTCAGCTTAAGAGCTCTCTCCTGAAGCATATGGGCTTATCTGAAATCAGATATGATAATGTGATGGTGATGGCTGCATCTATAATGGGGCCATGATTTGAATGGTCCGTATGGGTGAGCATATACCACATAAATAAGGTGTCCACTTCGCTAACATTATTGTTTTGTACATTTACTTTTGAGCATTCCTCCCGTGCTCACCATCTTGAATAGGCAGCAGATGGCATGAATGCAACAAACCATAACAGGCCAACTTGGCAACTGCTGAGAAGAGTTTGAAGCAACAGCTCAGAACAAAACCCTATAAACGGTAGAATTCAAACTAATGGTAAGAGCCACATTTTCTTGAATACCAAAAGGACCATTTAATATATATGGGCCAAGCTTGGATTAGAGATGGAAAGCCCAAAGCCTGGCACAACCCAAATAAGTAATTCATGTAGATTATGACCGACTAACCCAAATGATTGATCAAAAGGCCAAGCAAGTGATAGAAAGCCCAGTCCAGTCCAGCCCGACCCAATTGACTAGATGGACAGGCTCAATCCTGACGTGTAAGATGGGTCAAACACTTAAGGCCTGTGCCAGGCTTGGGCCGGACCCGGGCTTGTGTTTCTACAGCCAGGCCAAACCTGAATATGCCTCAGCCTAGCGTGGCCCTGCAAAGAACAACCCTATGAATGACCCATAACTTGGGTTATAGTTGGTTGTTGCAGACAGCCGTAGGCTGTCACAGAGTTACTTATACTTCTTCTGTTTTTACGCATATCCAATAATCCAAAAGGACGCAAGAGAAGGCACCATTGAATGAAAATGGAGAAGGCGTCTTAACAAGAAAAAATTGCACTAGGTCGCATTGACCAAGGAAGCAACTATATGGGCTTCAAATGAATCACGCCCAGGTGAGCCAGTGCAAGAAACCATTGCATAAAGACACCAGGCTTTATCCTGGTCATTTTTCAGCCAATCTGTCAACTTTATCCTGCCTCATCTCTCACCACTCATCAAGGTGTCGCTCGAGTATCTTCCACAGTAGGTGGTTAATATAAAAATTCAAGGCACCCAAAGGTTCCAATGGGGGGCAACAACAGCAAATTCAAGCCAACCAAAGGTTCCAATGCGGGGCAACAACTGCCCATGGGAAGGTGCTCATTGTCACAACCACGACGTTGTGCGGTCCAAGTCGAGGAAAAAAGGAGAGGAAGAAAAAAGCTCCAAGAAGCTTCGTTTTCACTTTTTTTTTTTTTTTTTTTCATCTCAAGGCTCATTTTCTTCCTCCTCATAAGTGGTGGGTGAGAAACAGTTGATAATAAAAGAAAAGAAGCCTCAATGCAAGATACTACTCCAGTGACGCCACACACATTGTTCTCATTTATTCTGTGAATGGAAACAAACACAAGAAACCGAATGTATTCTTCTTCTTCTTTTTCCACAGGAAGATTTATATCCCCCACCACACTCTAGACAGCAGGCGAATCAAAAGTGACAAAAGACATAGCTTTCTTCGTATGGCTTTCTTATTTTAAGGATGGAGACTGCACCCACCACACAAATGAAGAAATGGGAAAAACGAGGAGCTTGAAAAGTCAATTTTACTCAAAATCAGTGACCATTAAAGAAAAAGTAACCTCAATGAGTCTTCTAGAAGTTTTGGAAACCACCAATCCTCCCTGAATGCTCTAATCAATTTATAGAGAAATGCAAGAATAAAGATGATTATGTCAAACAAGAGGATGAAATAAATACTAACACACTGGAACCATGTTTCTTTTCCTGGAAGCTAACAAGCAACAACCACCAATAAGTGCTCAAAGAAATAAATATTTCTTCATTTTTTTAAACTTACTGCTCAATCTAAGTAATGTTTTGCAGACTTTGCATCACTTGATGCAATGATTAGGATGTTTGAGGACTTAAATATGAGGTGCCAAAAAAGAAAATCACATGGGGTATTCATAGTAAAGTGGCAATTAATTTGTTCAAAGAGAGAAACAATAAAGCTTCTAGGGCCTGTTGCCTACTTCATATTGAATTGTAGGAATTAAATAGGTTAGAAGTGAAGGGTCTATGCTAGAGATGTAGATGGGATGTCACTTTCCTATGATTTAATTTACTGTGGTGACGTTTGGCAATCATTTCCAACGAAAATTGATTATTTGATGGCCACTTGATCTTCACCTTTATTCTTTCACTTTTAGCCCCCTTTGAAAGAGAGGGACCGCTTAGGGGTCCTTGAAATTCAGTAACAGAGAGAGGGCCTAATAATAGATCTATGGAGTGTACATGAACGGGAATACAAGGCATAATGATAGGCACATCGCTTGAAGACCGTCTCAAGAATTCCGATTTCCGATCTTCAGAGGAACCTTTTTAGCTTGCTTTTCTCAAGATCATCAGTTGAATGACCAAATTGATCATTCAAACCCTCTGCCTCCCAAGTATTGTTGTGAAGTTAAAATTGATGGCAGCTTCAGTCAGGACAAATGCAGCAGATATCAATGGTCTCATCAGAGATTCTAGCAGTGTGATGGAGATAGTTTGGACGTAGTTTCAGCTAGGAAAGCTAATGAGGCTGAAGTTGTGGCTCATTATAACTTTCATGCAGGCTGATCTTGCACAAGTCAAGCATTCCTTGAATGTCATCCGGTAGGTTTCTCCTATCACCATTTCATCATTGATGTTAATAATTGGATAGAGAAAATGAGAGCTCTTGTTCGGAAAGAGAGGTTTCACTTCAGACATGTTACCAGTGGATAAGTTATGAAGCAGGTTCAATAGCTAGACGGGTAAAAATAACAATTTTGTTCGGCTCTTAAACTTTTAATAGATCACTTGTAAGTTAAAAGATTCGTACTAGATCACTTTTAAGTTAAAGGATTCGTAATCTGTTACAGAGTATGATGCAAGCATGCAGTGTATGAAGCATTAATTTAAGTATTTGGCAGTTGGCACTACAAAGTGAATCAAATGAAGTATGGATGTAACAGTAGTGCAATAGATAAGCACCAATAAGAACTTGTACTGCAGTTGGAATCTATGATACCAGATACGATATAGATAGAGTAGGGACATGCAGTGGACATGATAGGGGCTAGGGACACGGATTTTATACGTAAAAAGTAAAGTATCGGATGCGATACAATATAATACATTGCCAATCAGTGTATCATAAGTTGGAAGGTGCTCAGCACCACAACCACAAGGTTGTGATTTAGCAATCTAAAAGGGCAAAAAAACGATGAACAAAAACTAGTGCAACACTCGCACAGATAATGGAATGAGTTATTCAGATGACATTTGACTTTGCACCATCTGCTCTGTTTTTCTTTGTTTCAGAATGCATTATGCCCTTAAGATATGTCCATGCAAGCCCGACACTGCAAACAGAAATTTCTATTGCTACAGAATTTGTAGATAAAACATTAGTTATTAAATGCACATCGATCATATCCAAGAAATTCTCTGTAACATCTGAAAACCCAACTTCAGGAGATATCTCTTGTATAGCCTTTTACTTTGGTCTCCACAGGGACAGACAAATTCTTTATTTATTGTGGAGCTACGGGACTCTTCTTTTAAGCCTCAACTACATCAAGAATCTTGACATTTGGAAACTCTAAAAATAAGCTATTATTTTATGATTTAGTGCTCATTTACGTAAAGAGTTTCTGGTAAACCTCTAGTTATATTTTCTCTTTTTAGATCTTAAATACACATTACAGCTTTTGTGGGCCTTTTGAATGAAAATGATGCAAATGATGGGTTCTACTCAAGGGCGGGCCTACGTACGATCATGTGGGGGTGGTCACACTGCTCGAACTCGGCTCGCTTTTAAAACCATAATGAAAATTCTGACTGTGCTTTGAAAATTCACATAAAAATCCTGAGTCTGCTCATATGAAAAACTCTAGGTTTGTTCCCAAAATTCAATTTCCTGTTTAGGCCCACACCCCCTTAAACGAAAATCCTGTGTCCACCACTCGTAATTTTTAAAAGGCGGGCCCCAATTACCTTTTTTTATATATAATTTTACCAAACAGACTAATTATAAATGAGAACTTAAAAGTTAGAGTTTTTTTTTTAAGATTTTAATCCAATTAGCTCTTATTAATCAGACTATTTGCCAAACAGCCCCTCATAGCTACGTAACTGAAAACACCTCCAATGAATGAAGTGGTGCCTGAAATGTTATGGGAACCCAACCCCAGCTAAAAGCAATGATAGTAGTAGAAAGTAAAAGCTCAGAAGTCTTTATCAGAACAATTTGAATACTGATGGCTCATCTAAATTCCTCAAGCTCTGCAAAAATAACAATGCAAAAGAGTGAGTGAGCCTATAAAAACTAAAAGCACTGGTTAGTTGCACCAGTCACCATAAAATACCCTTCCTCTGTTTGGTTCAATGTAAGGTTGTGTGTGTGTGAGAGATACGGAAAAAGAAAACGTTATCAAAGGAAGAAAGCCCTTACCCTAACCTTGACTAACCTCAGGATAATGGGAAATTAGAGTTTCCCAAAGCCACGTTGTGTTGTGCGCAAACGGATTCGGCTTTGAATTGGATGATTGAGAGAGAGAGAGAGAGAGAGAGAGAGATTCTAGAGCCTCGCCAAATGCCAATAGAATCAATCCTTCAAGTTCCAAAGGTGGAAGAAAAATCAGGAAGGAACCGAACGGGATTCTTAAAAAAAATACCGAGGGACACTTTTAAATTGCCCAACACCCAAATTTTATTGATCTGCTGGATAGAATGTTTAAACCAACCAATTGATCACGGAAAATTTTTTGACACAAGTATGACTTTCTATGGCTATGGAATAGACAATTTGAAGGGCCCCTCTGTTACTGTATTAAGTTGTTATAAGATTTAATTTGAAACATTCAATAGGCTTTTGGCAAATTAGTTAAGTCCATAACATTTGTTATCAGAGCCAACCTCCACGTCTCGAGTTCAAGTGCTGGGGCATTGGTTAAATCCATGACACCCTCCCGGGAGATAAATTGCACTCTCGGTTCGAACAACAACTTGGACGACCTAAATACAATACATCCAGTTAATGAGTGGCTCCATTTTGATAGATTGGTCACAAAGACCTTCAAAACCCCTTGTACCAGGATGTTTCAATCCTAGAACCCCATATAGGACCCTTATTAGGAGCTAGACTATCATGCGTCCCCGATCAGCCATTGCCAATCACAAAGGATAGGGTGTGCTAAATATCAACTCTTTTAAGTCTCTAACCACTTGAACTATGGATTTGATATCACTGGACTGGGCCACACGCTGTTATCAATCTTGCACAATCCCTCGGGTTGAAAGTAAGAAGGCGCACACATAATCTCTCACGCACACACACACGGGGCCTAATGAAGACTATTAAGAGCCCCGCAAGAGAGATTTCATATTGCAAGTATGACCAACCTGGGCCGGCCTACCTGCGTCTCTAAGAAATCTACATATGACCACTTGTATCTCTGAAATTATCTACTACCACCCGCATGTTTTTATTTTTACAAATAACAAGTATGTGTATCTAAAAACCACAACCAACCACCTTGACTCACTGTCAAAGTCTAGTTTTCAGCAGTTGAAGAAATTATGATAACCAGCATTTTTACTGCAAAAGCATGATAACTTTCTCATATCTAACCCGATTTCACTATTCAGATTTACAAGTTTCCTTTCCATTTTGGAATCAATACTTGACCACCACCGGAGCTTATGGATGATTGTAAATACAAAAAAAAAAGAATCTACAGGATGGACCGACATGGCCCCAGCTTGGCGAGAGTGACATGATAAGCCTATGGTGATAAAAGAAAAAAAGGAATGACTATGAATTTTCGATTACAGCATGGACCATATATATGCCATATACATCAAAATTTTAATATACAGAGTTTGTGTTAATGACGGGTCACTCATAGCTAGTAGAGAGGTGTCGGAGAACATCATCCAGAGGAGAAGTAATACACGACAACAATTTCCTGCATAACTGCTGTAATTCTGGTGAGCAATCCGCTGAGGAAATAGCGGCCAGTGCGGATTTTGCTTCCAACAGACCCGATGACAGACTTTCAACGACTGCATCCTCACAAGCCATGAGAGACGCCATTAGCTTGGCACAAGCAATTTTTTCCTGACAAGCAAGATCCAGAATTAGAAGAGCAAAGAAGAAAGAATCATACACAGAAATTAGATAAAGGATAATCATAACCAACCATTTGCATTCTTACTGTTGCAGAGAGAAGAAAGTTCTTTCCTGATTTCAAGAATGTTCGTAATATCTACTTTTTAGCAGAATGACAAAACTAGGAAAGAGTTTTCTTGTCTACCAAAACAGAGAAGCCAAGTGTAGCTGAGAATGGCAATATGTCGGGTTTAAAAGGGGACCCACCCCAACTCCCTCCTCTAAGGGGCGGGTTTGGTAGTGTGTTGATAAGCTTTGGGTCGGGTATGGTTTTCCATACACTAACCCGAGTTGGGGTTCAGGGCGGGTTTGTGTTCATAGTGTGTCTGTCAAGCACTGCCCACCCCATATGTATTTACTTTGGATAGTACTAGTACTAAGGTTTTGTATATGAAATTTCATTAGTGTAAGTGGCACTAAGGAGTGACCTTTTTTTATGTAATGGGTAGAAATCTTCCCTAATAAACTTACTTTTTCATATTTTTCAAAAAAAATTATTAGATCAACTGCTAACAAACCCGACCCGACTCATGTTGTCATCAAGTGGGTTTGGTATGACAACCATAAAACCCGCCATGGGTCGCAACGGGTATGGGGCAATGCAAATAGCAATCAGGTCGGGTTCAGGTCTGCCTAAATCCGAACCCTCTGCCCTATTGCCTTAATGTCTAGAAGTAATATTTAATACCAAGCCTAAACCATGGAACTGCAAAAATTACCACCAACCAGAAAGAAAGGTTTTTTCAACAAAGTTTTGCTATTCATGGTAGCCCCATCAGAAAACATGGATGCCTGAGACTTAAAACCACTGGTCAGTGCCATTTCAACATATATTGGTCTGGCTGAGCATTATAACACCTGCAATGTTTTCCCACTTCTATCAATCACAATGAGTACACCATGGCTTTATACCTTCTCTGATCCTTTTCTAAGACCCTTAACGGAAAGCTTGAGCAAATCCAAAGAGTACGGAAGAACAGTGGACTTGAGGTGGTAGACTGCAGAGAATAAAACTTGTAGGCACGCAGCTCTAACCTCAGAATCTGCTATGATCTGCATAGATAGATAGAAAGAAATGAAAATTTCCATGAGATATCATTTATAAATAAATAAATAAAAACCATAAATGAACTACACTCATGAGGCTCACTCAGGCAGTCAGGCTCCCTATGATCGAGGAAACCAAATGGAACCCACCCAAATTTTGACTACTAAACCAGCGAAGACTTTTATTCACTGTTAGATTGAAGCACCCATTTCAACGCTTTTCCACTGATGATTTCAAGGCCGTTAATCCACACCATGGGAGATAGAATTTGGTCTAATTTTGGTGTACTTTTTATCCATTTCCTTTCTTCTTTCATTTCTTTTCATTTTCTTTCTTTCTTTTCTTTTGTGACAGTTATCCATGGTCATAGAAAAGATGTTAGAAAAGAAAGTAAGCAATGATAATTTTGTTGATTTACAAATGTTGTCCGGAAAACATTACGATATTCAATATCTATATCCGCATCCCGTATTTCCAATATTACAGAGCCATAATCCCGATCCCCATATCCGTGTCCGTATTCATATCTGGGCCTCATAGCTACCAACCTGTCCCAGTACTGTTTAGCTTTTTATTTTCGAATTGGGTTTGGATTGGCATTTCTAACCTGATATATAGATGGGTCAGCTCCGATTGGCTCCATGCTAACTGTCCCACCAAACCGAACTGTCACAATATGTCGTGTCAACCAGACACGATACCAACCTGTTAATTTAGAACTTGGGATGACCCTTTTTGACTTTCCAGTTGGGGTCAGAATTGAGATTCCCAATCTGATTAAAAAACAGGTTGGGTTCGGGTTGGATGCATACATGTTACGGAAGGTTGAGCTATCGTCACTCCTACAATTCTTCCCTTTTTTTTATGGATAGAAACATGACTCATACCCGCAACCTCGTGGTTGCGACCATGAGCTCCTTCCAACAGCGATACGGGCAATTGTCTAGTGCCTCTCCTCCAAACACACATATATGAAAAAAATGTAGGAACAACCAGACGTATCCGCCTTAGGAATGATGTCAACACTGTGAGGACCCAACCCCACTCCATGCGCAAATTACCACCAGCTGAAATTTGGCATGTCCAAATTTTGCAGGTTCCACAATTGGCCATGCAAAATTTGACATTCATCCAGTTTTATCTAACAGCTAATTATTTAACAGCTTCGACGGCCACAAAACAGTACCTCCCATGAATAGAGTTCCCATTTTTTACACACAGGCAAGCAGCAGAAGACCTTTCGAACCCTATGCCAGGTTGCCATTCCTAAGTATGATTCATATGCATAAATCCATACGTGCATATGTACTTATAAATAGACAGCGAAATATTCTCTAATGTGCTACCTGTGTTAACCTAAGTCCTTGACTCGCAGCAACAATCACCGTTTGGTGTAGACACTTTAGAAAAAAAAACGTGATTAGATTGCATATTATTCACATTTTCTTAATAAAAACAAAACTTGCATACAAGGCCCACACAAATTCAGCGATTCCTCCATAAGTCAGTACAAGTCTCAGATTTAGGTTCATCAAATTAAGATGAACAACTATAATGGAAAATATGAAAAAATGTAGCTTCTATGTGTTGTCCAATCAAATGGTGAATATTACTCCAATTGATCTGAAATTGCATAAAGTAATGGGAAAGAAGACTTCATGTCTAATGAACAGTTTGGATCACCCAAAAAGGGAGCCAATCTTGCGTAAAAAAAAAAAAAAAAAAACTTGGTGCTAAATGATTATTAATTAATGCTTTCATTACATTTTTCTTCAGTCTAATGGTAAGATAGGGCAGGGGTACAACTCGAATGGTTTTAATTAATCTTTAAAGGGGACCTGGCATGGTCACATGCACACACACACGTAAAATGATCATGCGCATGGATGAAAATATCGACCGCTACGCATATCAGCCATAGCGGTGGCCACCACTACGCTACGGCTGATTTATCGCCCGTCACACCCGTAGCGGCCGCTACGGTCACTACAAGGTGAGAAAAATTCCTGCTTTCCAAATTTTTTTAAAATGCATAATAGAACTTATTTCTTTTATTCTTCTCTCCAAATAATATTTCTACACAACTTTTCTACCCTTTATGTTTAAAAGAACACCAAAAAGCATATGATTTTGTCGAGTTACAATCGAAACAGAGAGTTCTTCTCAAGGATTTTTTCTCTAAGTACATCCTATTAGACACCTCCTTTGGTAGATGTATTTTTTTTCTCTAGGTACTCTTAAGTCTTAACTTCATGATAGTTTTTTCTTATATGAGCCTTTCAATAGTTTCTAAGTTAGCATAACTAAGCAACATGAACACATGTGAAAAAAAAAAATGATTATTACTATTATTTTCTATTTATATTATACAGCGATACAGGATCTCATACAATGAGGGGACCGCTTCGCCCCCTTATCTTAGTTACTTTTGCAAAAGAATATATATTTTTTCTCTCATTTTTCAATATTTTAGATTTTCTACAAATTTTTCATTTTTTTTTGGCGATTTTTTCAAATCGCACCGCTACGCTACGTAGCGTTTTGGCGCAGGCGTAGCCACTATTTTCATCCTTGATCATGCGAGCTACAGCCCACCAGGACCCACCTATGATCCCATCTCCCTCCTAACATGCACTAACCCCTTGTGAATTGGCAAAAAACCCATTTTGGCAATCATCCAGACTCTATCCATCATTGAATTTACATTTAAAAACTTTGATCATTTTTCCACACCTGCTCTTGGTTCTTCTGATTTTTGGTTCACGGTCCACCGATTATCCAAGTAATAAATCTTTCCATTACAACCCCCGTCCCTAATGATTGGAATGCACTTAGGTGGGCACCACAGCTCTGCCGCTCACAGTAAGGGTGAGCTACATCAAACAGCAGATCACTGCCCATACAGACAGTAAGAGTGATCTACTTGTGTTGAAAGTGAAAACTACTCAAAATCCTAACAACTCCCTAACTTAATCACAACCATCTGTTTTGTCCCCAATTACAACTTCTAAACAAATCAAAAGGTCATTATTGAACTAAGAAATAATTGGTAGAAGTGGCAATGTCATTTAGTGAGATGAGGATGTAACTTTGACCTTTTTTTATAAATAAATAAATAATTATAAAAAGAAAAAGAAAAAGAGGCCTTCGTCATTTAGTGGCATTAGAAAGTAACTTTTTTACTTTTTTTGGTAAAAAAGTAAAAGTGTTTTTTAAAATTTGGTACTTTTTAAGAAATAACTACTCAAGTGGATAATTACACCAGCAAGAAGAAACATGGGTAATGGGCTCATGACACAGGCGTGGTGGACCACCAAGTGGTCATACCAGCTGGGTCATCTGGTCTGGGCAAACCCATCCACTTGGATCGCTTGGCTATATTAGACCTAGGTGGGCCCCATTTGGGTTGGATTTTCATCAGATGTGCACCACTGAATTTGCAGTCCCACGCGCAATCCAGCCTTGACTAAGCCAATCAGCATTGGATCCGGCCCTTTTCAGTGCCCTTTTGAGTAATCCAATCTCCCCATAAACTTGTTAACCATCAATAAGATGTGATCAACATCCAGACCTTCGTCAAACTCAACCCAAGTTGAACTACGGAGATCAAAAATAGATAAATAATATTGTTATCCTTTTCTATTGGTATTTTTATGGAAAAAAAAAAAAAAATGACAAGTGGTCAAAAGGCCCATATTTGTCCTTTGACCACCAATCAAGGTAATTGACTGATATTGTTAAGGGAGCATTGATGGTCATATGTAAAAACTGAAAATGAGGTGGTTGTTTATTGAAGGAATTAGGAAAAGTACATGGTTGCATATGTGATTTTCCCCATAAAAATTTGTGCCGTTCAGGGTATAAGGATTTGACCCAGGATAGACTGAAATGGCAAGAGAGTTCATGTAGCTAGGACAAGGCTTTGGTGATGATGATCAGGGTCGGAGGAAACAAAGAAAGTTGATGTGCAACTGTTTGCATAGGGTAAGGTGGGCCCTGCTGTACAGAATCAATGCACTATATATCGAAGTTAACATGAAATTTTTCCAAAGATAGTTGCATGGTAAATCCCAACTAGGGAGTTAGAATTATCTACCTCAATTGAATGAATGAGTGCTGGAAGCATTCTCCTAGCAAATAAAGGCTTTGCCGAGCTTGAGATCTTCTGGCAAGTACTAATGAGGACATTTGCCATGCAAAGACGAAATGAAAGTGGCAACAATGACTCGGTTGGCAGTGCTGTATCAGCACGCCCATCACACGTCAGCCTCTGAATTATATAAGCAAGGACAGAACCCACGGTGACAGTACCTTCTGCATTTTAAGGGAATGCAACAATACACATCCAATGAATATTAAAGCACATGATCAGGAACATTTCCTATTAGAGAACGGCAAACCTAAGAGAACTGTGTCCTTACCAACAACGCTAGGCTTGCTCCAGTCTGAATCTTTAGATGACTGAAGTGCTTGTAGTTCAGCACATATCATCAATGCTAGGCAATCAATGCACCCATGTTGTGCTTTGGAAACTGACGAAGTGGAAAAAATGGCACTATTTTTCAGATAAAGATAGCACAATAAATTTAATTGGAGACAGAATGACAGGGTCCTGAGCCAAAAACAAATATCAAGATCCATAACAGCTGTCATTTGCTGACATGCAAATTCCATACATGGGGGCCCTGTGATTCATAAAGTGGATCTGACGGGATCACCCAGTGATGGTAGATGCCCCACGAATCTCCAAAGTTTGAGGAACCTAACTGTAAAATCAAGGTCCTAGAAATAGATCATTATAAAGAAAATGTGACCTGGAACGCCAATTATGAGGAAGAAAGATCTTCAGATCTGATAAAAATTTTGGGGCATCCACATTCCCAAATCAACCAATCAGATCCATCATCTGGACCAGAAAAGAATAATGACCCAAAATACAAAAATTTAGTGTGTTTACAAACCATAAAATTACTTAAGGCCCTGCGATTTATCATACACTATAAATTTACAACAGCATAGAGCAGTTGAATACCTTCATCACCATCAAGAGAAGGCCACAGCAGTATCATTTCCAATATTTTTCTAATATTATTCATAACAGGATGCAAAGCTGACTCCTTGCCTCTAATCTACACAATGGAAAAACCACCCGAATGATTTAGCAAAAGAGATGGACATTATTTGAACAAAAAAAAAATGAGCACTAAAAATGAGGAATCAGAGCTTCTACATGCCAACCAGATATGATTCATACCGCAAGCGAAGTGCAAACTGAAAACAAGCATGCTTTTAACTTCAGTATATCTCGATTATGTGCAGCATCTTCTAGCTGAGACTCAACAATTGGAAGCAACACCTACCATAAGACAATTGTGAGCAATAACCAACCACCCTAAAACTCAAATATTTCAACAGAATATATAACTGCAGGGAATAGTTAGGCCACACTTTGGCTCTTTCTGTCAACTTAGGGACAAAGAATTTATTTATGAAATCAATAATGCAATGTTATTTCTACAAGGCCGAAATTTGAGACTGTCCGACTTTTTTCAAAGAATACTAGATTTCAGGGTCCTTTTTTACAATTTTATTATAAAAAAATTATATTTGATCAATCCAATAGTGGGCTCATTTTCTATTAGAATGAAATTTGGTTAGGGCCGCATTTCTTATTGGAGTGAAATTTCATTAGGGTCATATTTTCTATTGGAGTGAAATTTGGCTAGGTCCCTATTTCCTATTTAGAGTGAGATTTGGCAAGGGCCCCATTTCCTGAGTGAGATTTGGTTAGGATCCATTGCATAAGAGTGAAATATATTGGCCCATTATATAGGTGAGATATTTATTTTAGTTGACTTTCGTGGAGCACTCTTAATGCACTCACGTCCTTTGTTAATTGAGTTACTGCATGGGGTCTAGGGCCCATTTAATTTATTTTAGTACCGAGTGGCTCGGATTTTCAATGAGGTCTGGTGAGCCGCACTGGGGGTCCACTCCTTAAAGGGCAAAGACTCCCAAGCAAACGAAAAAAGGAGGGAGGAAAGAAGAAGAAAAGAGGAGGGGGAAGGGGGAGAGAGCAACAGTGTGTAGCAGTGCAATGGCAGCAATAGTGAGGGCTTCAGGGTCAGGAGCTCTCCGTCTCTCTCTCCCCCACCCCCACCCCACCCCTCCCTCTCCCTCTCCTCTCCTCTTTTCCTTCCTTCCTTTCTCTCTCTTTTACCCCTGCAATTAACCCTTCTGACTTTTGTAAATAGTTGCACAGTTGCATGGATTACATGCAAGAGACATCATAAAACATATATTTTTCTGATAGGAGACCGGGACTGACATCATCAAAAGCATGCAGATAGTCATTAGAAATAAAAAAAAAACATGCAAAGGAGATATTCTCACGGAAAAGCATTTTTTTATTGGTCATCACAGTAGATAGATTAAGCTACCATTTTGGACATAAAGAAAATGTGTAGAGAAATAAAACCGTCCACTGTACAAATTTGAGCCGCAGACAGTTTTTTCCACCTCTATATTTTCTCTGCCTTTTATTGACATGGTGATATAAGATAATTATACTTATCACTTTGTACAAAGTCTGTTGCATACTTGGGGATGAAGACGCCCACAGAGCTCTGCTGCAAGTTTGCGAACATCTTCAAATTCAAATAAATGAAATGCCCTGATTGAGGGGAAAGAAAATGTCGAGTTGACAGGTTCTAATCAATTCACTTGAGATAAATGAAGAGAAAGTTATGTGTAGAAGTTACCTATATAGTATAAGGGAAGCTATACAACCATGATCGTTGTCACTGGCATCTCTGTTTTCTGAATTTTCTCAAACAGGTGGCAGTATCATTAGAAACCAGAAAAAATATTACGCATAACATCCGAAAAGGTCAAGGTTGCACAGAAAGCAGATATTCATTCAGTAAGAAACAGCATTGCAGAGCAGAATACAAAAATACAGAATATATTATTCTAAGCATTCAACAGCAATCAAGAAAGCAGTCGCGGTAGTTTATATTTTTCTGAAATTACTCACTTCTCCATTTTCTTAAGGTTCAAAAAGTGGACCATGAATACCTTCCGGTAAGCCATCATCCACCTACTGCATTGCAGCTAAAATGATGACATGCAATGACCTTGACTCTCGATTGATGTCTCTGTTTAAGTAGTAATTTTAAACCGATTCCCACAGCAAGTGGAATTGGTTATAAAATCCATGACCACCATTTTATTGGAGAAACACTTGGTGCCTAAGGTGAAAGTAGCAGACCAATGGCTTACTTGGTTTATGAGACAAGGGAACCCCAAAACCATTTAAGGCAAACAATTTTGATTAACGCAAACAAATATTTCTACTTTTTTTAAGACAGTATATCGTGGTTAGGGAGTTATCAGCATTATAGTAGCTAACCATATCCTGATTCTGGAAAATCTAACAGATTGTCCTCTAACAATATAAATTTGAATCTTTTAATTCAGCACAAGTTGATATTAGCCAGTACTCATTATATGCAACAATAATTAGACCAAGAAATATCTCAGTCAATATTATCTTCCAAATTATTTGTAACATGAAGGCACTATCAACAATTGTATCCTAATTCTGTGTTAGATAAACATGAAAATAAGATTCTAATAGAGTTATTCATAAAAGGTTTTAGATAAAATTGAAAAGATTAGAGTAGTACTAACAAAAACATACCATGCAAGATGCCTTCACTGAGAAGTCGACCATACATAACTGAAGAATTCAGGTCATTGAAAAGTTCCAATGGAAGAAGCCTGATTATGAGCAATGGACAAAGATGACTAAATAGGGAACCCTTCAAACTAAGAGAATTATCACTTGTAAAGGTTTCATTCTCTAATTTCAAGAGCTGATTTTTGTCCATCCTGCATGAAGTAGAAGAACTGAATTATCCACTAAAGACCACAACAATAAATGCAGACACTAATGAGAGAAAAAAGTGGTGAATTTACAATTCAAATACCAATCAGTTAAGAGAGAGAGAGAGAGAGAGAGAGAGAGAGAGAGGATATGGGCCATAACCAAAGGATTGGGAGAGGTAACAGCAGCAAATTATCTCATGTACCAATCAAAAAACCAATATATATATACGTATATGTGTGTGTGTGTGTGTGTGTGTGTGTGTATTATATGTATATGTTATATATAAAATAATAAGTACAAACAATATCAAAGCAATACTACAGAGAATACGATTTACAAGTTACAAAACTATGGAAAATAGGTAAAGCTTTCAGCAAACAACTGAATTATTGAAAATAAAAGACAACCAAATGCGGCCATTATAACTCTAAATTAATGTAACTCTACTGTTATAATGCTAGAAGAAGTAATGCATATCATACTTTTCGAAGGTAAACACCTAGCCCCCGCACACTATAACAGCACAAAAAGAACTTTCGTCCCCCACCAAGACTTAAGTGTTGAAATAACACCTAATCAAATGGACACTTCTCCCTTAGCTAATCACAGGCCAAGTTCTCTGAGTTTCAAATCTACAAATGAAATCAAGCATCATCTTCCTCACTTTAAAGAATCTAAAGGATAAGAAATGGGTTACTTATGGCCGAAAAATCCACAAGGCAATAAAAATAATGAAAAGCTATCGGGGTGAGGATACAAGCCAAACTTCCTCAACTTAAGATGGCTTCCAGCAACACACTTGCACAATAGCTTGCATTTCCAAAGGAAATGCCTAGAGACTGAAGGAACTGAAGTCAGTTCACTCAAAAGTTCCTGACTCATCGAATAGTTGGATATGATACAGCTTCGCTATCAAACTCCTCATCCATCAACCATGTGGTATTCAATCACAAAACATCCCTCTCAATTAAAAGGGCACTAATCAACAATTATTTCAATAGCTCAATTTTCACTTCATTCCTTTCACCAAACTTTACATGCACATCAAAATATGAAACATGGAGGTTCTAGGGAGAATGTATTTCCACATCTAGCTTCTATACTGCCTACTAAGCAAGCATCTTCTATGATCTGCAATTTTCATTGATCGCAAATGACTATCAATCATCATCATGAATCATAATTGTTCTTTTGAAGAACAAAAGGAATACAAAATCATCAAAATTTGAAGCTTCGAAGAGAGAGAGAGAGAGAGATCATTACAAGTTATAGATAATTATGGGGTCCACATTTTTACTTTATCACCACATTTTGGAGCCCAAATGGAATCCAGATGTCATAAAATTGGATTAGTGTCTAGATAAAATGTTCGTGTTGTCAATCAAATGTGCCCACTGCCCAATGCAGGGTAAAGAATCGTGATGAGATTATGCTCTCTGTAATTATTTTTTGGTTTTATGAAATAAATTTCGAGTATTAGGAATAATGGAATAATTATTAAGACTAGGGCACAGTTTCTTCTATTTTGCAACTGTATAAAACAATTGAGAGAAAAAAAGAAGCCGTACAGCTATGATACCATAGTATTCTTTACCAATAAAGTAGATGAAACTGAAGATGAGTATGGAACGCCCAATGCCCCCTTTTGGGGGCATGAGTGCATGAGTTTTGAGTCCTCAATATAGCTAAAAAAATGGAACTTTTTTTTCACCCATGTTAGAAACATTGATCATTGATTTTTGCACAGTCGTCATATCATATTACTTACCCTTGTTAATACTAATAAACCATACCACTATCAGCCATAAGAAACTTAATAAATAAAATGCATAAATGAACACAACCTTTTCATTATCCACTGGACCTTAGTTCTTCCAAGCATCAGATATTCCCCATTGACAAGAAAACAGAAATCAGCTGAATCAATAAGAAACCCAGATGTGCAGTTCTCTTTCTTCACCTATTACAAGCCCCCATCACCACCACCCACCCGCCTTTGAAAAATGACACAAACAAATACAGGAGGGAACTGGAACATGGTGAAAAATGGCAAATTTTCATAGCTTATGTCAGGACACCTAAAATAACAACTCAATTAGAACAGTATTTACATTTTTTTTCTAGTCCATATGGCATATTGTATGTTTTTTTTTTTTTTTTGGTTACTCGTGTCTTGTCCTTGCATGCAAAATAAATTCACAAATATGATCTATAATGTTAGTCTTAAGTATATTTTATAACTAACTTTTATTTTTGTTTTGCATACCTAAGCTGTCATCTAATTGATAGGAATGGGTAAAAAGTAAACTCTCAAATGAAAAATTATTCATAGATGTAGGATACAACTAATCAACCCAAATAGTGTAACTACGTAGTCCGAACTTCTAAAACGTTATCAAAAGCCATAACAAAGTATATGAAAGTCTCGCAATAAGAAAAGAAATAAATGATGCCAGGTATATTTGACTCACTCGTTATGCCCATTTGAATGGAAGAGAACCCGACGGAGGACCACATCTCCAGATTCAGCTAAGTGCTCACTTATATAACTCAAAAATCGAACAGTAATTGCATTAGATGGGTCCGCAAACATCTTGTCAATTAATGGTTCAATCAGAACGCTCCAGTCATGAACCTATAATGTTTGACAAGAAACAATTACTCTACAAATAAATTAAAATATAAACAGATAGAAAACAATGAGTCTTCGTATGCAAGTTGAATGCCAACCAATGAAAGGGGGAAGGCCAAAGAGAACATGGATGAAAGTAGTAAGGTTAGATCTAAAGAAGTGCAACCTGTCTGACATTTTTTTTTTTTTTTTTTTTTTTTTTGTAACAGCAAGATTTTATTAAGGAAAAAAGCACCAAAGGAAAAACCAGTAAAATAAAAAGGCAGAACGTCTAAAAGAAACTAAACATCAAAAGTAATAGAAGAACGAAAATTTTCCTCCTTAGCAAGACCATCCATCACAACATTAGCCTCACGTAAAACATGATGAAAAACAACACCCAACACACTGACCCAGATTTAACAAGGATTGACTAGAATTGAGAAATAGAATTCATGTAGCTGAACCCAACATAGTTAGGACAAGGCTCTGATGATGATGATAATAATGATGAAGAGAAGGAAAACTATGAATTGCTCTGTCACATCTCTAGACTTGAAAAAAAAAAAAAAAAAAAAAAAAAAAAAAAAAAAAAAAAAAAAAGATCATCTCTAGATAGTTATGCATAAGCATTTAATGTAACAATACTTAGAAGAGTTTCAATTAAAAAAAAGGATAGATCATTGATGTACATTATTCTTTTTATCAATAAAATTTTACTGTTACAAAAAAAATCATTGATGTACATTAATAGTTGGGGTTGCACTATTTTTTTTTATAATAGACACGCATGAATCTCTCTCTTCCTTGCTGCTATACCAATTCATTTTTAGTATCAAATCCCCAAGGAAGATCCAAGCACACTTAGGTCCTCAAAAATAAAAAAATAAACCATCTGCCGACATTAACCACCCTCCCTTCTCACTACTATATACCATCAGTTAGGCATCAGAGACCCAGGGAAGATCTGAGCACACATAAGTTTTCAAGATATGGAATAAGAAAAGAAACGAAGGTTGTGTGTGTGTGTGTGTGTGTGGGGGGGGGGGGGGGGGGGGGGTTGGGGGTGTTAAAAAAAAAAAAAAAAAAAACAAGACAAAATATGAATTGTAAGAACTGCTGGGGAGGTGGAGGCCAGTTCAGGCTGGTCCACCCAAGAAAGAAGGAGCTGGGATGGATTTCAGCCTGGTTTCCTTACAAGTTTTTGCTAGTATATGCGGTCTCCACTGATTGACCCGTCCAAGCACTGCATTTTATTCACCCTGATTCCCAGTGTTCCTGGAGAGTAAGAAAACTATATTTTTCTTCAAAACTGATGTCAACCTTTCATTTCACTCTCAATTCTCTCAAGTATTTACCAATTCTTGTTTTGAGTGATTGATGCTCCCCAAATTTGTGCTCTTCAGTTTCAATATACTCAATCCTGTTTGGCCTTTCTAATAGTGCTTCAAAGAATGTCAAGGATAGAAAATGATACAAGAAGCATCATAAACTTTGTAGACCTCCCCAATTTTATTTTATTTTTTCTTTATTTATTTTATTTTATTTTTGGAATGTTTAATCTAAGTTTCCTTAATCTGTTACAGAATACAGATCCCCTGGAATAGTAACTTAAACAAGGATTATCAACCACCAGTAGTGTGCCCACTTTAAATTTTCGAAATACTCCAATTATTCAATTAAATTTAATATCATTTTAGCCATTTAGATGATCATGGGCAAAGCAAATGGCCTACACAATTATGGTACGGCTATGAAAAAGAAAACAAGGCACATGCATATGGCACATGTCATACACACTCTTAAAAAATCTACAAGTGAAACTAAACCATACAGTTTCTGCCCATCTGGGGATCAGCTGTAATACACGATCAGGATCAAATTTTGAGCCTGTAATAAAATAAGAGAAACACGAGTGAAAAACCAACAAATATAAAAGTGTTATATGAAAATCAAGTGTCTTATGGAAGTAGAAATCAGAGAAATGGTGACAGAGAGATACAGTAACAGAATAGACACTGAATCCAGAATTAAACGGTCATAACCACAGTATTCTACATTTGTTTTTCTCATCATTTAAACTAAAGGCCAGTTTTGGTGCTGAACTGGCTGAAATGAAATAACTGATTCCAAAGTACACGAAGTAATTTCACTTAGAAAATTAATGATTTCAGCACTGGAATTGAAAAGGATATTTCTGTAAAAGAAGCACCAGAGAAGGAGGGGCAGGAGAACATACATCCTGGTAAAAGGCACATGCAAACAGATGTTTTCTTTCACTGAAATGTGGTACATTTCAGTCAATTTCAGTGAAGCCTCACAGGCCCTCAAAGAATATTCAATGAAATTCTGCACCAACTTAAGATGACAATGATATTTTATATATATATATATATAGGGAGATGCTCCTATGAGAGCACCTCTCACCTTACCATGAGAGATAAGATGGGGGCCCTCACATTCATATCCAATGCCAACAACTTAAATGTAAGGGCCCCCACCTTATCTCTCATAGACATAGTACGGTGAGAGGTGCTCTCATAGGAGCATCTCCCATATATATATATATATATATAATTAGCGAAGACTAACACTGGTGAAAGGTCTACCTGCTTGTGAAGTCTTAGAAGAAGAATGAGCACCTATTTGCCGTGGAGATTTTTGAAGCTCTGGGCTCTGACTGAGGTTGCTGTAAATGTAGAACAAGTTTTGTGCAATTTTTAACATTAAATACGAACCAAATAAGAAAAGGAGAAAAACTGAAATAAAAGTCTGATTCATGCAAACTTTCAGCAATTACAATTTGAAACAGTTGGCTACCTATAACTTAAGGTTTTGAAGTAGGAGATAAAAACCTGAGACAGTCGAGTAGCATTAATATCAAATCAACTTTCTGGTTATGATACTTGAGCACAACCAGAATGGCATCACTAGCAGACGATTGGACTTGGTCATCCAGTGAGTACACAAGACGAACAAGTGCAGGCAAAACTAAATGAGGATCTAAAACAGCAAGAAAACCAGATATTAAAAAAGGACTGTATGAAGCAAATTAGTAACAGAATATATATACTCATCATATAAATAGCAATATCATAACAAGAACAACGGAAAAACCAAAAGGTTTGACATTAAAGTTTAATATATTGATTTCTGCATAGTTATTCTATGCCAACTTTACAGGGTCTACTACAGAAAAACAAATCATAGAATACGGATAGATACTGCAGAGCTTTGGTTTCAGCTATATCCTGCTGCTTCCCAAATTATTTAGTCCTTACCACGTAGAAGAAAATGTAAAACACATTATACTTTATATTAATGCTTTCTTTACAATAAATTACTTCGTATTATTGGATGCTACATAAATAAAAAATAGTAATATATATACCATATATATGGGAAATATTCATACGCATCCATCCCTCACCATGTTATGGTGAGAGACAACATAGTAGGGTTGACTTTATAATATATCCGAACCATCCACACACATGGGACCTCCTTAAGTACACTAGACCCATTGAATTTTCACCTATCCAAATGGATTGGACTGTTGGATCGAGAGTCAAATTTTTTCCTTTAATATAAAGTCGTTAAATTTGTGGGCCACGGATGAAGGGGCTAGAGGCGTGGGATTGACCCCAAATTTGATACATGGGCTCATCCAAGATGTCTTCCCCCCCCCCCCCCCCAAAAAAAAAAAAGTCCATGATAAGTGGGTCCGTAGGTGGGGCCCATTAAGTTTGTCCCTCACCATATGGTGAGTCAAGGATGCATAGGAATATCCCTCATATATATATATATAATTTGAGAGAGAGAGATAGAGATGGTAACTGCATATCTCTTTTCAATAATTTTATAGATAGAAAAAAAAAAACTGAATATCCCACTGCATTTTACCCATTCATAGCAGTTTTACAAATTAATTTCGGCTTTAAAAAATATGAAAGTGTACCCATGTACCAGGGGAACCCCAATGCCACCTGTGTTAGAATGATTTTGAAAACTGGTGTCGGTATCCACCCATGTCATATTTGACCATCAAGTTGGGAAATCCAAATGCTTCCAACAGCTGCTAAAAGATATCCACCCCCACCCCCAAACTTCCCAGAAAGAGAAAGAAAAAAAACAGATATCCAAATCAAGATAAAACTGCTTATACTGAAAGGAGTATATAATTTCTAGATGGACAGCCAACAGAGAAACAATAGAACCAGGTCCTAACTGTGGTTGACCACATGATTTATAGCATCATAACGTGACTAACCCACAGATGGTAAAAAGCAAGTCCAAAATTGTCATATTTGAAAATGTCTTCAACAGAACGGTAAAGCAACTACCAGAGTCAAGTTGAGAGTAAATTTAAAAAAAAAAACAATTTCAGGGTAAGTGATGTGCTTTCAGTGATATCAACTGAGAATAGTACTTAGGATATGGTTCGGTTCTCTCAATATTATCTTGTTATCTTGTTGAACCCAATTAGAAATTTTTATAAGTAGATTCTTTCTCTTCCTTGTATCATAAATATATGATTATCCACTTAATGAAAGATATAACAGTTTTATCAAATTATCTTTCTAATTTACACGATACAGTAAGAAAGTGTATGGATATCACTAAAAAATAGGAATAATAGAAGTGGCATTCAATTTCCACCTAGGAGAGGTCATGGACTGATGATGGTATTCGATATCATCATTGCCTAATAAGACTGAAACTCGTGGACCCCAAATTTTTAATCCAAACTGTTCGAGTTTTTTATTGACCCATTAAACCCCCAATACATTTAGTTTCATGCCTTAAATCTTCATATAGATTCAGAGATATGTGAAAATCTTACATTTGTAGGCCGATCCGTCCAACATTCACTCATGAGAAAATGGTTCTTCCCAACAAACATTTTATTGTGATCATCACTTGTAAATTTTACATTTATAACTTTTACATATGGAAATCCCAATTTCATATTCCATGCATTAAAGACAAACAGCTCCTAAGGGGTGATTTGTTTGCACTCATTTACATATGTAAGTGATGCACATGTGTAATGGTTACGAATCACCACGATGCATTAATGAGGTATAAAATTAGTGTGTAAATGAGGCCATTTTCAGACTCTCATTTACATACATGAAGAATTGGTAAAATGTTACATATGTTACAGTAGCCAGGCGGTGGTACGGGTTGGAACGCCCATAGAGGTTGTGGGTTCAAACCTCATCAACTGAATTTTTTTTCACTTTTATGGCCTCCAAAATCATGATCCGAGCCATCATTCTTTGGAATAGGGCTAAGAACCCTAAGATGTTTAATTTCCTACCTTAAATCTTCATAGATTTTGAGAAATATGTGAAAATGTACAAAAACCCAACCAATAGATCTAATTTTCTACACTTCTATAGGCCCCCAACACATGACTGGAACCATTCAATCTTCTCATATTAATGATAAGCATCAAGATGTTTAACCTCATCTTTTAAATCTTCATGGACTTTCAGAAATTTGAGAAAAGTTGAAACACATAAAACCGTTCGATGTACTCAGTTACTTGTGATTGTGATAATGGTGATATTGACAAAACATGGTAATGTCCTTCACATGTGTAACATTTGCATATGTAAAACCCATTTTCCCATCCCATGTACAAAAGGAAAACGACCCCTAAGTATTTAAATGCTAATCAATACTAGAAGGTTTGAAATCAACGAACCAATCTGCGAGAATATATTGGACACTCGTACACGAATAGCAGGATCTTCATCTCCTAGGCGATCAAGCACGTGTTGAGCTATGTCTTCTCTGCAGCGAGTAGGAGCAAATAAGAGCCATAAAAAGTTAATTAAAAAAAAAAAAAAAAAAAAGAAAGAAACTAGACACAAGTGGATTGTAATGGAAACAACAATATCAGAAACTAACTAATACCTTACTGAAAGAGGAAATGCCTTTCCAGAATCGGAAGACACTTGGATGAGTTCCAAAATAACATCAATGGCATTCCACCTCTGGCAACGGTTTCCAGAATCAAGACGTATGAAAATTTCTTTAAGACATTGGCCATCTGGATTTCTAGTGAGCAATATATTAGTTAAGTTACAATAACAAATGTGAAGGTGCCAGACATGAAATGGAACCAAAAAAATAGGGATTTAGGTTCCCAAAGAAGGATACAGAAAACAAAATTCTGCAGTGAGCAACACAACAGCTTTAGCAATGGAATCTCTTTCATCTAGAAGGTTTAGCAACAACGGAAACACTAATTCCATCTGTTGTAAGTCAAGATGACTGCTTTTGATCAAAGGAAAGTTTGTTTTGAAGATGAGAGTCCTTAAGATGCTCACAGCACCATCTATCACATCTTCATCCGTGCAGTGAAGCTTCACATCAAAGGATACAATCATTATAAGCAAAGACCCCAATTCAAACATACATGATTAAATAAATAAATCAACATGTGCAAGGATAAATTCCACGCAAAAGAATAAATCCTACAAACTTCAACTAAAAGAATATCATGAAACAACGTCAAGATGACCAGCAAATAAATCCTATTTTATGAGTCAGTTTTTATGTTTGCATAAAAATTTAAATTTAGAGGAAAAGGTATAGATTTCAAATCAATAGTCCAACAAATGTATGTATATAGCAAATGGCGATATAAAATACCTTTATTTTTTTTATTTTTTTGGACAAAAAGAAGCTAAACAAAATTCATTTTTGAACAAGCAACTCGATCATAAGATTCTGATAGGTGAAAGTAATGCCAAGCTACCCACCAGTGATAACAAAAAGTTTGACGTCTGCAGTCCACTTTCACATACTGCATTTTCAAATTGCTTCTTGTCTAGGCGTCCCACCAGAAGGGAAATGCAATTCAGGAAGAACTTTATGGTTTCCACCCCACGACTCATATTCCCAGGATGCTTATCTGTGTCATTTTCAGTGTAAAACTGCACTTCGAAATACTTTTTGTCAATAGGAGAACAATCCCAGAGCAAACACAAAATCCACCCAGATTTGCACATATGATGTCAAAGCAAAATTTAAGTAAAACCAAAAGAAGTATCACAGTGATTAGTTTTTCCCTTTTATGGTTAAACTTACTTTTGATACTTTCATGATGACATTTTTGTTGTCTCTAGAAATAGTAATAATAAGGATGCAGAGTTTAAACTTCTAATCCATTTATATGATGGCTTCACATTATCACAGTAGACTTTTTAAGAGCAGGAAATCTGACAGATCTAAATGCAAATATGCGTATGAAAAATCGAAATCAGAAAGTGCAAATAATTATAAGATGGATTTTAACCCAAGTCAGAAAAGCAGTTTGGGAGATGGTAGAGGTAAATTTGTTAAGAAGCCATGAACACAAAAATTACATCATACAAAGGCAGTAAAGAGAGAAGAGAACCACAGGCATCAAGAACCAATGCCACCATGGTTTTAAACCTTGGTTGAAAGTAAGTCGTACTGCCCAATGCATAAAAGGTTTTGGCCATGACCAATATCAATTTTTATGTGTTCAGATTGAAAAATATATATATGGAATTCTATTATCAACATCTTTTATGTTATACTTAATTATTTTATTTACATCTCATCATTATCATTATCATCAAAGCCTTGTCCCAAGTCCCAACTATATTGGGGTTGGCTACACGAATTCTGTTTCTCAATTCTAATCTATCTTGAGCCATTTTATTTACATCTGAAATACCATAAATGCAATTGCAATGCACAATTCAAATATTTTCTATATTCATTTATTTTATTTTATTTTGCTATGTTTGGACTACTGGTTACACAAGGGATACTCTTAAGTTACGGACCTAGGGATTGAACCCTGGGCATATGTGTGGTACTAAAGTGCCAACCCCACTCAACCAAGAGTGTGTTGGCATATTCTTAATTTTATTAACATATTTCTTTCATACAGAAAAGCTCAAGAGCAAAGACAACATATAAAGTTGCACCAACTACCGTGGGATTAAGCTTATGAGTGACACTATAAAACTATGGGAGAGAGTAATAGAGCAAAGATCTAGACAACAAACCAAGATATCTGAAAATCAATTTGGTTTCATGTCAGGGAGGTCAACTATGGAAGCTATCTTCTCACTTAGACAATTATAATAGAAAAATACCGAGAGAAGAGGAGAAATCTCCATGTGATCCTCCTAAAAGGATGTGGGATTCCAAACCAACCCTCGATAAGATAGGACCCCCCAAATTAAACATAGGGTCCCGAGACGAAGGCACCGATCTGCTTTTCACACAACTTGTCCTCTACAGGTGAAAAGAACCCTATTTATAATTACATAAAACATATAATACCAAAATCACATGAAACAAGCTTGAGACATGCCAAGCCAACCAGGCTCTAGCTTTGGGCTTGTGAGCTAATTAAGCTAGATACAGCTCAATCTGATTAGCACACAAGGCAAGCTAGAGATAAAGCCTAATAGAATCGAGTTGGGCTGGCTTGCTCACATTCCTAGGACCATCGTTAAAATGGCCACATGAATGGATGAAAGCCATCAAGAAATGGACCACCGCTATGGTTCAAAATAGCTATGTAGTGGTCGTATTATCAGTCGTAGTAGTTGAGGCCGCTACGATATTTTGAAAATAGCAGCGCTATGGTCTATAACCTATTAGGGCCAATCAGTTTTAATTTAAAACATTATTTTTTATTTTTCTTCTCCTCAATAGCCTTTCCTAAAGTTATCTATACCTTTATATGGTTCCAAATCACTAAAAAATACAAGATTGACAGTTACAAAAGCTTTAAATTATTTTGACCACTTAAAAAATTCACATCGCTGCACCGCTACGTATCACCACAACTGCTACTAACCACCCACTACGTAGCATTTTGGCCACTGGCAAATATGCCCACCGCAACTGCTATTTTGACCCTTATTAGACCATCAAGAAGGGACCATCCATAAGGGACAATTATTTATGCGCATTACTAATTAGATGAGGTAGCATTTTGGCTCCCTTAAGAAAATATTTTCTGAATTTATTTATATTATGCCTAATTTCATAAGTTCGCCTTTCAAAAAAATATATATAATTTTCTTATTTCTTTTTCAGTGAATTACCATAACTGAGATATGTATGCCATGTCAGCTTGAACTTGGTGCACTTTCTTGGTAGTAATCAACATTTAATTTTAAAAAAAGGACCACTTCCACATTATTTTGCCACTTTATTGTTCCTTGGATGAGAGGAAAATACATCTAAATGGTCCAGTTCATTTTTCCTAAAGACATTCCATACACATGTCTATAGCTATTAGCTAGTCAGGGTCATTTTATTTAAATTCACAACAATAACAAAACTAAGGTTAGTAATGTGACCTGGATGGCAGAAATATACTGGTCCAAAAGTTCCATGTAATTCTGAGAAAATCTAGGATCTTCTAGACGCAAGAGCATCACATAATGCTTCCAACAAGAAGAAAGCAGCATAACTCCCACATTCAGTGTACCACCTGTTTCAAAAAATATTAATAATGGTTAAGTAGAGGAATAAACATAAAACTGCATAGAATAGATGAAAAGAAATAAGCAAACTGATTTTAAAAAAACAACTTTTCACGTTAGGAACTGAGAACAGGACCTGCCTCATCTTTAAGGGAACCATACTGCCTTCTTATGTCCTGCAGCCACTTGAGTATCAAATCCAACCCTTTTGCATGTAAAGGTCGGCTTTTTCTGCTCCACTGAGACAAATTAATAGCATAAATTTTAAAAAACAAAACATGAGAAATACATGGAGAGAAAGGATAGAAATCAAGAAGAGACTTGGTGAGTACAGGATATTTACATCTCTCTATCACTATCCCTAATCAGTCCCCAACCAGGGCAAGTTATATTCATTATGATGAATCATGAATCGTGATCAGAGAGAGCTTTTTTTTCTTCTGAATAGTGATTAAAGAGATACGTTACAACAAGATTTCTAAAGCATATAGTACAATGCCAGATCATGTACCCCTAGATTTTCTCCAAAAATATGATTGTCTTCCTAGTAAGATATCATTTGTACTTATATTCATTGACTGTACATCTCAACCTTTCAAAAATTGGGCTTGAGGGGGAATGTCAGCCGCCCTCATGTAGTCAACCCAGCTGAGTTGCATAGGACTTGCTGAGTTGGATCGATCCTTACCCTGCAGCCCAATAACCTTTAAAACATATGAAAAAACCAGAAACAAAATATCTCTCCCTCTCTCTCTCTCTCTCTCTCTATAAATATATATATGGGCCAGCTCTCCTAAGTTGAAGCTTAGCTTATCCTAAGCTAAAACAATGTTGGTCCCACAAATGAAGTTGTTTTTTGCATGATGATCGTCTCCAAGATTAAGATAAATCCAATCAAAACTGAATTTTCCAGTTCCATCATGTAAAAAACAGATATAATCAACTTTGATTCATGGGACCAGCACTATTCTGGCTTAGGAGAGCCCTACTCATATAGAGGTGTGTGTATATATATATATATATAATTTCTACAAATATAGAATTATAAGACTTATGTTGTTTTTTTGCTTATTAATAATAAATATAATAAGTAATAGCCACCCACATTTATATTTCATTCAATCGGATGATTAGTACCTCCAAATTCTCCCACTATTTCATTCAACAAAAATTTGGGAAATAAATGAGTTTTGGACCCAAAAACCATAGAATGGCCAATTAGGTGACTCGGGGTGACTTGAGCACTTGACTCAGCACACTTGCACTTGGACAAGTATAAAACCATGGAGCATCCAGGACAATGCACACAAGCCAGAGGTCCCCATCACCGAAAATAACATATTCAAGAATACACCAATCAAAAGATACTACATATCAATTTGGACTTCGGAGACCATTATACATATCAATTTGGAGGTCATTAAATAGACAGTTAAGAGTAGAATGACCCTCTGTCCAAAGAGAGGAAAAATCATATTTTTAAAACCTTCCAAATAACATGAATTGATGTAAAAGAGGCTAACTTCTGGGCACTCAGAAACAATAATATCAGGATCACATTTTTTTGAAATTCAAGGTCGCTAGGTCGTAAATCAAGGATCACACCTTTACCATCATGCATATTATCTCAGTTCACTAAGGTAGAATGAGATAATTGATAATGCTCTCAAAGAATTTGTTAAGATAAGTGGTTGAATAGTCCCAGTTTGTTGATTCTAGTTCACTTGTCCACTAGCCCTGGTGCACTGGGTTTAATAGTTCTAATTCACTGATTCTGGTTCTTTAGTTTTGATCATTGATTTAACTAGCTTGTTTCAAGCTACATATGTTAAGAGGCTGTTAATAGTTGAAATTGTAAAACTTAATTTATTTCAGATTTGATGATGAAAGATCTGAAAAATTAGGATTAACTTAGGAGAAAGAAAAAGAGAGCAAAAATAGAAGAAAAGAGAAGAACTGGAGAAGGAAAGTGAAGGTCGACCTAACTAGGGTTGGCCTTGTAGAAGTGTGGTGGCCCCATCAAAATCAAGCCCATAGCCACACAATCACACATGTTTCCTACACTCGTGGTTCAAACATGATATAAATATCCTTTCACAAGGATTCAAGACCAACATTGTATAGTTACCATATTTAAGAGATTTTGTTCGCTTTTGATTCAATTGTAATTGTGTGTAATCCCTAATTATAGCCATTAATTGGCATCTTGCGCAGTGTATATATATATATATTGTGTGTATGCTTGCACATGGCCGATCCAGAGAAGGGACAGAGCCTTCACAGCAATTCCCTCTTCATTTCTTCTACTTTATTTATTCTCCTCCTCTAATTTCATGGTATCAGAGCCCCAAAAACATCCTCTTTGTTTCATCTCCCTGCCGCAGGAGATTTGTTCTCTGTTTAATCAGAGAATTATGTTTCTTAATATGTTTCATCTACCTGGACAACTAATCAATTACTTATCAGTGTATTCAGTTTCATCAAATTGAAGTAGAATCCAGCGAGAGACTTCCATCGGAGATTATTTGAACTCAGGAGAAAGAAAATTCTGAATTTTTCTACTCATTGGCTTCAGTTGAACAAGATATTCACATTCGATTTTGATCAGTAAATGGAAGAGAGAGTCTTTGCTTTTATAGCATGAAAAGAAATACAATCCAGAAATGGGAAGCGAAAGAGAAAATATGATCAGTAAATGGAAGAGAGAGAGAGAGAGAGAGCGCGCTCACCAAGTTGTTTATCAATTTTCAAAAGCTTAAACTGCATGAAATCTTCATCTAAACATTCTGTTGTTAAAATCATGTTTCCTCCCCCAACACCTTTCTAATCAAGTAGTCTAAAATTACCATGTACTCACTCCATACAAGGAGGAAAACACAGTGGAGATACTGGATTCATAAAGAAGTTCAAACACAATATTCTGTAAATGCTCTTTGTTTCGATTTCCCCTCTTCCACTTTTTACAATAATGTAGAATAAAACACTTAAGATTGTAAAATTTTCATCAAGCAGCCAAGAGGCTTTGCTTTTATAACATGAAAAGAAATACATCCACAAATTGAAGGTGACAAACAAAATATAACTTGTAAATGGAGATTAAAAGGAGGAAGAAGCAGAAAAAAAATTCTAGGTTCAGAACATACAGCCTGAAGCTTTTGCACGAGAATAATAAGTTCAGCCAAATGATCCCAAAGCAACCACTCCATTTCCATGTCCTCCGAGACTTTGGATGATCTACTAGCTTTCTCCTTGCTTTCAGTAGGAACAATGGTGATTAACTGGTTTGTTGTACTTAAGTCGGATGACTTTTTTCTACCATTTGAAACGTTCGAAACGGATGCCTTTCTTGTTAATGCTTCGGTGAAAGCAACAGTACAATCTGCTGCAGATATAGAAAGACGAGTCGGCAATTCAAATCCATCCTGCACAGTGCTACAATCTCAAAATGTCACTAGGCTAACAAAGGTTCTAAGAAGCAACACAAAATAGCACATCTTACATATAAAAAAAATTAAAAATCTCAGAAATATCTTTCTGGCACTTAATCAATATAAAATGGTGTCCAGATATTAGAACTGTTATGAACAAAAGAAAATGTTTCACAGCTTGACTTAATATATAATCATGCATAAAATATCCAACAAACGAAAAAACAACGTGACAACATTATACAGAAATCAACAAACAAATTAAATGTGGATGTTGATAGAGCAAGGCAGTTTAACAGTATTGAGACATCACTGCTAGTTCCGCTGAGTGACAATTAGATGTGTCATCAAGACTTAGAACAGGTGGCTTATCTGCTGCACAGGACAAATACAAATCGATTGCCTCCAAAGAAGAGAGCAACTCCATTCCCACATTAAAGTTTCCCCTAGAGGCACAAATAAATGGTTCAAGCTTCTATAACCATTTCATCTAATTATTCATTAATAGCACCAAGTGTATCATGTTTAGATCCAAATTTCTTTTCCCTTTTTATCTTGTATGTAGTTGTTTTCTACTCCTTTAAAAAGCGGAATTCATGCATTACTTCTTTCCACAAGTAGCCACCCCCAAATTAATTTCCAAAAACTGGCAGCCATAATTACTAAAAACTGAAATGAACAAAATATTATTTTACAAAATATATTACCTCCCATCACATATGATAGATGAAAGATGTGACATTGACTGGGAAAGAATCTTCAACAAGGTGTAGTGCTTTTCTTGTTTGCCTACAGTTTAAAAATAATAATAAAATGAAACAAGATCTATCGTGATATGTTTCCAGCTATACAAATGCTTTATAAAATGAAGTAAAACATGTATGACACATAAATATGCACAAGTGAGCACGTGACTACACAAATATTCGCGGGGTGTGCATGCACACACAAGCACGTTCACACACGCACAATACTATAGCATATTCACACGTACTCCACACTAAAGAGAAGCAGGGAAAAAAATGTAAGCCACAACTATGCGTGTTTAATGCTAATTTTGTATGGATGAATTTGCCTTAAGAAAGCGAAAATCAACCAAAAAAAAATTTACGCATTACCTGAATCTGATGGTTGACCCATGTTCAACCCATGATCTAGAAGACCCCGAATTAAGGTGCACCAGCCAAGTGCAATGTAGTGATCTTCCTTTCTCACGATAATTTCTAGCAAAGCACTTGAAAGATGTTGGAAAACAAGCTCATCTTGAAAGAGCCACGTAAGTAACATTAAAACCTGTTTGCTGTGTTTTGAACCCTTTGACTTCACCGACTACAAGAATGGTATTAAAACATTAAATAAGGTTTTTTTCATGGTAATGGCAAATAAGTTGTATAAAAATCTCAAACAGAAACAATAAGTTTAAAATCAATATCCCTCTGCTCTTACGTGAAACAACTTTAGGTTCTCAGCAAAAATGAGATCGAAAGGGATGAGTGGAAGTGTTAATTTTGTTTTATTTTAGCATATGGACAATGTTTCAAAGGAAAAGAACTTCCGTTGTCTGACAGCCATCTAAGAAAAGTACCAACCTCTCAAAGTTGAATGTCATGACACAACAATGCATGAGAAATTTTAAGTTTAGAAATAGAAGACTAAAAAGAAACACGCTTGCCACCGGATTGAATAAATGATCAATTTATCTCAGGCAGTAAGCTAGTTCACTTTTTTGTTGGAGGCTTTGCATTAGAACTTCTCTTTTTTAGTTGCTATTTACCATTGGGTATAATGCTGATATACCTACACTTCCTTCTTGTTCTGAGTAATTTACTGTTGCCGATATAAGGGGGCGGGGGAAACCCTAGTTCACTTAGAATTTCATGACCATTATGATGTTTCCAGCGGCAACAGTACTGCATTTTCTCCTGGTCAAGTGCTGAAATGAAGTGCATGTTGATTTTAAGTGAAATCAGAACCATACAGAAAAGCGGGGAAAATACTAGTGGCAACAACAATAGCCCTCCAAATGCAGTTCATGCTCTACTACCCATGCCTTCCCTAACTGCAATACAATTTGGCAAAGGGATGTTGACTTTTGGTACATTCAAACACCCCCTTTACCTCTTACCACAGAGAGAGAAGATTTGGTGCATTTCCACCACCAATAACAGGAAATTAGGGTTACTTTATGAAAGCGAACAAGTTCCAAATATCAAAACAAGAGCTAAAGAAGGAAATAATCAACATCTGAAGTTTCCTTACATTTTCAATGAGCGGAATCAGAATCTGATCCAATGGCTCCCCTTTATCAATGGCATCCCTAGTGTACCTTTGGATATAACGTAGAGATTCATCCAACAAAACTGCGAAATTAATGCAACAGAACTATCAGTTATGTTCATGAACATATCTATACACGTACATCACAGAAAGGGAATGATGAAGTAAAAAAGAAATCAGTAGAGAAAAACCTCCAGAACTTCTCTGCGAATCGGAAGAGAGGCGAGAAATGGCTGCTTCGAGATGTCTGGGGCGAGAATCGAGCAAAGGATTCATCACTCGACCGAAAGGGGTCGAGACACCGTCGGATTTCCATATGTGTTCTTCCATTTTCGCTAGGGTTTGGTTTGTCGCGATGGAGAGAATTGCAGACTTAGGGCTCTGGAACTAAACTAGTTTTTGCCTCTAAATTTGAAAAAGTTGTCACTGACGAAGAGACACCCGGGCTTTTTTCAGCTTCTCATCTCATTTATAAGCAAGTGATGGAAATGGATCACTCACTATGGGGATGGGCCAGATGGCCCTGTTAAAACGGGTCAGATTTAATGGGGTTGCTGGGTTCGAGAGAATTTTGGCTCGAGTCCAGTTTAGATTTTGGCTGTCCCATCCATGCTTGTATATGGCCAATGTGCATATTTATTGATAAAATAATCTATTGTATGTTAAATCTTTTCTATTGCCATATATAAATTTTGTTTAAAATAAAAGTAATCAAAGGAGACTTCGAGCATGTTTCTTTATTAGAATTTTTTAATAAGGATTTAAAGTGGTGGGGTTTTCTTTTTTTTTAGATATAACGTGATTATTTGTCCCTCGATAATTTGTAATTGCCTTATTTATTGATAAAAACTTCAAAGTCCCAGCTACTTAAAAGGTCTCAAATGCCTTGGAGAATTTTAAAATTCCAACCTCTTTACCTTTTGGTGAGAATTTTGAATTCTCAATTATAAATAAACATCTAGGAATCCCATGATGCTGAGAATTTATAAACACCTCAAAAAATAATTCTATGAATTTCAATAAAGAAATAGATTGTACATCTCAACATGATAATGACAAAATAAGGTTTCTCCGACCATTTAAAAAACCCACATTTTACGTTGGTGAGGTAAAAAGAATATACAATAAAAAAAGGAAAATTATTACGGTTTTCCATGTAATCCCTTTTTGTGATTGTTTGGTATAACACATTTTCCTCATTAAAAGAAATAACAAATGAATTGATTTTTCTCAACAGAAAGGTTTTTGATTTCCCATGCCACATATATGAACAAGGAATCCTCTGACTATACAACTGGAACATAAAAGGTAGAGAAATTCGAAATATTATAGTTTCACACACTGAGAAGAGGGCATCAGATCTCATCTTTTTTGCGGAAATGGAAAGGATAAGTGGGAGGGTCAAACATGGATTTCATCTCTTTTTGCAAAAAAATATATATATATATATATCTCCCAAAAAAATGGAAATTTTTCACAAAAATACCCACACAATTTCGCCATAAATATGTGTTGCACAAAGGTGCCCTAAAGCCCCTTCAAATGGCTTAGGAGACAGGACTCGCACCATTTACAGGAGCCCCATCTTTATTTGGAGTCCGAATCCTCTGAGGCTTTTGACCCAAGGTGACAGAAAATACCGATTATTCTTGCATGAAAATCCTGATACGATGGGGCCTATCTTTATGGATTGCTGGTCATGGCTCTTGTCATTTCAAGACTTTCTTTTTTAAACTATAATAAATTCACAACTCGCCCATTGGTTTGAGGCAAAATCATCTATGTAACAGCTGTTATTTTAATATATGGACTGCATCCATTAGAATTTGTTATATAATAGAGTAGGTCAGCATAAGATAAAGCTCTTCATTTTTATTTGAGCAGGTCAACCTAAGCTCAACCTCTCCAATTTTAATTTTCCAGCTGGCCCACCTGTGATCCAATGATGCAACCACATCATACTCACTGTTTCTTTGTGAATACACTCACCTAATTTAAAATTATTTCCACCAACCTTCACTGAAAAAAGAGACAGTCTATTAATATACTACTATGGTAGGGTTAATTAGCAATAAAAAAATTTAATCATTTTTAAGAGAACCAAAAAAATAAAAAAAACTTTTTTTTAGTGCATCCAGTATTTTGATGTAGCTTTCCGCTTTCACTTCAGACCATAACAACCTCCATGCTAGATCAGCCAAGACAAGGTTAGAGATGCATTTCAGTTAAAAAAACAGCAAATGACAAGTTCAAAGAAATGGTCAACCAAACTTCCCATAAAGAAAAGTATATATAATAATGGGCCTCCATTATTTTTTCTCCCTGACGATAAAGATGTCAAATATTACGTCAATGGCAGCCCACATACACAATGGCGGACTCGTAATTTTTATTTGAGTGTTGCCGTTTATTAACAAGTGAAGGCGTTTATTATATAGGGGTTTCTTGAATCACACTTGGGTCCGCCCCTGCACATTGACCCCAGACATTTGTTCCTTATTATCATCCTTGGTGTGATATAGGGCGGGTGGTCAAATTTGAAATTGCATGATATTTGAATGGGCCTTAACCTCTCCCGTGTATGTCTAATAAATAGTTGCCCCAGGTCTAAATATTGTGATCGTCCCACATCATAAAACCTTGATAAAAGCACTCATCTTCTTCCTGCTGAGAGTACCATATCCTCTTTGCGCGGATCTCTTTTTTCGAAGAGTCTAAAATCCTTGCACCGATCGAGTTCTCGTTGTCGGTTCTCTAATAGTTAGTCTCTCTCTCTCACCAAATAACTCTAAATAAACAAATTTTCCTCTCTCTTCAAATGTGGTATAATCCTAATTACTCTATACCTAAATTTGAACCCTTAATTTTCAATTTTTAATTTCGAACTCTAAATCTCTGAATCCTAATTCAAACTCTAAGTCCTAAATCACCAAATCAAAGCATATCTATAAGTCTCAAGATAACCAAATCACCATTGGGCACACTTTAAACCTCAACTCATACATAAATCAAGCCTTATGACTCATATATTTGGATAATTTGATTTGCATTAATGTGACGATTTTTCTTCTTTGCCACGAGCCCATAATCATAGGGAATGATTTTTATAGCTAGATAAGTACAAATAACCAAATTCCTTAAATTCAAACAAAACCCGTTTGGGAAACCCAAATTGGGTATATGGGTGCTTACCCAAATCATTATTGCAAGGTATTCAAACACCTAGGATTAAATGAAATATTATCTTAAGTTGTTTTGATGATGATGAATTGATGATCACTTGAATTTGGAAGAAGATGTGAGAAGGCACTTCAATTGGACATGAGATCTAAGCATCGAAAAAGTTCTTTGTCTATTTAGATGCAATACATTTTTCGTATTGTTAATGTGAAAAAAAAGTTAGCAAAGTCAAGTAAAAATTTAGCCCCACTAAAATAAAATCCTGGATCCGCCATTGATCATATACCCATGTACCACACCCCGACCACCCAGATACACTAATATTATTCATCAGTGATCATCTCATATGTGAACAGTCATAATGACGTTACAAGAAGTATAAATTTTGGTCCGTCGTCTACTTCAGAATTGTCTGGAAGCACCTCCCAGATATGAGATTTCTAGACATGTTTCTTTCGTATGTTAACTAAACAGCTGGCCGAATAAAATACCAACAACAGAAAAGTGATGGATTAGCATCAGCTTTCATTTGAGAAGGCGATGAAACTTTTCCAAATCCAACGCCAAAGTTCATCTATCTTAATTCTTAAATAAAGAGGCCCATATGGATTCTGGAAGGGCGTAGCGTTTTCTTATATCCATTTGAAGATGAACGACCGCCGTGGAACTCTCCATAACTGCAATTTGTAAATCACAATGGTATTACTAACTTATCCAGGTTTGAATAAAAAACGGCCGTAAGGACGTGAGCGTCAGTTCTTACCTAACTATTAGTTCTTTGGAATTCAAACCCGATGTACCTCATCTTTTTCTGCTTGTGCGCCTCCTAGTCCTATCCCACACATCAGTTTGATTGTTTGAGACTGCAGGATTCTGGGTTGAATGATATGGGAAAGACTAATCCACAGAGGGCAGTGGCTTAACATTAATTGGGCTCAACTTTTAGCTGAAAAGTATAAACTGAACCCTCACGGGTCGGTTCACATGCGCAGGTCATAGTGCAATAGGTATGATTGGGTAGGGACCAGGCCATATTTGTGTCGACATCATGGATGGATACCCTACCAATCCAAATGTCTCCTTGGGGAGTTTTTTACTATGAGGCACACTGATGGGTGATTCATTGAGTGGTTAAAGCTTGAGACCAGTTTGGAAGATTCTGTTTGTTGAATATTTTAGGCTTGTTAATCTGAACAGACCATCAATGGGTTGAAGGGTAATGAATATGGGCAATATCAAAATGGCTTGATATAATAATAACAAACACTAATGCACCTGTTCAAATGAATGAAAAACACATAAACAGATAGAATCGAAAAGCTAGCATATATATTTTTTTTTTCAATTCTTCAAGTGAGAGTCTGCATACGCATGAAAAGATAGCCCACTCAAGTGGGAAAAGAGCCCGCACATGTAAAAAGAAAACCCACACATGTGGAAAGAATGGCGCACTCAAAGATCAAATCATGGGCGGCCAAGTGAGAGCTGCCACTCCTTACCATTATGATAACGAGCTGTTCTCGGATTACTTAACAGTTGTAACCCACTCGTACAATGGACTTCTGGATTCCAAGAGAAGTCAAAATATCGATTGCTGTATAAATCATAAATTAAAACCTCAAAACAAATTTAAAAGCAGACTAGACTTTGTGGAGCCCATCAAACTTATGGAATGCAAAAGGACATTTGAATTTGGATATTTAAACAGGTGGGTGAGTCATAAGTTAGTTCCAGCTATATGCATAAAACAACTTGGGTGATATTCCAATTCAAGGCTTTAACTTTTACAATTAGAAGCGTCTTTGGATGTAGTTTTCGTGAATGGCTAGATCTTAGAATCCTTTATATCTTATAGGGATAGTGAGCTCCACAAACTAAGTCACTTGTCTCGTTCTTAGGTGTTTTAGTTTAGGTTTATAACTTTTACAATAGAATATCCATTTTCAATATTTGTAGGTGAAAATGGGCCATTTGAAAAGCCCATCAACACACACCAAAGGCTAATATTTTGAGCAATTTGAATTTACTTGTCACACAAAAAAAAAAGAAAAAAAAAAGGAAACTTTATCAACATAAGTCCCAAAAAACATTAGACAAACAGGTTCAAGAATCAGTACAAAAAACACCATCTATGATTATATGATGTACAACTTTCAAATTAACACTTACAAGTTATAAAACAATGATCATTTACATTTCACATAGGAAAGATCCGTTCTATTCCAAACTGGGTTCCTTTTAGGATGGAATCTATCCACTAATAAGCAGTGGCATACTTCATATCAACTACTCATTGTGACTAATAAGAGGTAGCTATCACTTCCACATACTTGTCATGAAAGCATATTCATGTGTACTAACTACTAAGAGGTGAAAGGCAAGAATTTGATGCTGTTTGGGGCAAATGTATTATTGGGATGAGAGGAGCTAGATAAGGATATTGTGACCAAGAACATATTTATTGCTAAAAGTATACATGTTCCATCATCTCCCAATTACGTATTGTTACAAATATCTGATGAAATGTACATATTCCATTAAGTAGGCCCTCTCAAGAGAACAACTGAGATGTCATGATGGATGACGTGTCTTATCAAACAATGTTGGTTCTATACCGACGCCCATATGTGCAGTCTCAGTACTACTATGCAAACCCCTGATGTGGTCGGATGTACGGTGAATTTACGGTAATGAAGCATTAAATAAAGAGAAAATAAAATATAAAACATTATAATAATATTTTATTTTTAGTTATTTGGTATGAAATATTTTTAAAAATTTATATAAAAGAGTGATTTTTTTTTTTGTCTTTTAGTGAAGATAGGATGATTTTTTGATTTTTTTTTTTAAATTTGGATGAAATTTTAATTTATGTGCTTTTGATATGAACCATTGTCATTTTGTTTGGATTTACTTTACTTTAACTTAACTAGTTAATTACCAAACACGCCCAACAACACTATGACCTCATTGATGGTCAAGTGGAAAACTTAAATTCTTTTTTCTTGGGCCTACAATACACATGTGATCCAAAATTTGAATTGGGCAACGCAGCAAACCACACATTTGTTAAGTGCAACAAGAAGCCACTACTCGAACGACCTAGTGCAAAGACCTGCGGTTAAGTTAGGACCCAATGTGTCCATGTCATAACATCATCCACATGTACCCACTTAAGTGCAAATAACAAATTATCTAAATTGATCCATTTTGATTATTTAATTTTTAGGCGTCTGATGATGAACAATTCGATTGGTTTACACACACCTATTTTGACACTTAATTGATACTGATCCGAATAAATGACATTCAAATTTGATAATATAAATGGAGGATTAGCATCATTTCACCAGCCTTATATTTTATGTACTTGTAATCTCTTTAAAACCCCCCCTCTCTCTCCTTCTCTCCTGTAATTGTTATTTGATTATATAATCAGGTAATAAACATATCAATTTCGGTCCACTGAGGTTCATAAAGCCTATGGTACACCATACTTGTTCTTTTTTTTACCTTTTGGAGGGTTTTCAATTTTTTGGACTGGACTATTCCCTCCGGGTCCAAAGTCAAATAAATACCCTTGTAGTTTCAAAGTGGTAATATTAGTGGACTCAACATTTAATTCTTGAAGAAGAGAGAACCGGGAGTCAATATCAAAACATCTAACTCGAAAAGGGAGAGAGAAACCGTGTTCTTCAGATAAACCACGTATGGACGCACGCCGGGACTATTCAAAGCTGAGGTGCCGCGTAACAAACCTGGTCAAAACCCTTGGCCAAGTTATTCCTTTTTCTTGCCCACAGACTGGAAATGAAACACACACAGAGGACCTTATAATGTAAAGTCTAACCTGATTAGTGGAGGATCGGATCTCAACCATCAGACAAAACTAACCATTAAAAGAAAAAATGATAGAGACTTCCACCGCACTTCCTGCCTCACAAAACACATGCCACTTGTACGGCCCAAACATCATAAAATAGAAATTCCAATCTCAACCAACGGCCAGAATCCCATCTCAGATCATCAATAATCCGTCTTTGATTATTCCACATCACCTCATTCCTCTCAGTAATAAATATAAAAACAGTAAGTAGAAAGAGATCTCAAAGCTATCTCACAACTCACAAACTCAAAAGTCTAAAAACCAAAAAAAAAGAAACAAAGCAAGTCGTCTCTTTCTTTCTTCTCTTTGCTGTTTCTTTCTTGAAGAAGAAGAAGAAGAAGAAGAAGATGTTGCAGCTTCTCTTTGCGGTGGCCTTCTCGGCGGCTCCTTTGACGCTGTACGTTCCACCGGTGAGAAGTTTGAATCTTTTCGTGGAGACGATAGAGAATCTGCTGAGACAGACGACCGTATATACGGTGAGGGCGTATCCGCGTATACGGCACGCATGGGCGAGGGTCTTGGCTTCTCTGCTTCGTATTGGAAGGTAGATGTTGGGATTTGATTCATGTGGTTGTTGGGTTTTGTGGGGCTTTCTGTAATTTTGTTAGAGGATGGGTTGTTGTTGTTGTCGGATTTGGGTTTTGTGGGTATGTGAGGTGTTTCTGATAACGGTGTTTCTGTAAATGCACGGATTTTTCCACGGATGATAGATAATACAGTGGTATGAATTGGGATGTTCTTTTTTTAGGGTTTGGCTTTTATGATTTTACAAGTTTTTTCTTTCTTTTATAAGATTAGGGAATTTATTTATTTTTTTTTAATTAATTGTGTTTTATGCTGTTTTTTTTTTTTGATTTAATCAGATGGCTCTCTCTCTCTTTTATTTTCTAAAAAAGAGAAACCTTTTTTGTTGAAAGAATTTGTGTATGATCTGAGAATTTTGGTAATTTTATTAAAAAAATAATTCTGTCTTTATTTATAATTATAGTTGACTGGTAGATGGCTTTTTTTTTTTTCCCAATTTCTTCTTGAGCTTGCTACTAGTCTTGATGACTTGATTTTTCATTACAAGTTCATATTACTCCATGTCCTAAAAGAAATTTGGTTACCTTTTCAAGTTAGATCATGATTTTTTTGGAAATGATGGAACCTTCAACTGGAAATCATGTTGAATGGTTGGTGAAGGGAGTGGTAGTATGGTTATAATGAAAAAACTTTTTTTTATGGTTTATTTTATTTTATTTTTGTTTTTCTGTTCTTCTTTTCATGATTCAGAAAAAACAAATTTCACTCTTGATTCTTATTAGCTACAAGGGATACTTGGCATTGACATTTTGTGATTATTTAAAGTTATAGTTTTAGGTTGACCCTTCTTTTCTCTTCCTATTCTGATCAGTGCTTATGACCCATTCTAACCATTTTCAATATAAGGAGTTTGTATTTATCTTTTGCTAGGGCAATCCTATTGAGGATTCAAAAAAAAAAAAAAAAAAAAACCAAAAAAGGAGAAATGTATTAGTCACATAACCCATCACTATAGAAGTTGGCTCCTCACATGAAAGACAGTAGAGGAGAAGATAAACTGACAGTCCTTGATTGGATGTTGTTCCTTTTATATATAGCAAGTGCAATGTAAAAGAATCTGAGTGACTTCCTTTATTAAAAAGAGTGTGGGGCTGATTGGAGGGAAATCTTAAATCATTCAAGTCACAAACTTGCTAATGCTATAAAACCTTGTCGGTGGTGTTAAAATAAAATTTCTAACTTTCTAGTGGTAAGAACTATGTAGTAGCTAGATGACCAATCTAGGCCACGCTTTTTTTTTTTTTCAACACACAGGATTCTGAAGCGGCGCAGAAAATCTCGCGTGTGATTGATTGCCTCATTTAATCTTGAATGATCCAAAGTTTGGCATAATTTAAGATTTTAACACTATCCTTCTGTAAGAGAATATTTATATAAAAAAGTGAAATTAGCTTTTGTGATGATGATATAAGGGTGCAATAGCCAAGTCCATTATTTTGATTCAACATACGAAAGACCTTTTCAGTTGAGGTTGGATTCCTCAAGTTCGATTTTCTTTCTTAAGCATCCAGAAATTTCTCCAAAAAGTTAAAAAGAGTTGGAATTCCTGAAGTTTCAAATGAACCTTCCATGTGACTGAAAATTTGAAATTATGGCATTTACAAATAGGTGTCACAACAGCATATCCAAAAAATTCACTGTAAATTCTTGTTAGGAATTCTAGAAAACAGAGAATCTACAGAGGAAAAGTGAAATAATATATGTGATTAGCGGAAATTAACTTTCTATATTTTGCACCCACCTCAAAGACATGGTACCATAATAAGGTATAAGGTGGAGGACCATTTTCTCCAATTACGCATCACATGGAACACGAAACACACTAACATAAAAGAAAACTAAAATACAACAACTGACATCATTTCAACTTTACTTTCCTGAAGAAATTTTTTTGCCTTCTTTTGTATAAGAGGTATTGAAGTGGAGAGATGATTGAATGCATAGTAATAGAGATCCAGAGGGACCATTTATCCCATTTCCTCTAACCTATCATTTCCGGAGCAGCAGCGGCACTAATATTAGCCATTGTCCCATTGTCAGAAAGAGACTATCCAGATTCAATGTATCCACAAATCAGAAAGAGCCCTTGTCCTAAATTTGCCCAATGGATGTCAATTTAACCGGGATAATAATAATAATAATAATAATGAATTGCGTTCTTACCAACTACCCACCAACCACAAAACCACTTCAGCACAGATAGCATCCTTGCATTTGTTCAGGTTAACCTTTCTTGTATTCGATTTTCCATTTTCAGGATCAAATCAATTATTTCTTCATTGGAACTAAAAATGGCTGCTAATACCCCTTAGGCTGAGGAGCAAAAGGAGGAGTTTGCCCAAGAAGCTCATGTCTGATTAGATAGTTGGCGAGGCAATAGCCTACCAAGGCATTGGTTGATCACTAGCTGGGCTGAGAGGAGGATCAGCCACACTGGGCTAACACCCAGCCCAAACTCCCACGGGAGGCAACGCAAAGGGGCCACTCCCATGATCAATCAAGTCCTCGCACACCTACCCCAAAGACTTAGCAACTACCTTTTGATAATCCTCACAATCTCATTCTCTGTTAAATTTAATTACAAAACATCTACATCATAAAATGCCATCAAAGTGAAACTTATTTGTAATATTGATATTTGACCGATCCTTCTTCTTGTCCATATCTATTCGTCCCTAGCACTTAATGAAGCAGCATTTGGACATTGCTTGCGCAGGGTCTACCTAACCAGTTAACCAATTAGAAATTCTGATATCTAAAATTACTCAAGTTTAAATTGACAGATTTTGTGTTGTTTGTAATTAAAAGTCATTATTAAGAAACTGTGAGAGGCTTTGCTCGGGAATTAGATTATCCATTCTATTATATTAGGTTAGATTAAGAATTTTTAGTTTCCTTTAGATGAAAAGAAAAAAAAAAAAAAAAAAAAAAAAAAAAAAAACAGATCATTAACACTTCTAGCTGTGATTTAATCCTTGTATATAAAGAACAGAGGAACTCGGTTCTTTGTAATGGAAACAAGATTTTTTTACTTTTTTTTCCAGATTTATTTTCTTCTGTTTTGGGACACGTGAGACTTGGATACAGGTTGTAAAAGAAACTAAATTCAGGTAGTTCTGCAAAAAGCAAATAGTATCCATGTGTGGATCTTTCGTTAAAAGGATTCTATTGAGGATCATGTGAAGGGCTGGCTATCTATCCATGAAAAGTTTAGCATCTGATACCAATCAGCATATTGAGTTTTCATATGGAACAGCAAAAGGTCCAAAAGAAAATCTGATATTATTGTTGAAGATTGGAAGCAACAATCTAGAATCCAATGCACTTGTGATTATGGTCAACAGTCAATCTTAATACAAGTGAACAGCTAGCAGAATAGGGATGTTTATTGACTTCAATGGTTTGACCGAAGCACATCTCAAATCAGCCCATCCAACAGTGTTTGCAGCAAGGTATAACCATTCAACAAAGACCCATTATAAGTATTTTAGTTGATTCAACTTTATGAAAAGGGTTGTGTAAACAACAGAGTAATTTCGCTCCTAGTGATATAAAATGATTATTTTTATGAGATCTTACAGAAGTGAAACCTAAATATTGTTGCAGAAGTTGGCAAGGACCTTTTATCTTACCTGCATCACAAGGTCTGCTCCTAGTCGGACCATCCAAAATCAAACCAAGCCTGGCCCACATTGTACTGGGTTTTAGCTCTACCTTTAGAGCTGTGGGTTGTACCCAGGTCAAAGTTTCAGACCCATTTATTAATTGGGTTGGTCTTGGGCCTATATATGCTTAAAGGTCTGGTCACATAAATCTAACACAAAGGAGTATTACGAGAGATATCTCTCACTTTATATGAAAGATATGGGTGGAGGCCCTCACATTTAAGTTGTTGGCATTGGATATGGATGTAAAAGGCCCCACCTAATCTCTCATATAAAGTGAGAGATATCTCTCATAGGAGCATCTCCCGTATATATATTGCAAATGGGTTGGTATGCTAGATCTAGCCTGAATTTAAGGACCAATAAATAAAAGGCCAAGGCTTGGACAAGGCGACCAGGTCCATGACAAGAAACTACAGAAGGAACATATCCACCCCTTGGCTAGAGAGCCCGCCCAGTCATTACATGAACAATTGATATGATTGAACACTACCTGAGTAGAAGATGACAACGGTCTTATATCGTGGAGGATATACTGAATTTTCCAAGAGAATATAATCATTTGGCATAACCCAAGCAACAGCATATGAGTTTTGAGAAATCGCTCTCCACTATCAAGCTTTTATGGAAATATCCGAAATACACTCAACCTCCACTTTATTAAAATCACCAATTCACATGGGCTTAGAAAAAGGGCTTAAAACTGCTCATTTCTCATTATGTACTAACCTTTCAATGACTGCCAACCCTCAGTTTTCCTCTAGCTGCCCCCATCCACATTGAACCCGAGAACACTAAATGTAGGACTGCATCTATCTCTAATTTTTGAATTAAATGTCCCACAACTCATACACGTCTCCTACTCCCATATCGGCTAGATTCAGATTATCAAATTCTTTACAATAGATCATCCATTTGCCAATTTTTCAGAACTGTGGAATCCAAACTGTCATGCAAAGAAGAATTGATACAAAGTAAAGTTATTGAAGATTGCATAAGAGGACATTATCCACAACCTCATGGTTGCAAGCTGCAACAATGAGAGTACGTTCCAACTGTGCTATGGGTCAAGAGCAACTAAGATACATTGTATCATATTAATTAATTTATTTTGCTATAATTGTATCAATATTAGAATATCCTTTTCCACATTTAGCAGACAATCTACCATCACATGTTTTTATTCATAGCCAATGTAAGAAGTTTGTCTCTCTATGCAAAGCAGGGGTTTGAGAACTGCTCCATGCACACCTCAGTGAGGTCAACTGCTAGCAAGGCAGTCTACTCCGAAAATAATAAAAATGGATGAGGTTTAGTTATGCCTTACCTTCTAAACGCCATTAACTTGACAGTTCAAAACTATTATATTAGACTCAAGAAAAGTAAATGGGTGGTATGCTAAGTCCACCCAAAATCGATTGACAATGATGGACCATTCCATACAAGTTGGGGCAATGTTGTGGTCGACAGACCAATAGCCAGACCACAGTTGGCCCCAGAATGGGTGGGGGTTCCCAGATTTTTTCCATCAGATGTCCAATACTTGATCCATTGTAGACAACTGACTGCTATGTTACCCAGATATTGCAAAATGGGCAATGTATCATGTCGTATCATATATGACACTTCACTGTTTATGTATAAAACCGTACCAATGCTATACCCACGAGTGCCCCTGCTGTATCCATGCCCTATATGGATATCATAACAGTTAAGTGAATTAGATCAATGGTTCAGAAAGAACATCACAGATTGTAAAAGAAGATGTTCCTATTTACAAGCTTGTTTGGGGAATCACCATACACCACCGCCCATAAAGAAAGGTCAGTGTAAATTCCGCATGCATGAGGACCCTATAATTCCTCTTGTAGAACAGTCGAAGCAATTAAAGAGGGAGCATGGGTGGTTTGACATTTTCTCCTGGATAAGGACCATATATTTTATAATTACTTTTGTAGGACAAAACAACTCCCTCCATCCCTCAGAGATCATCAGGAAAATAGTCACATTCCAACAGAAAGTAATAAACAATAAAAAAAAGGAGAACTAGAATATATGCAAAAACTCTTTAAGTTTCTGCCACCATTTCAAGTCAATATTTGAGAGCATACCTTTAAATATCAGTCTCTGCCTCTCACCACCAACAGTGGCATCAAGGGAATCCACAGATTTTCCATGCATTTCAATATCATCTGTATACTCAGAGTTGTTTGGGGAACATTCCTTTCTTACTTTTATCTTAACAGGTTGCCCAAGTTTTGACTTATCTTCCAATTTTCGCAATCTTCAGAGCCTTTGCGCAAACAGGGAAGTTCTGATTGTCCCATGAATCCAAAATCACGCCTGAGCCCAAACAGGTCTTAATCTGGTAGAGGGCAGCATATTGGCCTGCAGCCAAGCCCTGATCATCCTCAGATAAGTCAACAACAGCGATGTCACTATTTCTGTCCTGACTTGTTTCCATTTTTACACTGCAATTGTAGAAACTGGGACCATGTCGAACCTGAAAAAGGGATCTACGTTCATCAATTCTTGGAATCAAATCTGCATATATGCAGCAAAAATAATATTAAAAAAAAAAAAAAAAAAAAAAAAAAAAAAAAAAAAAAAAAAAAACCACCTGGTTCCATTTTCTTAGAGTTAAAAAAGATGACCAGGTCTTCAAGTTAACTTGACCCAGAGTGATTTCAAATCAAGTCAGGTATCAGGTTTCTAACACTCTTTTGTTGAAACATCATCACAGGTTGCACAAGTTTTTTTACAAAATACAGCTGTTGCTTATTAAAACGCCAAAACTGCTTAATGTTAGGATGAAAAGACAGTTGAAAGAACTAAGGTTCCAACCTTGCATTGAAGCTGATCAAGCCGGTCAGGAGGGAACCCACTTAGCCATTTCAGGGATCCAACACGAAATGTACGCCTTTTCTTGTCCAAAGAAAAATAATTTCTTGACACGAAAACTACATTGTTTTGGGTATCTTTTTCAACAACATACCTGTGTAAGAAGACAAATATAAGATAATCAACCTTAAAAAACAAAGTTTTGTGGTTCAACAAGAAGTGGTACAGGTGGGACCTACCTTTTGGTATCTAAGTGATTAGGCAGTCCACATGATGCAAGGTGCCATGCCATTAAAAAATAAAAATAAAATAAAAAACTACCCTACTTGGACTCCAGCTATCTGTTTGCGGCTAGCAAATAGATAATTACAACCAATGGTCCATTGAAAAGGGAAAAATCATAGAGTCAGGATCATCCAGTTGTTTTTTTTTTTTGGGTATCACATCACCCACCATGTGCATGGTTTAGATCACCAAAGTGTTATGTCCTGTGGAGAGTGAAGGAGCAAAGAAAGAGGGGTCACTACGACATTGTATAGCTCCACAAAGAAACATTTAGCTGTATTCGCCTATTATTCGGTCACAAGCATTAAGTCGGGATAACTCGAAAATGACAACCGTATTTGGCATCACAGATGCAAGCCCATAGCAAATGACCACCAATAAAGGACTTGAATGTAATAAATGGATTAAATGTCATAGTTCTGCACTCCTCCTGGCAAAACAATGTCCATAAATGGAAACTGACATGACATACCAGGGTCCTCCAGGAAGGCGTAGACCTTGGCGCTGGCCAATGGTATAAAACCAAAAACCTCGGTGCTTGCCAAGATAATCTCCAGTCTCTGCTTCCAGTATAATACCTTCCATCTCCCCAATATGTCTTGCAACAAACTCACTGAACTTTATCTATCAATGGAAGTGGGCCAACATGAAGAAGGAAACAATCAAGGTTTAAGCTCTTCCAAAAGTATGCAATGAGACCAATATAATCAACATGGAAACAAGGAATCGAGTTCATCATACATGGATGGTAATAATGCTTTTCACGAACTAATGCAGCAGAATGTTGCCAGCTAATGACTAGGAAAACGCAATCTCAATTTGCTAATTAATATTTCTAGCAGGAAAAGACTCAAAATCATAACTCTTTAAGCGAAGCATCTTTTCCCTTAATAGTGAAAAGAGCTACAATGTTAATCAGATAACAGAAGTTTCACCTTTCCTAGGAAACAAATTCCCTGTGAATCCTTTCTATCTTTGTTGGGAAGATCCATCTTTGCAGCCAGCCTGCGCACTTCATCCTGCAGAAGATTGTGCAAGTAAACGGAAAAAATAAAATTTAAAAAAAGAAGAAGAAAGCAGTCTAAATTAGCCCAGACACTAATCTATAAATCTCCAAAGCCAACTAAGAATGTATGTTTGGTACGACACCCATGCCATACTATAAGATACCTTTGGTTGCATTGGACACAAGGAAGGCCAACAACAAAATAGTTTTAAGAGGAGGAAAAGAAAATGTAACTTGACAATCAGATGGAAAATAATAATAATAAATGGACATGAAATGGCTAGGGGTGCCATCAGATGGAGATGAAATAGCAACTATAGAAGTGTTCTTGTATGCGTAGAGAAATAGCACAGTAAGAAGGGAGATATGTCCGACAACAATGACCTAATTTCTTGGATCAACTGATATTGGTATAATTGAAAACCCCTAAGCTAGAAAGAATAAAAGATGAAATAAAACAAACGAAATGCATCATTGAATTTGAAACAGTGACAACCTTAGAAATACAACCAAGAGGGAAAAGAAGTCGTCGAAGCTGGCTCTGTGAGAGATGTGAGAGGAAGTAAGTTTGATCCTTAACCTGAAATGCCAGGCCACTTTTAAACCTTTAAATGAACAAGATGACTCAAACAAATAATAATCTTATTAACTTGCAGAGATAACATTAGAGAAATCTTTAAAATGTTGACATAAACATCTTACGAGAAAATCTCACATAATTGATCTGTGCATGCATGATCAAGCAGACTACAAACAAAAAGACTAAGAAGGAACATCATAGTCAGAAATGCAGGTTGAAGTGCATGTTTCACATGGGTACCATATCGTTTGATAATTCTAGGACAGAAGACATATCCTTGCGATCTGGAGATGAGTGAACTACATGTGCATAATGTCCAGAAGCAACATAGTCAAACTTCATACTGCTAATAGCATCCATAAAAGCACCTGAGATGAAAGCACATTTAATATTTATTCATAACTATTTAAGTGATGATACTATGTAAGAAACATTAGCATAGACAACAGCAATAGGTAATGAGAGGATACGTAAAAAGAGAATCTTATTATTATTAAGGCTATGGTGATAATGATGATGAGTGCAACTATGAAATAGACATATACCTAGTTTTATTAGTGATGATACTATAGAAGAAACATTTAGCATAGACAAAGACAACAACCATAGGTAAAGATGTAATAGGTAAAAAGAGAATCTTATTGTTGTCAAGGCCATGGTGAAAATGATGATGAGTGAATTACACAATAGACATAGAATGTAACTAACCAAATTTGATTCGTGTATTGCAAAGTATATCTGGATTCGGAGTACGACCACAACGATACTCAGCAATAATGTGAGATACCTGAAACACCAGAAGAGATAACCAATGCCGACCAAATAAGGGGGGACAGATAAAGTACAGGACGTGTAGCTCACTTGTAACTGGATGAAACCAACTAATCATTTAAATAAAATCGAATGTAAGGAAAGTCAGAATGTAAGGAAGCCCAAAAAATAAAACGAAAAAGGAAAACATGAGGACGAGGCATGCCAACAGTGAATACACGCATAAACTATTGTCGTAAAATAAGCATACCACATTATTCCAGTACTCATCTGTCAAATGTATAATTTCCAAAGGCACATCAACCTACACCACGCAAAAAGACAAATATTTGTTTAAAGCCTTTCCCACACAAGTACCTGGAATTGGAACAAATCCACTTTTTCAAAAATAAGGCTAGCATTCTATTTACTCAAGACTTAAGATTGAGAAAGAATGAAAAGAAATTGCAAATAACTATTTTCTATAATAAGTTTTTTTGTATGTAATAGCATGAATGATGAAACATACTTTATAATATGTTGAGAAGTCCCAGATTAGGTAGGTTCTCAAGTGCTATTCCATGAGAATTTTTATCCAATACAATTAGAAAACCAGTGCATGTCGGGTGCTGCTTCTGTGCTTCATCTACATCAATTCTCAGAATCTTTGCAGCAATATCTGAAACAGTTGGCATGTTGAAGCGGAAAAAAACCAGAGCAATTTGAGCCTACGTAAAGCACGTTCTCCCAGCTCGGAGTATGCTCAGAACACAGGTACCTAGTTCACAGGTTAACTGATTTGAATTGAAGTTCATAATTCGCAATTTAGGGCCTATCATGGTTTGCCAATTCATTGGACTAGGTTCATTTGGAACATTTCTTGTTCGCCTAATTCACAGTTTGAGTTCACTTAGATGAGTGAATCCAATTTTCCAATTTGCAAATGGAGATTCAACTTAGATTAAAAAAATGCAATCTGTTCCTTGCAGCCTTGTCAGCTATTTTAAATCTCAAATGCAAATTAAGTTCTCATTCAACCTATATAACCTGTTCTACAGGCACTTAAGTTTGGAAACTGACCTGATCACAAACAGCTTGTGCATACTTCAAATCTTCATCCCATGGGCACGCTGACCAGAAATTTTCAAAATCTTCCTACAGGGCACCATGCAATAGAAACACAGTTGTCAATTTCGCTAAAGCAGACATTTCAGTGCCTCTAGAACAAAATGTTTTGGTGTTACACTTTAGAAAATATTCGATGTAAAAAAAAAAAGAAATTTATATATATAATACAAACATCAGTAAAATACAATAATCTTCAAGAAAATACTTGAAATCACTTCTTTTTAAAGTCCTCCCAATTTTCTAGGAAGGGATACAAAGGCCATTTCATTTATTTTTTAAGCTTGATTTAGGAGTTACCTGGAGAGAGAGAGAGAGAGTACTTGAACATAAGAAAAAAAACAGAGGAAAAACAGTCCATGTGTGTAAGAAAAAATCTGTGTTGGCCATTTCAGCTCGATGCGCCCTATTTTGGCTTTATCCAATCTATTTTCATCTTTTGGATGTGTTTCAGCTGACTCAGAATAAAATAATTGCTGAATAAATCATTAACTTGTATTCCGCAAACAAAATATTCTGGAATTAAAGTTGAGAATTATGGTCAGAAAGAAGTAATCCTCCTCCTTATCAACAACAACAACAATGATGACAATTGTCGTCTGCAAATCAAACCTATAGCATCTAATGTACCTCTAAATCTGCATTTGGTTGCCCTTGCTACAGGCCATGTTTGAATGAGGAGAAAAACTTCTGCAGTAAAAAAGCCAAACTTTCTCCCTTTGGATTTACTTCAGTGAAGAAACGGTATCTTCCTCATAACTAGGATTTACAACAAGTAGGATAAGTACTTATTCTCAAACCTTTGTTGAGAAAAATATCCAATTTGGATTTTTTTACTAACTCTAACCATTTAATAATCATTTCTTAAATTTATACTAAAGTATCAACATGAATTTCTCGTACATACTTTTTCTATTCAAAACCAAACACAATATGGAATCACCAATTCTGAAAAAATGGTGAATCTCTTCACGAGAAGATTCTCCATTTCTATAATTCTCCTCATTTCTCCACTCGACAGCAATCCCACGCTTATCATTTTCTCGTTAAAAAACCAGAGCACTCAGCAATATGAATTAGTAGTCATGATTGAGAGCAGGAATTAGTAGTCATGATTTGGGTAAAGCAAACGTCCTCAAAACAGCATTTCTAGAGCTGCTGTTTCCAATTTCTGAGCCACTTCCAGAATGCAATGTCACGATATTGATACAGATAACGCTCTATACTCTGCCAAACAGCTCAAAGTTCCAAACTTTGACATTTGGAATACGTGTACATCCAAACGGACCAAAACTTTCTGCTTCAATTCAGAATCAGGAAGAAGAAGCACTGATTGAAATTACCTGAAACCATATCTTGAGGTAGAAGGCGGTGCAGGAGTGGCCGGCGGCGTGGAGGAGGCGGAGTGCGATGCTGCTGTCGACGCCGCCACTAAGGAGAACAGCGACTCTCAGGCGCTTCTCCGGCATGGAGCAGGAGAGGTAGGGTTTGAGGTCGCGATCGGAGATTGAGGGGAGATTGAGCTCTAGGGATGTGGCTGAGACGGAGAGGGGCTTCGACCTGACTTTGTTGGATTTGGAGGGCGGGAAGAGAGAGAAATGAATGGGGAGAATAGGGTTAGGGTTAGGGTTAGGAAGAGAAAGAAGAGGGAGAGAAGCCATCATCATCGCCCTAATTCTCAGCATGCTCATGCTCATGCTCTACTGCCCTTCCGTTATCATCTCAGTTTTTTTTTTTTTTTTCCTAATCGGAACCCGAATGAAAGGATTTCGTATTTTTATACGAAATGAGTTGAATGAGTTGAGCTGAGCTGAGCTTGTTGTTATACGTATTTTTTATACGTTATGTTGGGCTTTTTTTTTTGGGCCCGCCATATTGAACCCATGATTGATAAAGGAGTTAATGCATGTTATTATATAAAGTAAAATAGCAGGTGAGTTCGTGAGGGAGTGACACGCGGCGGTAGGAGACTTCCTGAGAGATTTGGATTTTGAATTGAAGTGTTTGTGATGCCTTTGATGGAAGGTGTCATATCATTCAACAGGGAATTTTTGGTTTGGGTTAGGATGTTAACGTTTCTTCTCATTATCTTATTATCAATTTTAATGTTTTTTTTTTATTTATTTTATTTTATTTTTTTACACTATAGGATCAAATTCACACTATTTGATCTTTTTCCATTCCAACATCTGTGTGCAGAAGTTGGGTTGCGCTAGAACTGCATAAACCAATAGACATCGCACATGCAAAAGACATACCTCAACTCCATTTTGCAGTGCAGAATACCATTGCTGATGCTTCCATTCTTAAAAAAAAAAAACCTCTTTAATCCTTATTTCCTTTGTCATGCTATCTTGAACCAACAGTGACATGAAAGATTTTCTTGTAACATAATCATCAATTGGTGAGGATTGAACCCAATTTGTGATGATGTGCTCTACATCTTTTGAACCCACCCCTCTTCGATGAAATTGAATGGCACTGTTGAATTGATTATTTACTAAAACTGAATGTAATTTACATATACTGAATCCTATCCCATATATATGACTTCCATTTAGCTGATAGTAAAAGATAGTTTATTTCTATTAAATCATCAATATAATTTATCTCATGACTTATCTTTAGTGGTTCGGATTTAATAGATAAATACATTTAGTGATCAATATACTTTCTTCAATTGGAATGAGATTGAAGTATATAGTTTTCATTTGATTTATCTGGGTTTAATAGATGGGTCCCACCAATCAAATGTGAAACAGCCCCACAAACTATTAAACCAACAAAAAGGGCCAACCCTATATCATACATGATTAATTCTTAATCAAGCATAATTAAGGTTGAGGGTTAAAAGAAATTAAGAAATAAACTTTTTTTGAAAAACATAACAAACCCCACACATTTGACCATTGACCATACTCAATTATTAAATTAGGCATATAGACGTGAGTATAATTATTATTATTATATAATATATAATAGCTAAAGTTAGAGCACTATATCATTATGGGCTCACCTAATCAATCCAAGTATTTATCTCTCCCTTATATTGCTTCCTTTACAATTTTTTTTTAATCCATATTTCAATATTTTTATTTACATTTATATTTGATATATATATATATGTATAAATATTACTTATATAATGGAATATAAGTTCTCCACTCATACATCACAAGGGTAGTCACTAAATGAACAACTGACCAGTGTGCGATGTAGCTACTGGTATGCTTAAAATGGAACCCACATTTCATATTGGATAAATCTAAACCGTTCATTTGAGACATTTTAGAAGCATTCATCCTTTCAGATGAAAATGTGATAGCTTATTTTTATACAATTTATAATTTTATTTATCGCTTTATATTTATTTTGGGTATTTTTATCCTTGCTTTATAGCTTTTGCATGTCTTTATTTTAGATGCCACTTCTTTTCACTTTTCAACCCATTCTCATATTTTGTTTATTAGTGTTTTTAATTTGAGAGAGAGGGAGTAAAAACTATAGGCCCATTTAATAATTATTCAACAGAGGGTTTCCTTTCTAATAATAAAGAAATCAATACTGTGTGATTTCTAAGTGTATCCAGTGATTTTTTTAATGATGTTTTCTATTGGCCTTTTCACTTTTCAACCCATTCTCAGATTTTTTTTTATTAGTGTTTTTGATTTGAGGGAGAGGGAGTAAAACATATAGGCCCATTTAATAATTATTCAATAGATATCCAGTGTATCCATTGATTTGATGTTTTCTGTTGGCTGCTGCCTGTGCCCTCTGGAAGGAGAGGAATGATTAGTCTCATTAAAAAAGAATAGTTGATTTGAGAAATGGTCTGATGCTGAAATCTGTGATTTATTCCCTTGATTTATTCTTGGAAAGTTTGTTGGTGTTCATTGGGTGGGATTATTCAAGGCCATTAAGAGGTAGTATGACAATTCATATCATTTATGGCCCTTGGCAATAGTACGTCCCAAAATTGCAGCCATGCTCTGCAGTGCAAATGACTACAGCAACTGGAAGGCATGGGGGCTATCATGGAGGGATACACCTTTTGTGCAATTCATCAGGCTTCTAGTAAGTGTGATTATAGATGGAGGTTAGGCAACTGGTTTGAGGAGTTTATATGTAGAAATGTATGTAATCAATGCATACGCTGTTGACCCACCGTGCAGAATTACATTCATTGCAACCTTTTTTTTCTTTTTAATAGATCTTGATATGGATCATTTAAAAAGGTTAAATAATATATTTATATATTCTATCCTCAATTTATTTTTCATACTTTTTCCAAAACCATTAAGATCCATTAGTTAATATTTTGATATCTGACATTTTATACTTTATTTACATGGTTAATATTTAAATATTGATGTAATAAAAGAAGGGGAGTGAACTGAGAAATTGAGAAAGGAGAGGTTAGAGCATTTTGGAAAAAAAGGATGTGTCGAGAGAAATTTTGAAATTTTTTTTTTACTATTATTTGGAATGTGCAGACAAACGGAATGTGTTGAGAGAAGTGTGGGTTGTAGCATTAGCAGCCCTCACTTAAGAATATATTCTATATTAGGAAAAAAAATAACTTAAACCCTAACATTGAATCTTATGCCATATTTGTCCTTTCTTTGAAAACTGGGCTTTTCCAAAGGCGTTGGCGTGGTATTTATTTCCTATTTCTTCTCACATGCTTCTTCTTCGTATAGTGATCTAAAACCATTATTCTTTTTCCAAAGGCCACTACTTCTTCTTATAGTGATCTATCTAGGTTTGTTTGGAGAGGTTTTGTGCTGCGTTTCGAAGACTTTGGGCGAAGATGACAGCCTGCAATGCCGTAGGTCTAGAGCAGGTAAAAAAACTCAGCTTACAAAATGACTGAGTTTTCGAACACTGACATGGATATTACTAATGCTTTGATTACAATTTTAAAAGAAATCTTATTTTTAGTCAGTATCTGCGATACCTCAATCTAGTGATAGATATGTATAGTTTGTTCATGTTTCCTGAAAGTTAATGTTTAGACCATTAAATTAAATAAAATTAGTGGGAGTTTATTATTGTTGTTGTTATTGTTGTTACTAAGGTCATTACCTGTCCCGCAGAATCACCTCTCAACCTGCATATCACGCATTGCATCCGAGACTTTTTTTTCCATTGCACTAAAGCAATGATCCTATTATTATTATTATTATTATTATTATTTGGTGTGATGGGAACAACGATCCTAGATCTGGTTGCAAGTGTAGAAGTGAATGTGGAGGCTTCATTGTGCATCTTGATTTCCAATTGTTCTTCTTTAGGTAAGTGAGGCGACTGAGAGGGGAGATTTCAGGTACGCTCCAACTGCACCAATGACTCATGCACCTGTAAACGAGAGAGATGGGGAGCAAGAAGCACTTTTTATGAATGTGTTTGGGACTGTAGTGTCCTAGACCAAAGTGAGAATAATTAACCGCGATATTGATGTAATCATTGATACGTAGCCATCGCAAAGCATTATCATAAGCTACTATTGGTGTGCATGATCATAAGTAATGGCATTTTTTTTGAAGCATTATCATAAGCTACTATTGGTGTGCATGATCATAAGTAATGGCATTTTTTTTTGGCTATCTGCTTTTTTGTGGACTACATAATTAGTATTATATGGTGGTGTAAGGATATGTGTTTCGGAAATTAAAGATTTTAGTGAAAGATATCTCATTACTCACTAGTAATTAGGGGTTAATAAACCATATAACAGGACCATAATTCATCTCTGTCATAATTGTAGTGTTGCATTTCAAGATGATAATGTCGTATGACATGTAGAAGTCGATCCATTTCATCCATGACTTACTCGATATCACATATTTGTATTTCTAGACGACATTATTGCATGACATATGCAACTCAAATCAAATCATGTAATTTGAGTGGAGAATTGCAGTCGCCCAATATTGGTTAGCATCTATCTTACAACATGACTCTATTTGATTTTAGAATGTGGTCAAGCTCTGAATCCAACATCTACTAAAATCTCTAAAATTGTCAATTGTCAAACAAATTAATATATCACAAAACTTTATTATAAAAATATTCCCATTATTGATGATAAAATCTAATAATATTTAAATCTATAAGGTTTCTAATCTACATGTATCTAAAAAGGCCCTTCTTTTGGCTTTATGTTCCTAATCCAGCGATCTGAAATGTGAAATAGGAAAAAAGATTTTTTTTTTTCTGAAAGAGCAAAAATGAAATTTCAGGGTAGTTGATTTCTTTTTCATTTTCATCTTCATATGATTTTTGGATTTTGCTGAGTTTTTTTTTTAGTTCTATTTGTTACTCCGTAATATGAGTTGTGAGAAGTATTGAAATTCTTCCTTCTTTTTTGTTCCATCAGACGACTTCATATTAAGCATCTCGTATTTCAGTGACCTAGAGGAGAGACTATGAACCCATCTGAATACACCTGTGCTGACGATAAACTGTCTGAGTTGTTTTATCCAAGGCAAACGGTCAAAATAAAATTTTGTTGACGGTCAATGTACAATCAATTTTGAGTAGCAGCAGATGGGTCCTGATCTTATAAGTATATGACTATGAGGATTCCTATGTTGAAGTAGTGGCCCACCTATTGAAAATTTAAGCCACTCACAATGAACGCACTCATGAATTTCTCTTAATTTTACTCCAATACGAGCTGACCTCACTCTAAGATTGACCACATTAATGAATAGCAAACTTTATACGTGTGTTGGTAGGGCCGATGGGCCTCACAAACCATGGTCACAAACTGTAGATTGGGAATCATTTCTACATGGCACACTCGATGTTTTGATCTATTTCTTAATGGATTGCAATGACCAGTGTATGTGCGTCGACCAAGAGAGTCGAGTTTTATTGATCCTTCGCAGTTTGTCCTACACTCCTATTGACTGATTTCAAAGCCCTCTTTTGTAAGTGGAAAATTACCCATATAGCCCATCTAAATGCATGTTAATTATAGAGGTTGTGTTGTGGAAATATGACTTTAATCATTTAATTAGCACAATTTTTCTTGTAACTCAGTTCATTGATGGACAATGGGTTGATTAGTGTTAGGTTGATATTCAATTCACCAGGATCGATGTGGTTAAGAGGTAGGGATGCAAATAGGTTAGATCCAAAGCAGAACTATAGTGGATCCTAATCTAGAATCCGATTTTAAATATTTGGATCCGATTTCAAAAATTTTTCTGAAATTTTAAAAATAGGTTCCAAATCCACTTTATTTGGAACAAGAGAATTTTAAATACACGGATAATCGGATATCATTTGCAACCTTAGCAAGATGTATTGGATTGATCACAGGCCTCACCATTCAGAAATAGAGTGGGTTTAGGTTTTCTAAAATGTCCCTCCATCTTTTTATTTTTTTTTTTCTTGTTTCCCTTATTAATTTTTGACCCCACACTCTCTTATAAGTTTTTGGTGGTCCTCCTCCTTAAACTCTCTTTCCAACCTGCAGTCTCTATCTTCCCCTATGACAACAAATTCAAGGCTGTTCAACAGAGGATGCTTCCTGTCTTCTTTGGAGTAAAGGAGGTCCCTTTTGCAATATTTCATCTTGGTGGTGAAAGCCCTGGGTCCCAATGGATTCCCGATCGCATTCTTCCATTTTTTTTTGGACCGATATGGAAGATGACATTTTGTTTTTCCTGAAAGAGTGCCACACTAATACACCCAAGGTGTGTTTTGTAAAAACTTTGAGGCCTCCTTCATTGCTTTTATGCCTTTAGAAGATGTGCTGACATCAACTTAGATTTTAGGCCTATCAGTTTGATCGGCAGTATTTACAAAACTTTAGCTGAAGTATTGGCAAGACGGCTTCTCCAAGTCCTTCCTTTGATTATCTCCCCTTCTTAGGCAAATTTTATTGGCTAATGAGTGTGTGCATTCAAGGGTCAAGGAAATAAAGCTGGGCTTGTTATGTAAATTGGATCTCGAGAAAGAACATGTTTAGAGTGGATTGGGGGCTTCGTAGAATTGGTTTTGGGGCCAAATGGAGAGTGTGGATTCAGGCATGCGTGCCTTCCTCTTGGTTTTATATTCTTATTAATGGCTCTTACAAAGGGTTCTTTCCAGCTAAGGAAATTGAGACAAGGGGGGACCCTGTTCCTCCGTTTCAGTCTGTCATCGTGGGGAAGCCTTTTAGTTTCATATTTTGCTGCGGCAGGTGTTGCGAATCTAATCCAAGCTTTCAAACCGGCACGTAATGCAACAATGATTTCTCACTTATAGTTTGCAGATGCTACACATATTTTGTGATGCTAACAAAGACCAAGTGAAGAATGTTAAGGCTACTTTGCTGTATTACGAAGTAATCTTGGGTTTAAAGGGGAATTTCTACAAAAAAGTTAAATATTGGGAGTGAGGGTGGATGATTTTCTCATATCTTGATTGGTTGATAGGTATCAGCAATCCGTTGTTAGAGAGTGTTGAAAAAAAGCTCTCTTCTTGGAAAGTGAACAATGTGACTTTTTATGGAAATGTAGAGGATTGATGAAAAAATAGCATTTAGTGAAGTGGGCATCTGTTTGTAAACATAAGAAGGAAGTGGGGTCGGGGTTTAGAACCTTATGTCAGATGAATCAAGCTCCTTTTGGGGAAGTGGTTGTGGAGGATTGGGGAGAAGGAAGGTGGGGTTGGGGTTTAGAACCTTTTGTCAGAGATGAATCAAGCTCTTTCGGGGAAGTGGTTGTGGAGGATTGGGGAAGATGGAGATAATCTTTGGAAGCAAGTTTTTGTGGCTAAGTATGGCTTTGAGAAATCTTGGCTATAAGGCTTTTTGACAACAATATTAGAAACATAGTTGTTTAAGAAGAAAAAAATATTAGATACATAGTTGGGTCCTGGATAAGTTATTTTTGGCTTGACAATTAGGTTGGAAATAGGTCCTTGGCAGAAGAGTTTCCAGATTTGTTCGTTTGTGTCAGAGATCACCATGTGAAGTTTTTCAAGATAGTTAGAAATGGCAGTCCGTTGCAATGGTCCTATAATTAGAAGAAACTTATTGGAGACAGAAGAGAACCATCTTTTCTCTCTTTTGGATATTCTCAGTTAAGCTTTTATCCGAGTGGATGGAGAGGACAATAGGGTTTGGGTGGCTTCTAAAGAAGGGACATTCCCAGTAGCCTTTTTCTCAGGGGGCAACTGTAATAACCCAAATATTTTTTTTTGTGTTGGACCCAATTGTGAGGCCTTCACAACTCCAAACACAAGGTCATTCGGGTTTGGGGCCGTGACAGCAACTCCCTAGTTAGCCCTTTGAATAGATTGTGGAAGATGACCATGGATAACCTTTGGCTTTTGGCTTGCTGGCTTTGTGCGGTGGGATATGACCATGGATAACCTTCGTTGATAACCATTCTTGTTAATGCTTGCCCCATGTGTTTGGCAGATGAGGAAAGTGTGGATGATCTCTTGTTAAACTGTAAAGCTGCGCATGGGCTCAGGTCGGCATTTCTCATTTGGGTTGATTGTGGTTGTAGTGGTTTTTTGGATCATTTAGAAGATAGAAATTTGGAATGTTTTTAGGATACAATCTGTTGCTTTGGTCAATGGGCTAAATTCACTATTTCATCACGGGTGTCTATCCTTCCTCAATTCCAAGGAATCCCTTTACATTTGATCATACAAAATCTGAGGGAAGTGGCCTTTCTTGTATGTGAGCATGAACTTTTTGTGGGCTGTCTCTGCTTTGGGTTCATGTAGTCTTAAGTGTCATTTGCAGGCAGGGCCTCCTGGTGGAGCTTCTTTTGTTTTTTGGTAATTTGTCTTTGCTTTTGGCTTGTCAGTATTATCCCTCTTGTACCATTAAACTTTTCTAATGAGTGCTATCATTTGAAGAAAAGGGGGTAAGCCAACCTCCATCTCAAATGTATGCTGAAGTTCTCATGGGTACTAATTTTTAATTTTGATATTGTATTCTAGGAACGGATTCCAATTGAGGCAGTGTTCAAGCAGTTGAAATGTACGAAAGAAGGACTGACATCAGAGGAAGGAGCCAATCGACTTCAGATCTTTGGACCCAACAAGCTGGAAGATAAAAGGGTTTGTCACCTCCATTGTTACACTTTCTTCTTTAATCCTCATAGCCTTTCTCCGCTTCTAATATATAATAGAGAATGCATCTGTGCAGTTGTCTCGGATGGATTTGAGGCACCCCATGGGGGCCTCCACATGATCAATCCAAAACCATAATCCAATCCCGCCTTTCCTTTTTATGTCATGTATCCCATTGATTTTACACCAATCCAAACTGACTAGACGTCAGTCGAAATGACACAAAATCATGCAATTTAACGTTGTTAAACTTGAGGGCCACATATTAAGGGGGTTTGGATGATGGGATTGGCTTGAAATTTCATATATGGCCTAGGCCCATTTAGATCTATCCATCCCCCACCTCATCCTTCATTGGTTGGCCCCCCACAGACCATGCGAGATAGCTTCACAGGAGCATGATATATATAATACGCAAAAATTGATGTGCACATGATATGCACCTGTTCGTCTGTCCCATTGATCACCCATCTGAGGGTTGTCACCAATCCTGGAGTTTGACACCCATCCTAATGAACTGGCCCATTGGATCAACCGCACATTACTATTATAATGATAATGATGATAAATTGATAATAATAACAATAGTAATATAAAACCATTGACACTTGTGGGTCCTTCATCAAGGGGCCCGCATGATGATATGAGCCATAGTCATCATGGATAGGCCTGGGTTTTGGGAATCTTTCAATCCTATCTATCCCATGCCTAGGTGGACACCATAGTGTGGCATAGACGTTGATCCAAGGTGCGATGTGTGCTCCCCCACCCCCGCATGATGATACGAGCCCCAGTCACCACGGATAGGCCTGGGGTTTGGGAATCTTTCAATCCCCCCTGTCCTATCCCCAGGTGGGCGCCATAGCGTGGCGTAGACGTTGATACAAGGTGCGATGCTCTCTCTCTTTCTGGTGCGCGCGTGTAATGTCAATGTTCTTACAAATTTTTAACATACCACAGGAGAGCAAGATTCTCAAATTTCTGGGCTTTATGTGGAATCCCCTTTCATGGGTCATGGAATGTGCTGCTATAATAGCTGTTGCAATGTCTGGAGATGGGAAACCCCCAAATTGGGAGCTCTTCATGGGAATCATTGTGTTCTTGGTGATCAACTCCACTATGAGTTTTATTGGAGAAAACAACGCAGGGAAAGCGGCAGCACCTCTGATGGCCGGTCTTTCTCCAAAAACTAAGGTAAGATTTTGAAATTCAGTTATGCTCCTCTTGGTTGTTAGTAGGAATTTGAATTTCAGTTATGTTGTCTCTATGTAGTCATTAGGAATTTGAAATTTGTTTATGCCCTTCTCTTAGTTAGGTTTAAATGGAAGTCACACATTTCCCTTTTCTTATGTGTCTTGTATCATATATACATAGGTTCTTAGAGATGGCAGATGGAGTGAGCAGGATGCAGCTATCCTTGTTCCTGGGGATATAATTAGTATAACATTGGGAGATGTTGTCCCTGCTGATATCCGTCTTCTTGAAGGGGATCCGTTGAAGATCGACCAATCTGCCTTGACAGGAGAATCCCTCCTAACTTCGAAAAATCCTGGGGATGAGGTGTTTTCTGGCTCAACTTGCAAACAGGGTGAGATCGAGGCTATTGTAATTGCTACTGGCGTTCACACCGTTGTTGGAAAAGCTGCCCATTTGGTGGATAGCACCAATCAAGTGGGGCATTGTGAGAAGGTTCTCGCTGCAGTTGGTGACTTTTGCGCTTGCTCTATTGTGATTGCTTTGATCATTGAGATTATTTTCATGTACCTATTTCAACACCGAAAGTACTTGGATGGGATTGGCAATCTCCTTGTTCTCATGATTGGAGGCATACCAATTGCCATGCCTACAGTTGTGTGTGTTACCATGGCTATTGGATCCGACAAGCTCTCTGAGCAGGGTGCAATTACAAAGAGAATGACCGTCATTGAGGAGATTGCTGGAATGGACGTGCTGTGTAGTGATGTGACTGGGATGCTTACACTTAACAAGCCGAGTGTTGATAGAGACCTAATTGAGGTGTTTGCAAAAGGCGTGGACAAGGAGCACGTGATATTACTAGCAGCAAGAGCGTCAAAGACTGAAAACCAGGATTCTATTGATGCTGCCATCATTGGAATGCTTGCAAATCCCAAGGAGGTATTGCTTAATTCTTATTTCTAATACCTGATTGATTCTTAGGTTTAGAGCTAAACATTTATCACTAAAAGCTACATATAGAAACCTAGAAGACTAGCTTGTTGTGAAGGCTTAATAAGGCCTCATTGGCATTTCAATGCCTGTAGAAATTGAGCCCAAAAATCTATTTCCACACAACTGCATGTCCTGGTTTCTCAGGTTTCATTTCAGAAAACTTAGGATGGCATCTACCATAACCTAGGAGGATGTTGCATGAAATGGCTGTCTTACCTTTTCATAGCTATTGTGACTTTTTACTCGCTAACCAAGAGTTTATTATTATAGGAAAATTAGAGTGACAAGGTTAATGCCTTCTGGACATAGCACACATAGAAGACAAGGCAACTACATTTAATATTGAATGACAACCTGAATTATTCTTTTTCATTAAGAAGAGAATGCAACACCTATTCTATCTCAACAGGCTAGAGCTGATATTAGGGAGGTGCATTTTCATCCTTTCAATCCTGTAGACTCAAATGGCAACTGGCATCGTGCTAGCAAAGGTGCTCCTGACCAGGTTTGTCGTCTTTAACCTCCTTTCTTCTTCGTATGGGAATTGAGGAGATTCGAATCTGGATGAGCTGTATTTCACTTGTTTTGTTTTGTTTCTAAAATCAGATGATAAACCTTTGCAATTGCAAAGAGGATTTTAGGAAGAAGGTTCACACCATGGTTGACAAATTTGCGGAGCATGGGCTTCGATCATTGGCAGTTGCCAGCCAGGTGTGTTATCGTGACTCCCAAATTCTACTTCTGTCTGTATGTAATAGAAGGTTCAACATTAAATCAGTTCTGTTATTTGTTTTGCAGGAAGTTCCCGAGAGAACGAAGGAGAGTGCAGGAGCACCATGGCAATTTGTTGGTTTGTTGCCTCTCTTTGACCCTCCTAGGCATGATAGTGCAGAAACCATCAGAAGAGTTCTCAACTTCGGTGTGAATGTGAAAATGATTACAGGTAATTTTCAAATTCTTATTCTATTTTTTGGTAGACCATTTATTTCCATGTTCACAAGCTCATGTGTTTCTATAACTTCAGGTGATCAGCTTGCCATTGCCAAGGAGACAGGCCAAAGACTTGGAATGGGAACAAACATGTATCCTACATCTTCACAGCTTAATCAAGACAATGATGCATCTGCTGGTCCCCTTCCTGTTTTTAACTTGATCGAAAAGGCTGATGGGTTTGCAGGAGTGTTTACAGGTGCATGCGCATCTCTAATATCTTGAAACCGTGGTTTCCTTTGTAGCTTTTATGATTTCAACATATGCCTTCGCTTATCTGGGACTGATTTTTGTTAAACAGAGCATAAGTATGAAATTGTGAGGCAGTTACAGGAAAGGAAGCACATGTGGGATGATAGGAGATGGAGTGAATGATGCACCTGCTTTGAAAAAGGATGATATTGGATTTGCAGTTGCCGATGCCACGATGTTGCTGGAAATGCTTCTGATATTGTCCTCACAAAACCTGGTCTCAGTGTCATAATCAGTGCTGTTATAACCAGCAGGGCTATTTTCCAGATGATGAAGAGTTACATAGTAAGTTCTAGATTATATCCAAGACACTTTCCTTTTCAATACTCCAAGCGTTTTTAGTTTTTACTAAATATTGGTGACATTACTTGTTTTGGGTCTTCTGACTTGTAGATATATGCAGTCTCTATCACCATCTGTTTTGTTGTATGTATAGATGCAGCCTCATCATTTGTCTAGTTTTAATTTATTCTTACGCAGGTACTAATTGTTCTGTTTGATTATTTTATTCGCAATATTGCAGCTTGGTTTTTTGCTTATTGCTCTCATCTGGAAGTTTGACTTCTCTCCTCCCTTCATGGTTTTGATAATAGCGATTATAAATGATGGTGAGCTATTAATAATTGGTACAAAAGCTGATCCTTTCCCCATTTTCTACTTTTTAGAATCAACTTATTTATGTTTGCTTGTGACGCTACCATTGATTTATAGGAACAATCATTACAATCTCAATGGATCAAGTTAAGCCATCTCCTATGGCAGACAGTTGGAAGCTAAGGGAAATCTTTGTGACCGGTTTGGTGCTGGGAAGTTATTTAGCCTTGATGACAGTGATCTTCTTCTGGGCTATGATTGATACTAATTATTTTTCGGTATGTCTAAGATAGAATTCAGATACATCATAACTAGTAAAAAAGAAGAACGAATTCTATCTTCTTCTATTAATTTTCTTTATTAAGTTATAGTCTTTCATCAGCGCATCGTGATTGGTCATATTGAATTTTAACTTTTGACACTAGGAGTATTAAACATCATATTTCTTCTGATACAGGACAAATTTGGGGTTAGATCGCTAAGGAAAGAACCTCACGGAATGATGGCTGCCTTGTACCTTCACGTAAGTATTGTGAGCTAAGCCCTCATTTTCGTCACCCGATCTCGTAGCTGGTCCTATGCAGAATGTCCTCTTGCCGCTCAGCTGGTAAGGCTCACTACTTAATCCATCCGACTAATTTGATATCTGTAATGCCCTTAGTTTTGTTTATGTTGCTTGCACAAGTTGTTGAACCTTTAGTCTTTACCATCTAACCCAAAATGGGAAATAACAAGCTCTTGTTAAACACCCCATAATGTTTGCTATTGGTGAATATTGATCAAGATTGGATATTAATGGGAAGTGGACCTTGAACCCACTTCCATTGAAATGTTTTGAGGAACTCCTCTGTGACCAATTTGATCTTTGTTTTATAATGGTAATTTTTGTTCATAATTAGCACAATTTGATTCATGAGTCCTGTTTTTCCAGGTAGCAACTGTCATAGCCGTCTATGCCAGCTGGGGTTTCGCTAGGATCAAAGGAGTGGGGTGGGGCTGGGCAGGAGTCATCTGGCTTTACAGTCTGGTGATCTATCTTCCCCTTGATTTAATCAAAATTTCTGTTCGGTATGCACTAAGTGGAAAGGCTTGGGATACCACAACAGGAGGAGAGGTAATAAACTATTAATAAGTATTATTCATTTTGATGTTGAATCTGTTGGGTCCTTGACATTACTAGCAAATTACAAACTAGTTTTGGCTTTCTGTTCCATTGCATCCTTTGGTGTTGTTTTCAATCTCATAGACTGCCCGCACTAGCAAGAAGTATTATGGGAGACAGGAAAGAGAAGCTCAGTGGGCTTTTGCGCAGAGGACATTCCATGGTATTCAACCCCTAGAAACTACCAACCTCTTTACTGACAAAAGCAGCTAGCATGTGCTATCAGAGAAGAGGAGAGCTGAAGTTGCAAGGTACATTGCGAAATTATTTAACCTAAAGCAATTGGGATTCGAAGCACTAAAAAACCAGTTGCTAATCATCAAATTTCTTTTCTTTTCCAATCTTGTAACACTGGTGGTGGTTGTTTCCAGGCTTCATGAGCTGCACACACTTGAAGGACATGTGGAGTCAGTAGTGGACCGGAAAGGGCTTGACATTATTGATACCATCCAGCAGCACTATACAGTGTGATAGAACAAAGGAAGTCCTTCATCAGTGTTCAAGATGGAGCTCGGTACTAAGTAGAAGAATCAAACATTATTAGATGGAAGCTCTAAGTACTAAATCTACTATTTCTTTAACTTTATGTCTTGTAATTATAGTTATTTTCCTTTTATATATACACACACACACACACACATGTATATATAAAATAACAAGAATTGATTGTTCTTGTTTTCCCCTTGCATTTGACTCTCGCCACCAATGTCACCTTCTAGTTGTCACAATAATCATATAAACCAAACCCGTCACAGTTCTCATGTGCGATGTACCAAATACTAGAAAGACTGAAAGAGGTAGTCCTCGTTCTTGCCAACCAGATGACTCTTGTCGAGCTTTTGTGATAACTTGAAGATGTTTTGGTAGAATTTTATAAACATCTAGAATTATAATTTAAAGAAAATGTAGAAGTCTTTTGTAGAGTTCAGAAACTTGCAGATCTTATAGATTTTTTTTTTTTTTTTTGGTTTGGTTGATAGTTGTAGACTTTTTGTTACGAAGCGATTGGTGGTTGAATTTATCAAGTGTTGGTGGTTGAAGTTATTATATGTATTGTCTGTAGTCTTACCTCTAGTACCTATAAATGCCCGTGCAGAGAATAAAAATTAGAAAAGGGTAAGCAAGTCCTCCAGTCGTACAAATTGCAAGTGTAGTTGTTTGCATTCTCCACTTTGTTTCCACTCTTGATTCTTTGGTGTGAGTTTGTTTTTACAAATCTTGGGTGCCGTAGTTGTTAGAGTTTAGAATAAGTCCTACTGGACCAAGTCTTTAGGGGATCTGTTAGTAGCTCTGTTACTGACTAAGTCTTTAGGAATTTGTTAGTTTCCAGATTTTGTGGATTGTTTGTTATTTTGTATTCTCTATTTAAGCAGCTGAATGCCTTTGAATAAAATACAATTTGTTTTAGTCTCACATTCAGTCTTACATTTGGTATCAGAGCCGTAGCTCTTTAGAGGTGTAGTAGAAGTACAAACAGAGCAGCAGCTCTTCACTACTCACTTTTGCTTCCTCTAGATAGCAACAGCTATCAGTAATGGCAAATACATCAGAGAGCTTCGTGCAACCAGCTATACCTCGTTTTGATGGTCACTACGATCATTGGAGCATGTTGATGGAGAATTTCTTGAGATCCAAAGATTATTGGAATCTCGTTGAAACTGGTGTTGCAGAACCTGCGAGTGAAGCTGCGTTGCTAGCTTTGACGGAAGCACAAAAAACAAAGCTGGACGAACAGCGATTGAAGGATCTTAAGGTGAAGAATTATCTATTCCAAGCAATTGATCGTTCAATCTTGGAAACAATTCTCACCAAAGATACTTCAAAGCAGATTTGGGATTCGATGAAAAAGAAATATCAAGGAACTGCGAAGGTAAAACGAGCATTCCTCCAAGCCTTTCGCGTGGAATTTGAGACTCTTCGAATGCAATCGACAGAGTCTGTTTCTGATTTTTTCTCTAGAACCATGTCCATTGCAAATAAGATGCGATTCAATGGAGAAAAGATGGATGATGTTACCATTGTCGAGAAGATTCTTCGATCAATGACTTCGAAGTTCGACTATGTGGTGTGTTCGATTGAAGAGTCAAAAGAACTTGATGAACTCTCAATCGATGAATTGATGAGTTCGCTGATGGTCCACGAGCATCGGATTAATCAGCATGTCACAGTAGAGCAAGCATTGCAGACACAGCTCTCCATCAACAACCAATCTCCAAAGGGTAAAGGATTTGGCCGGGGACGAGGAAGAGGTGATAATTACCACGGACGTGATAATTATCATGAAGAAGCTCATGAATCAAAGCCCTTTGATAAATCCAAAATCAAATGTTACAGATGTAACAGGTATGGTCATTATCGTTCTGAATGTCGTACAAAATTATTTGAAGACAAAGGAGATAACTCACATTTTACAGAGAAAGATGATGATATTACTCTTCTTATGGTTTGCAACACCATGGAAGAGACTCATCAAAGCATGTGGTACTTGGACACTGGATCCAGTAACCATATGTGTGGAGACAAGTCCATGTTCTCTGAGTTGGATGAGTCTTTCCGTACCTCTGTAAAATTTGGTGATGATACTAGACTGACTGTTATGGGAAAGGGAAATATTAGCATCCAAAAGTCAAAATGTTATCTTTCTGATGTGTTTTATGTTCCGGGTTTAAAAAACAATTTGTTAAGTATTGGTCAGCTTCAAGGAAAGGATTATGAGTTCATCATCAAAAATGGCACTTGTCGCATTCAACATCCAAAGAAGGGTCTGATTGCTGAAGTTACAATGACACAAAATCGGATGTTTCCTTTATACTTTGGCAATGATGTTCTTCCCTGTTTTTCTGTAATGGTGAACGACCAAGCATGGTTATGGCATCTTCGTTATGGGCATTTAAACTTCAAATGGCTTGAAGACTCTCTGTCAGAAAAATATGGTAATTGATCTTCCGCAGATTGATCATCTTCCTCAAGTATGTGAAGGTTGTGTTGTTGGTAAACAACATAGAGATTCTTTTCCAAAAGGGAAAGCATGGCGAGCTAAAAAGGCATTGGAGCTAGTCCATTCTGACATTTGTGGGCCAATTGATCCACAATCAAATGGCAATAAACGGTATTTTATTACTTTTATTGACGATTTTAGTCGGAAGACATGGGTGTATTTTTTGCAGGCCAAATCTGATGCTTTTTCAGTTTTCAAAAGCTATAAGGTACTTGTTGAAAAAGAACTCGGGCAGCATATTAAAATTCTGCGATCCGATCGTGGTGGAGAATACAATTCCAAAGATTTTGAATCCTTCTGTGCAACGCATGGCATCAAGAGGCAACTTACAACATCCTACACCCCGCAGCAAAACGGTGTGGCAGAGAGAAAGAATCGTACAATCCTCAATATGGTGCGGAGCATGCTAAGGACATCTGGTATTCCTAAGAGTTTCTGGCCTGAAATTGTTCTATGGAGTACTCATCTATTAAATAGGAGTCCAACAAAATCTGTCCAAAATATGACTCCTCAAGAAGCATGGAGTGGGCGCAAGCCTAGTGTTGCTCACTTGCGGATTTTCGGGTGTATCGCATATGCCCATATTCCAGATGAGAAGAGGAAGAAGCTGGATGATAAAGGAGAAAAATGTATTTTTCTCGGAGTCAGTGATCATTCAAAGGCCTATAAGTTATATAATCCAGTCACCAAGAAGATCGTTATTAGCCGAGATGTCGTTTTTGATGAAGGAAAGACTTGGGCATGGAGTGTTGCTGATGCAGGACAGCACACTCCAGTGCACTTTGATGATCAAGATGATGCACCTCTCCCACAACTTACAGTCCCCAATCCTCCCGCTGTTACATTCGATACACCACAATCACCAAATGCATCTTCCAGTCCTTCATCCAATGCAGAACTATCTGATCTTGTATCAAGTACAAGACCTCAACGCACCAAAAGTCGACCGGCGTGGATGCAAGATTATGAGGTACCTGGAATTGATCACGTTGATGATCCACTTACTCATTTTGCTTTGTTTTCAGATTGTGATCCAGTTGCATTTAACGATGCGGTTCAAGATCCAAAATGGCAAAAAGCTATGAATGAGGAGATCCATGCCATTGAGAAAAACAACACTTGGGAATTGACTGATCTTCCCAAAGGCCACAAGTCAATTGGTGTAAAATGGGTCTACAAGACAAAGCTAAATCCACAAGGCAAAGTTGAGAAGTATAAAGCGCGCTTAGTTGCTAAAGGCTATAAGCAGCAGTTGGGAATTGACTACACAGAAGTTTTTGCTCCAGTTGCAAGGCATGATACCATTCGATTGGTCCTTGCATTGGCAGCACAAAATGCCTGGCCAGTATTCCAACTGGATGTAAAATCTGCATTTCTCCATGGCGAATTGCAAGAACAAGTGTATGTTGATCAACCTCCGGGCTATGTGCAACCAGGGACTGACCACAAGGTGTACAAATTAAAGAAGGCTTTATATGGGCTGAAACAAGCCCCTCGAGCTTGGTATAGTCGCATTGATGAATTCTTCTTCAAATCTGGCTTCCACAAGTGCCCACATGAGCCTACTTTATTTACAAAATCAGGTCCTGACGGAGAACTTCTGATCATATGCTTATATGTGGACGATCTCATCTATACTGGCAATGCTAGTTCTCTGTTTACTGCATTCAAACATTCGATGATGACTGAGTTTGACATGACTGATCTTGGCATGTTGCACTATTTTCTTGGCCTTGAAGTCGTCCAATGTTCAGCTGGTATCTTTATTTCGCAGCAAAAATATGTTCGCGATGTGTTGACCAAGTTTCAGATGCTGCAATGTAACCCAGTTGGTACACCTGTTGGTCTTGGCTTGAAGCTAACTACAGATCCTGAAGGCAGGAAGGTTGATAGCACTCTGTTCAAGCAAATAGTTGGAAGTCTAATGTACTTGACCACAACCAGGCCTGATATAATGTATGGCATTAGTCTGATCAGTCGATACATGGAAAATCCTACGGAGCTGCATCTTCTCGCAGCCAAAAGAATCCTCAGGTACTTAAAAGGTACTATTGATCATGGCATTTTCTATAAGAAGGGAGGACCTTCTGTTATGATCGGTTTCACGGATAGCGATTATGCTAGTGACCCTGATGATAGAAAAAGCACATCCGGTTATGCCTTTCTACTAGGATCAGGAGCGATCTCGTGGTCATCCAAGAAGCAACCAATTGTCACTCTATCCACAACTGAAGCAGAATTTGTTGCTGCTGCATCATGTACTTGTCAAGCTATTTGGTTGAGAAGACTACTTGCAGAACTACAATGTCCACCTGATGGACCCACTTTAGTGTACTGTGATAACAGTTCAACCATCAAGCTCTCAAAAAATCCTGTTTTCCATGGCAGAAGCAAACATATCGATGTCCGGTATCATTTCCTACGTGATCTGGTTAAGGATGGAACTCTTGATCTGAAGTATTGCCGAAGTGAGGATCAACTAGCAGATATCATGACTAAAGCCCTCAACTTACCTGCATTCACAAAGCTACGGAAATTACTTGGAGTATGTTCCATGGTTATCTGAGTTTAAGGGAGGGTGTAGTAAGTTTCTACCTAAACTGCTTGTTTGCAGTGCAGCACATTCAGTTTAAGGGAGGGTGTTAGAGTTTAGAATAAGTCCTACTGGACCAAGTCTTTAGGGGATCTGTTAGTAGCTCTGTTACTGACTAAGTCTTTAGGAATTTGTTAGTTTCCAGATTTTGTGGATTGTTTGTTATTTTGTATTCTCTATTTAAGCAGCTGAATGCCTTTGAATAAAATACAATTTGTTTTAGTCTCACATTCAGTCTTACAGTAGTCTACTGTCTAGACATTTGCAGAGAGCTGTGATATCTCCTACAACTTTAGCATGTTCCATTTGGATGTCCAAATTATTTTACAATAGCAGGTGAGAGAGTCAAACCAGGTCTACTTTTTGCTTAGGTTTAGGGTTACAACCAATCCAACAAAAATCAGGCTGAATTAAATGTGCCCACCTGGGCATATGCAGATGCCCAGTATAGGAGAAAATTCTCCATGAGGGGTGTGGTGTGATGCTGCTCAGATACGACACTGAGATGACCGATCTTTAGACCCGATCTTTAGACTTCCAACAATGGACATGATGACAATGGGTATGTCAATCTAATTCCCTATATCTAAAGAGACTGACAATGGCCACCACCATCACATTTCATGTTTCCCCCAAGTCAATTTTCACCATTATTTTTCCATCAGTTGGTGGGGGCTATTATTGATGTCAATAACACATTCCTAAGAATTGGGGCTTGGGTGCAACGTCGCTGCACAGGAGCCTCATCCAATTACAGTTCACCACGTCATTTTAAATTTAAACGTACAGTTCACATTTTTCCGAACACCAAGGCGATATAATAAAGAGAGCTGCTAAATGCGCACACACAATTTTTTTTTCTCACCACACACTGTAATTTTTTATACTCATTATACTATATTAAAGCCAAGTGTTTTAAAGCTGATTTTGACTGTAATTATTGATTTTAATCGGGAGTTACATAACTAATCCACATTCTTCTCTCACTTTCACATGTAACCACTCTACTTTTTTTTACTTTTCACTATTCTCTTCTCAACTTCATTTCCATCCCAAATCTCATATAATTGCTTGATTGAACATATCATGACTCACTTGTGGTTTTTGAAATGGTAAGTCTTGACTTAACAGACACTATCAATCTCAGTTTCTTAAACATGTTAGGGATAAAAGTGTAACTACGTCAAAGGTAAAAAAAATCTTCTCTATAAACTCTATTAATATCCACTAGTTACTAATTAAGCATTTTAGACGCTTCTTTCCTCTCTAATAGCATTACTCTAACAACGACCTTACATAAAGGAATGATCTACTAAAATTCCCTTTTATTGGTGTCCCTTTTGGGTTTTCGTATAGGGTGCCCACCTACAATCAAATAATCAGTTCACACACACTGATACGCCTAATCAGAATAGTTCTGATGTGGTGTCCAAACCATTCAAAATAAACACATCTGGTTATATGGGGCATTCTCAATTCCATCATTAATTGACTGCTTGATGAAAAACATGTGTAACACAATCGTGTGCAGATTCAGTATCATGTTTTTCATCGAACAATCGTTCCAATGGTTGAATAAATTCAGATTAATGCAAAATTTGAGGATAACGACTGTAGCTGCTTATTTTGAACTGTTCGGATTTCTTAGGTGGGCCCGAGTGTGGAGTTCCACTCCTATTTTTAACTTATGATTGCTACATGTTAAAGCATTTGGGGATAAGAACTCCATGATCTTAGGCTATCAAATGGAACGTCAAGAAATGAAGTTGGTTATTTCGACTGTCCATTTTATTCCCTTTTCTAACCACGATCCATGTTCAAACGACCACCTCTAAGCTCCAACACAAGAACCGGTCAAACATTTGGCTCTACTCATTCCTTCGCTTCCTACGACCTCACAATCACATCCCTCTCTTCATGCACTTGCAAACACGTAACTCCTCATGAAACATCCTTCTCCATGTTGCAACCGTTTTTACCTGAAAAATCACAACCCCTCCCTATAAAAAGGCTCCCCACCTCCTCCCTATCTCCTCAGGCCAGCGAATAAGGAAGTTTGAGATCTCCCACACAATAACCAAAGGCGGACTACGGTGATTGTTTGCCACTTCTCCTAGTGAGTTTTTTCACCGTTCTCTGTCAAGGCATCATGGACATGAGGAAGATCTCCTGCGCTGTCATCATCGCCGCTGCCTCCGCCACCGCTGTCTTCGCAAGCGAAGAGAGCTTGGTCCCTGCACCAGGGCCCACCAGCGGCTCGACTGCAGCCGCACCTGCCCTTGGATTGGTCACAGCCTCCCTCATGTCCTTGGTTGCCTTCTACTTGCACTAGGCATGAGAAAAAATGGGGAGATTAATAAATGAAAAAAAAAAAAAAAAGTTTCTTGGTTGAATAAGAAGCAGATTATTGATGGTTATTATTTGAAAAGGTGATGATGAATGAAGAGTTTAGCCATCAGTGGTTCTGCTGCTCTAGATGGTTGTCTTTGATGTAGAAGGGTTGAAATGGATTACCATCTGTTTGTTTGAGATAAACTAAATGCAATAAAATACCTTGTTATGATATGAGCTTTTTTAGCTTCCAGTTATAGGATGCATCTATATCCAAAAGCTTAAACTATGTTGAAACTATCTCCAATTTTCAGTAGATATGAGATTTGAATCCAACACATTAGATCTATGTGTAATCTGAATCCATGAGTTTGAACACACAAGGATCCATCTCCAATTTATACACATGGACCTAGATCATAATTTCCTTATTCACTAGATTTCTAGCTGAAAAGCATCTGAGATTCTATATTTGATTTATGACTTTCCAAAAATGTCAGTCAGTGTGGATTGGCACTTTTGGCTTATAGAATTTTCCTACTCATATCCCGGTGAGAATAAAATCGATGTACTCATCATAAGATTAGCATTTGCATTTGCATTTATTGGTGATAGATGGCACACTAAAAGTTTAAAACCTGGCCCGTTTGGCATTTTACTTTGAAAATAAAGTGGAATGAAGTGAAATCAAAAGAGAGAATAAAATATAAGTGGGTTATGATAGTATTTTGTTTTTAGTTGTTTGTGATGGAATATTTTTGACTTTTTATATTGGGAAATGAAGGTTTTTTTTTTTTATCTTATAGTGAATAAATGTAGTTGTTTTTTGACTTTTTTTTTTTACAAAGAGAGAGGGAGTTGTGGTAAAAAGTGCTTTTGATTGATGTTTAACTTGACTTGACTTTACAAATAAAATTAGCAAATGAGAACGTCAAAAGAAAATTTGTGTTCGCTATTTAAAAAAGCCAGAAGTGGGGGGCATATTAATCAAACCAAAACCCTCATAACATACATATCCGGTGAATTTATGCAAATGTCAAATCTCCATGGACCCACAACTAATACAATCATGGGCCACACTATGAGGTTGTACAGTCACTCTGTGGTGGTGAATCATGAACATGTCTACTGTCATTTTGAAATCTCTTACACATTAAAAGGAATTATTAAGAATTGATCATATTTGGCCCTTGATGTCGTGATCTAGCCAATTGTTTATTGTGATAGGGGATGCCTTTAAACTTCATCCCACATTGGTAACACAACTTGGTACGAATGTGTGGCAAGAACTTGTAAATAATCATTTACATTCAACACATAGTCATAGTGGGCCCTAATTCAGTAAAATCATATCCATTAACACAATAAAAGAGGAGAAAATGAAAGGGTTGTTAACCATTGAGGGCATTTTCATAATATCTGATTAATTGATTAAAGTAATCCAACTATCCAAGTTCACAATAGTTACTTTACCCAATGGATATTGAGGACAACTCAGTCTTTTTCCCCTCTTTCATATGGTTGTAAGAGTTAAGGACTCGTGAGTATCACTCATCAGAATCCTTTCGTCTAATCTCAAGCGGTTCGCCTGGTGGTTAGGACGACGACTCTTTCCTCTTTCGGAGTTAGAAGTTTTAGTATCAATCTCCAGTTCCCCTCTCTTCGGTCGAGACTCGAAGGTTGAGTTCACTTATGCTACCACCTGGGGGCTTAGAGATTTTACTCAGCTTCTCTCTAAGTTCGGAGGAATTAGTCGAATCCAAAGGGTTGGAAACCCTTCAGAAAAAAAAAAAAAAAAGATAAGAAGGTAATATAACTATATATGTTTTGAAGGGTGCCAACGTAGCGAGTGTTTATGTAAAGACAAGAAAAAGGGGGTTTCTTCCTTTTTACTTGCTCCTTTGAAAACAAACGGGAAAAAGAAGGGGACAAATTTGACGATGACTTTAATTCCTCATTGTCCATGCGTGTGCCCCACCAGGTTTAATGGTCTAGATTGCCAACCAAAAGGTGTATTGTATACGAATGCCACTACCTTCCTTGGGCTCCTTTTTAGGTTAGTGGGGTCATATGAGTGTGGTGGGTAAGTGGACTTTCCTTGTTAAATATAAAAAGAAATCCTGTTTGCGAGACACAAAGGAGTGGGGGTTGAACACGATAAAGGCTATCTCCATTATCATCTCCACTACATGGATGCCACTCTTTTGCAAAAAGCATGTCAAGTACCTCAATTAAGTCAAACCTCTCTATAATTTAGAAAACACATGGAATTAACTCTGCAATTCTTAGAACCCCATTGAATGTGCAGCTTTCAGTAGAATGTATTTACCATGTTGGATTTCATTGTCTCATGTAATTGAATTCGTAGGAATTCTAAACTCATATTTTAAAGTGGATAAAAATTGAGAAACAATGTTGAATATTTAAAATTGTCTGTTAAACAATCTCACTTCTATTGAAAATGAATTAAGAAATAACAAGTGAATACCATCCATCGTCTTAGTAATTCAAATCTTAAAAAAATTAAAGTCTCCTTTACATCTCCACCTTATATCCTTCACCGCTCCGTGCTTACCTTTTTAATGTTCCTTTGTTGGAGCTTATTTGACAATGGATTCGTACCTTCAATTTCATTCAGACTCAGACAAAGGAGCCCATCCAAGTCACGATAGCCCCAAAACCGATGGGCTTTCTGATGATTTGCAAATTATCATAGAACCTCGGGTCTACATGTGGGGCCTATGGAAATCCCCACCATTGAAATGACAGACCACTTCACTGAAAGATCCAGGACTTCCATGACCTTAGCTGTGCTTCCTTGATAATCTAACTGTAAGCTGTTGAGCTTAGCAACCAGAAGGTATGAGAAGATGATGAATCTCTAACAAACAACAAAATAAAATAAAATAAAGAACCACATCTAATTCTCCATTACATGTTTTCATCAAAACACTAGTTGCTGCAAATCAAACATAAAGCACACAATACATAGAAGATTACAGATAAGAAGAAAAACGAGGTTTAAAACATAGCTCAGGAGGGATAGACAGAGACTGAGAAGAGAACCACACCACATACGACAGACCCCAGCATCTCCAATCGTCCGTTGGAACTCATCCCCCATTGATATTGATGTTGGGGCCATGCGGTCTTACAAGGTCAAGAAATGGGTCTTACAAGGTCAAGAATAATAGCACGGAAGAAGCCATGGAAAAATGTAAGATTTTAGAATTGCATAGTTTTGGTGCAGTAGAGAGAGAGAGAGAGAGAGAGAGAGAGAGAGAGAGAGAGATTATCAAAGCTCAGGTAGGATAGCGCCATTGTGGGCTGTGTGTCATGATCATACACAGCTGCTTGGATCGAATTTTTGGAAGCAGATGAAGGTACAGAGGCAGCAAAAGGCTTGAAATTGGTAGAGAGATGGACATGGTGAAGGGAGAAGTGTGCTAGTAAGCATCAGTGAAATGGCTATTTTGAGAGAGAGAGAGAGGCTTTCAACAACTTGAGATTTCCAGTGGTATGAACTTCAGGTCTATTTATAGAACAGGAAGACAGGATTTTCCCATTGAAACCCGGATCAGAGTTCTCTATGGGCAGTAAATTAAATAAATAAGCTGTGGGGCCCACTCTCTAATCTGCACTGCAGTGAACAAATTTTACCATCAGATTGAATAATTGACCCTCCTCTGATTTTAACAAAATTTGGATCAGTGGTATAAATTAGAGGGAGTGTTGTTTTGAACGGTTTTGATTTAAGATGTGGGCTACCCAATTGACTTAGTTAGCGCTCTCTCTCTCTCATCTTAAAATTAACCCTAAGGAAGTTCAATTACATGCTGGAGGGCCTTTGATCATTACCCAGGAAAGTCCAACAAAAAGTCCTCATTCAATGGTTGAAAAAGGTCCCTGCTATTGACACTTCTGGACTAACAAGTAGTAGTGGGCCCCATCAGATGAAAGGAATGAGTCCTTTAGACATGTGACATGGAGCCCACAGCTCAATAAAAACGAAAGTGACAGAGATGGGATCAATGTTAAATTCTGTAACTGTTTAGCGCATGAAGTTACAGTTTCGGTGCCCCACCTTCTGCAACAGTTTCACTTTTACAGTCTGAAACAGTATTTTTTAACCATGGTTAAACAAGTTCCCTGTGACACCACGAAATGGGTCAAATTGCACTATTCGCTGGTGGATCAAAGTTTGTTCACAGCAAGTGGACCTTTATCCCCGATTTCCATAGCATTTTTATTTTTCACAAAGATACCCCTGTTTTTCAAGTATTTGCAAAGACACCCATGGTTTCTTTCAATCATAGGTCCTGATTTTAATAGAGGGAATCTGGCGAACCCTGGGTCAAAGGTGGGCCTAGGTAGGCTAGGCCCATGAAAGTGGACTGCACTTGCAAATCCGTGCAAGTCTCTCTTATTCATCTCTGTGAAAAAAAAGATGCCTCATGAAAGTGGACTGCACTTGCAAATCCGTGCAAGTCTCTCTTATTCATCTCTGTGAAAATAAAGATGCCTTACCATTGAATCATCTAAGAGTTTGCCAAATTATTCATATTTTTAAACATGCAAATGGATCATATAGGGTAATTCTAACAAGAGTTGAAAACAAGACGCATTGCGTGTAATAGGGGCCCAGCATTCTCAAAGAATAAATTATTGTAAGGGTCCATCATATAAGAGAATGTTTGGTGGTATGTATCCATTAAATTGGGTCCTCATCAACTTGATTGGCGTTCAATGAAAACAATTAGCTCAAATGATTCATTGCTTACACATGATTTGAAATCATTAACATGATCAAACATCCTTTCGTTGAGGATCCTAGAAACCCACATCGTGGAAGGCACCATGAGGGGATGCTACCATCCCACTTTTGTAACAGTTTGTTCATGATTTGATGTGGCACCACTGCTCACACAGTTCGTTCATAATATGAACTGCAAGGGCTGGTGAATTCACGCATATGTCATGTTACCATGTAAGGTTGTGCCCCTCAGGTGGAATTTCAAATATTCAATCCTATTCTTAAATGCAAAATGCTGGAATGTTTAGATTTAAAATGCGAAAAGTGGCATTTCACATTCACTAGCTAGTACTCAAAATTTGAAAATTTTATGAATTAAATAGAGCATATAGAATGCTAAAGGGACATTGTTTGAAACACTATCGGGAATTTTCGACATATCAAATTCTCAATCACAAAGAATAGAATAAAATTTTTGAAACAAAATGTTATACATTGAAATTCTTGTGGCCAACAAGTTAACCCCGATTTCGTGAAGTTTGTATCCCAGGTCTTTTCTCGCACACTTTTGAGTGGTATGTTGGGAACTCTATCATGAACATACATAATGATAATTTGGAGGATGAATTTATCTTGAACAGTCTAAATTACCTTTATGCAGGCCTCACCGTGGAGTTTTAAACACCCCACCGACGAGAAGCATAAGAGATACCATAGGAAATCTGTAATCTAACAATATATGCATAAGAAATTTGTCAATACTTTAATCTACGTATATGTTATTCCACTTGTACCCAAACGCACCCTAGTTTACATGAACCATAAGATTGGCCAATCAAAAATGGTTTCCAAAAGGAACATTCATCCGGAAAGATTTTTCGGAAGCATCCTAAAGTTCTCACTGGGTTTCAAAATAGGGCCTTCTATTTTGGTAATTAATTTAAGATTTTTTTTAAAGTTTTCTACGTTTTATTCAAATGGGTCCTTTTCAGTGAAATGACTTCACCGCCGACCACTTTTTTTTAAAATTTATTTTAGAATGAGAACGATATCCATCTTCAGTATCTTTTAAAAAGTAGGATTTTTTTTATCCTGAATTCTCTCTAACTTGGCCAAATGCATGTTACTTGCTAGTGCCTATGAGAAAAAAACAAAAAAGGAAGAAAGGTCGGTTGAGGAGAACGAGAGAAGGAGAAATTCTGAACTCACTCACAGCTTTCCTGAACACACCCACCATTTAAATTTAAAATAAAACTTACACACGACGAACATACCCCTCTTCCTCTCCTTCCTTCCCTATCCTAGCTTCAGCAGCCTTTCGCCCAACCGCCGCCGCCAACCCATCTCCCTCTCATTCCCTCTCTCTCAGTAGCCCTACTCCCACTTCTTGTTGCATCCACCCACATCCCCACCCCCACCATCCCCTCGGTGCTGCGGAAGGGGAGGGAGCGATAGAGAAAAGGAGGGAGAGGGAGAGAGACAGGAGGAGAGAGGGAGAGTGGGCGGGTAGAGGGCGGGGAGAGGGAGATGGGAGAGAGAGGGAGACTGGGCGGAGGACGGGGAGAGGGAGATGGAGAGGGAGAGGGAGAGGAGAGGAAGGGAGAGAGAATATGAGGAGGGTATTTTGGGTATTTTAAAAAAAGTGAGTGTGATTAGTAAAATATGTAGGTATGTTTAGAATTTCCCCGAGAAAAGTTAATAAATGGCCCGTTGGGACTTGGAATTGAATGGCCCTGTACTACAGTAAATGTAGGGCTCTTTGTTCCGCATTATTGCAGCCAGGTGGGACCCCAGGTGTGGTGATCCAAACTTAAAGAGATATCCCAAAAAGTTCATCAGAACAGAAGATCCTAATACTGATCAGAAATATGGGAAGATCCAAACTCTCCGAACCACTGACCCATGTAAAAGAAGAAGCCAGGTGGAAATTCTTGTGGGTATTTCATCAATATCCCCAAAAGAGCAAGCCACTTGCAATGAAGATGAGTACATTGTGGGGAGTGGAGAAATAGTGGACCGATTTATCTTGCTCACCAGCCCAGCCATGTCCTGTTTGGAGCAAGTGATAAATAAGGATCAACTTTATGTTACTATTAATATGATGGGCATGAATTATATGCTTTGGGGATAGGTGCAGTAGAGAATCGATGATATAGGTTAGCTAAAACGCAAACTCAGAGGAGCTCTAAATGCAGGTCGATGTGCTGCAATTTCAAACATACAAAAATCTAAGCAAAAGTAAATAGAGGTCAAGGTGACATTGGACAACACATTTCAAGGCGTGTCGTTATTGGGCAAACATGCACAACTTCCGTCCTCCCACGCGAACTTTATTGGAAAGACATCACTTTTCACTGTAATAAAAGGACTAGCACAAAAACCAATGCGAATCACCCGCATAACCCACGCTTCATCTGACTATTTTTGACCTTTTTCTTGATAAAAATATTACATGAGCCCTGCTAATTGGACGGAATTTGGGACCGATCCTTGAACCGGTTTAAGGATCGGTCCCAAAATTCCGTCCAAGTAGCATTTTTGAAATTACATATGTATATTGTGTGGAGTAGTGGTTATTTTAGTTATTTAGAAGGACATTATGTCATGAGCTCCAATCAAATCCCACAATTTATTATTTTTCGTCTAACCAAGGCTCAATATAAAGTCAAAATTAAAAGGAATATCGTCCGTTGTAATATATTATAATGCCATTCGGTCTCACCTAGTGACCAATATCTGATTTGTAGCCATAAGGGAATCTGCTAGCAGCTCAAGAGTCAGGACACATGTATTTGGGTGTGCCTACGACTTGTTAATGTAAAACACAAAATTTGAACTCTTAGTGTTGAAAAATCCACGTATCATAGAGGTATTTGACATGGGTGAAAATTACTCAATTTTGCTAGATTTGAATTTCCACTTTGGTGTAAAGGCTTGCATAAGCATACCTATTGTGTTTCACTTTAGCGACTAAATATCTGGTTTGTTCATAAAGTGGAAGAACAATGAGGGTGAGACCCTTTTTTTTTTTCATATTTAACTGTTGGACCTTTTCCTTTCACCCAATTGATAATGTCCTTCACTTGGAATAACAAAATCATCACTTGGGATAACAAAATCAAATTATTTGGCTTGTGTTCCCTTTTTTTTTTTTAGGGACAGTAAACTTGGCTGATATAGTCAAGTCTGCGAGGGAACAAATGTCTTATTAACTGATCAAATTCTATTTTTATTTTCAATAAATTCCTAGTTCCTATCAATAATAACATATATATATTGAGGGACATTTATGCGTATCAATTCCTCACCATAGGGTTAGAGATACTTACATGACTTTTCCTTTTTACATATGAATATTTTTTTTCTACATATGACTATATATGACATTTCGCCTTTTGCACATGAATATTTTTAATTATGTAAATGTCTCTCACCCTATTGTGATATATATATATATATATATATATATATATGTCTTTGCATGCCTTCAAACTGGTATGTTCTTCAATAGAATCACGGAAAATGACAGTGTCACAGAAAATGTTATTGGGCCATTTAAATTTCATGAGCATGATCTTTGGGAATCAATATAAGTGAGACTGAGAGGCCTATTATGCAGCTGAGATGCAGAGAGAGATAGCCTTTATTTTGTTTGCTTTGTGCGTATGTTTTTATAACGTGTTCAACAAAAGCAAGAGAATGGTGACTCTATTTTGTCTTTCCCAGTTTTTATGTTCTTGTGTTTTTAAGTTGTGGTTTGCTTGAACTTTAGTGGAAAAAGGATTACCATTCCCTGCCTCATCTTCTTGTGAATTTCATTTAGTTGTTTGATGATTTGGTTTGATAGCTATACAATACCGTGGTCTCAGTCAACTATGTTGCCCCATTCTATCCGCCTTTCATAGGCGAAGGTTGGTGTCTGGCAGCCAGCCATAAACTTCTACCAAACTAAACTAGGTCCACTTCTATTAGCAGTACTCTACATACTAGACATTTTCAGGAATTGGCAATCGCAAAATCATGATATGTTTGTTAGCTTTGCCTTTATAGAGTGAAGAGGAGGAAAGGGCAGGCAGCTGGTTACCGTGGAAATGATTGTTCATATGCAGTTTTGTTAAATATCTGAAGATGAAATGGTCCTCGCCTCCTTGGTGTTTAAATATCTGAAAGTTTGTATCCCAAACCGCTCTAATAAAAGTGAGGACGTGGACTGATTTGAGATATTTATCCCTATATAACCTAACCTTCTCTAGGCACCTATTCTTGCAAGGCTTGGGGCACGTTTGTGTAGCCTATGTCCAAGGAAAAAGATGTGATTTTCTAATTTTTCATGTATTTGGTGCAGCACATAAAGCTGACCACCCATTTTCTCACTCCCCCTCCCAATCCCACCTACAAAGTAGTTTTCAATAAAGAAATTAGTACTAATTCATCATAAAAAACTTTTCGCATTAAACAAGAATTTATAACTTCCTCAGAGAACCTTTTCCGAAGTATTTAAAAACCATAGAATTTGATGATGTAGCAATTTCATCTTTCCATAATAGTCCCCTCTACATAAAGGTGCCCTTTGGAGTTCAGAGGCTACTTCAACTAGATCAACCACAGGATTTTTGGATACATGAGTCATGAGACGTGAGGGTGAAGTTTGTTCAATGGAGAGATGATTGGGGATTTGAGTTGGAATACAAGAACTAGCTCATTGGTTAACTGACAAATGTCATCAAGTCCCATCATGTTCTTTTCCCCTACTATTTTTAATTGGATCCTTCAAAAGCGTTTTGGTGTTGGGGTGGGGTTAATCCATCAGGGATTGGATGTTCCCATTTCTGCTTTCCTAACTGACCCATCCACTAAGGGTTGCAAGTCAAGTTTTCTGTTTATGCTCGCAATGGGAAGGCTCCGGTGCTGCTGAGTGTCCTCACTAAATTACAAGGCAATATATCGTAGTTAGACAATCTAGGACTAATAAAGAGCAAAATGCATCATCTTTCCTGCGGAGAGTCCTTTTGCACCAAACAACATAAAAGCGGATAGAGTGAGATTTGAGGTACCATTGCCGTAGGAAAGCTTCTACACAAACATTCCCTTGGCAATGTTGTCTGCATGGAATTAAATCCTTAAATTCATAATCAAATGGTCTCCAATAAAGGAACTTTAAGGAAATCTTAACGTGCTATTAACATGCTTCATCTGCATGAATTATTGTTTAACATGGTGCGCCCGGCCTTCTTTTCATGAGAAAACACCCCTTCTAATTGGCCCTACTAGAATGCATGATAATAATGCCAGTCCATTACTATATAAAAAATCTTGAGTTCATAAGATCATTCTAATCTTTTGATCAATGGCTCTAAAATATAATGGTTTACTGACATTATTTTATTATGATTTCAATCCAATAGTGTGGAAAAGTTGGATGAGTGTCAAACTTGGACTTGTGACTATTCATGGGGGGTAGTGTATGTGAAAAGACTAGATTGACTTAACGTAGGCCCCACGACCGGGGGACAAAAAAGGGCGTTTATAAAGTAGGGCATTTTTTAGAATTTCCCTTGTTTAATAGCCACAAATCATAGATAAACAATCATCTTGAGAATGACATTAGACAAATCCCATCTTTATATACTAAACTTAAAGGAAAAGGAGTACTTTAGAGGCTGTCCATGTGCCTGGACTAAGCATGAAATTGAAAGGGCAATATGATCCAAACTTTAAAAGTCCATTAATACGACTCTAATAGTGTCCTTTTTATCTACAACCTGCAAATGAATCTGAGGTTAGAAAAGGACAAATAATTCTTATTTAGGGTAATTACTATAAAGTGAAGAATAATGTACAACTTCAATGTTGCTACATTATAAGATTAAATGATTCTATTGAATGATTCTAGATTTAGATTCAATTCTCATAATAAATAATAAAAGATCTCACAGTTAAAACCCAAAACCAAGTTATGGATACATATTTAAATGATTATATATGTGAAAAAACCTCCAATGAACACTATCAATTTAGTAACAAAAAGTACACAAAAAAAAAAAAAAAAACCTAAGGAATCAAATTACAGCATATCTGAAATTGGAGAGCGGCAGATCGGGCATGAGTTGTTTATATTTAACCATCTCCCAATGCATCGTTTATGAAAATAAAAAGTCTACTTGGACAAACTTTTTGGCCAGAATTTTGGACAAACCCTATGGTATGCCTTGAATATCATAGGGGATATTCAAGCCATATCATAGGGTTTGTCCAAAATTCTGGCCAAAAAATTTGTCCAAGTAGCACTACTATTATGAAAATCATGAGAACAAGGCAGCCGGGTCACTATCACTCCAAGAGAATATTCAACCAAACAGCAAATGCAACTGTTAGATGAACCCCATCATCGAACTCATGCGATGGCAAAGCTTCAATAACGGATCTAAATGCATACACTCGTGGACAAAGCTACCTCCTCTTCATCGAAAGTATCAACCGTTTCAACCTCTAATACAAAATCAACATGAATTGCACTGTACCCTTCATCATTTGCAATCGACAACCCATTGAGTAGGCAAAGAGAGATTTCAGTCTCCAACTTGGAAAACTCATCAAACTCATCAAGTGATGTCAATTGGAAGGAGGAGAATACCGTTCGAGAATACCGTTCGAACATATGAATGTCTCTCAATGGGCGCCCAGGGGCCTCTTCCAAACGCCGAGATTTCGCCACTGCCACTTTGGAAGCTGTACGTTGATGGCTCTGCAACCAGTGAAGGAAGTGGAGCTGGCTTCATTCTAATCAGCCCCGATGGTACACACATTAAGTATGCAGTGAAGCTCCACTTCATTACCGCTAACAATGAAGCAGAGTATGAGTCCCTCCTTTCCGGTTTGAGATTGGCAATCGAAATGAAAGCCCAATACGTCGTTGCTTATAGTGATTCCCAATTGGTAGCCAACCAAGTAAATGGCGAGTTTGAAGCAAAGGAGGCAAGAATGCAGGATTATCTTGGCATGGTGAAAAGATTGATCCAGCGGTTCCAATACTTTTAGATCTGTCACATCCCTAGAGGGGATAACGTGGCTGCAGATGCACTCGCCAGGCTCGCCTCATCAATGGTGGCCTCATTTGCAGAACCGACACTCATCGGGCACCAGTTCGAGCCGAGCAAGTTAGATGTGGATATAACAAATATTAATTGTACAACGGATGAAGCGAATTGGATGACCCCCATAAGGGCGTACCTCCAAGAAGGTACAGAGCCAGATGACCCCCTTGAAGCGAAAAAACTTAGGATGAGAGCTTCCAAGTTTACTCTCCTACAAGGCACACTCTACAAACAGGGTTACTGCTTACCATTGCTGCACTGCCTTTCGCCTGAGGAAGCTGACTACGCCCTCCGAGAAATCCATGAAGGAATTTACGGGAATCATTTTGGAGGACGCTCTCTCTCCCACAAAGCGCTTAGGCAAGGATACTTTTGGCTTACCATGGTAAAGGAGGCCAAAGAATTTACCAAAAAATGCGACAAGTGCCAACGCTTCGCCACCGTGCCAAGGTAGCCACCGGAGGAGCTGACATCAATTTTTTGAGCCTATGGCCCTTCTCCAAATGGGGTATTGATATCTTGGGCCCCCTTCCTTTGAGTAGAGGACAGTGCAAGTTTGTAGTCATCGCCATTGACTACTTCACAAAATGGGCGGAGGCAGAACCCTTAGCAAAAATAACAGACTCCAAGGTAAAAGACTTCGTCTGGAAAAACCTAGTCTGTCGCTTTGGGATACCTAACGCCATTGTTAGTGACAATGCCAAGCAGTTTGATAATAAACTCTTCAACACCTTCTGCTCCGACCTCCAGATAAAGCATCCTCATTCCAGCCCGGCACACCCACAAGCGAATGGGCAGGCAGAGGTCATGGTAAGAATTGTCCTACGCAACCTAAAGACAAGGCTCGAAAGAGCGAAGGGTCTTTGGGTCGACGAGCTCCCAGGAGTGTTGTGGGCCTATTGAACCACACCAAGACCCCCTACTGGAGAAACCCCTTTCTCTCTCGCTTTTGGGACTGAGGCAATCATCCCTGTCGAGATAGGTGTACATTCCTTAAGGGTCCATCTCCATGACCCCGTCACCAATGAGGAAGGACTCCGCATCAACCTCGATTTGGTGGAGTAAGGGAGATGGCTATGGTCCGTAACGCGAAGTACAAACGGCGCATGGCAAGGTACTACAACTCGAGGGTGAAGCCTCGTTCCTTTCAACTGGGAGACCTAGTCCTCAAAAAGGTGATCCTCGCCACAAAGGACTCTCGCGAAGGAAAGCTCGGACCAAGCTGGGAAGGGCCGTACCTCATAACAGAAGTAGTAAGGCCAGGCACCTACAGAATCCAAAATTCCGAAGGAAAGGTCTTACTTCATCCATGGAACGCGGAACATTTGAAGAGGTACTATCAGTAATATTCTAAGGAAGTCAGAGTAGTGAGGGTGTGGGGCTTGATTTGATTTCTTTTTTGATTTTTTTTTGTTTTCAATTGATACTGTTTAAGCAATAAGCAATGGATGAATAAAATATTCTGCATTTTGTGAGAAAAGATCCTTGCATTTCCATTCAATTTTAAAAAAGTTAGGCTGTAAATTACCTTTCTAAAAAAAAAAAGAAAAAAAGAGTACAGCAAAAGCCCCTGCCCCTTAATGACTCTCATGGTTGTCCCCATCATCCTCGGCATCATCCTCATCCTCAGCATCATCATCATCCGAGCGACCACTGCTGTCATCAGGCGCCTCAGTAGGCACGAAGCCTGAGAAATCAATATCTGGGAAGGCAGCAGAGATCTTCCCTTGGAGCTCTTCATAGCCATCAATAAAAGCATCAGCGAGACCATTCGCTAACTCCTTCTCAGCCAGGACAACCCTCTCCTCAGCCTGAGAAGCTCTCTCATGAGCCACCTTCATCTCTGTCTCCACGACAGTCTCCCTGAGCATCACCCTCTCGCGGGTCTGTGCAAGCTCAGCCTCACTGAGCGAAGCCCTCTTGCGGGTCTTTACAAGCTCAGCCTCTGCCTTGGCCGCCCTCTCGTGGGCTGCTGAGAGCTCAGTCTCAAGCCTGGTCGCCCTCTCACGGGCCACTGTAAGATCAACCTTGGAAGCTCTTCAGTTGCTTCAAGAGCAACAATCTTTCTTTGAGCAATGAAGAGCTCTTTTTGTATACTCTCATTCTCTTGTTTCAGTTGACTGTTATGTTGGGCCCTTGACAACAAGCAGACAGATGCAGTAGAAGCCTGAAACAATAAGGGACAAAGAAAATGAAAGTACACATATATATAAAAAAAATGAAAGTCTGGATAAAAGGGGAACAATAAGCCTTTACCTGAGCCAAACCTTCTAGAAATGAGTCTATAACCCCCTCGGTGCCCAAAGCATTAATCTGCGTAACCTCAGGAGGAAACACAAATCTCTCGAGCTTTTCCCGGATCACCAGCGGATTGCCCAGCATGGGACCAGCCCAAGTCGGTGCCCCTACCCCTGCAGAAGCCCCCGAGTGTGAAGGACACGAACAAGGGGCAGAAGGTATAGCCGGAGAAGAAGACTTCGGAGTAGCAATCGTGGTCGAGGAGGTCGCTGGCTGGGAAGAAACTATGGCAGAGGCCACCCAAGGGGGACACGCACGTGGCCCCGTTGAAGGGGTGGATACAAGAGAGCTCACCTTGAGAGTCACTGGTGGAGAGTTCCCTCTTGAAGTGTTGTCTACCCTTGCCGCCTTGGAAGAAGGGGCACTCCTACTCGAAAGGCGAGCCCCAATCACCTCTCTGTCTACTGCTGCAGAAGCAAAAGTACTACTTAGATACAGAATATTAGTTAAACGAAAAAATTATTGCAGTACCTTTTCATTTGGAAGAAGTCCCCAGAGAGGGTCCACCAGTCCTAACAAAGGAAGAAGGGTCAGGAAGGGGCCCGCTAGTTCTACCACTCTCTTTGGGGAGGAGAACCCCCCAAATCTTTGTCACGGCTGTCTCCACGCGGGCGCCCAGGCCGGCGCCCGCTGTCACTGCTGCCTCCAAGCAGAGGGCGCCCGCCGCTGCTGTCGTCTCCATGCTGGCACCCCGGCCGACTCCCGCCTCTACTGCCTCCTGGCCGTCAACCTTGCAACCCGTCATCTGCTGCAACCTAGAGTCTGGGGCATCCGTTTTAGCAAGTTGCAGACTCATCTTCTTCTCCCCTTGGGATGACTTATCTTTACTTGGAGGCTCCATTGTCTTGCTTTATTTCTCTTTGGAGGGGGGTTTTATAGCCTAATAGCCTAGGGTTTTGCAAAGCAAGATATATCCAAAGCCAGGAGGACTCTTCTGGATACATATCTAAAAAAAATAAAAAATTCTAATCTGGATATTTAAAATGTCCCCCTTTCAAAGCTTCTTTGAGCGCGGGACATTGAGGGGCAAATGATGAGTCTGGCCCGAATGACCCAGTTCGTAATGAGCCAGGGCCTAAATTTGTGAAGATCCGGTCCGTTGGGATCTGGGCCCAAATCCACGAAGACTGCCACCACATCGCTTCAGAAGTAGTCGTTTGTCTTTAACTCGCTTTTACCGAGTCCTGTGGAGAATATTTCACCTGCCTCGTCTATCAAGGGCAGTTCGAAGGCTCCGTCGAAGTGGACGAAGCGTGGAGGTAAAGTCGTCCCCATCTGTTAGGGGAAGACTATAAATAGAAGAGCCCCACTAGCACTTAAAGAGGCAACATTTTTCATTTCTACACACTTTCTGTATTCTCCTAGTTTGTAACCTCTGCACATTGGAGAAGTGAAACTACCGGCAACCTTTGCCCTTCTGAAGTGGACGTAGGTCATATTGACCGAACCACTATATATTTTATATCTTCTTTATTTACTGCATAAAGCATTTATTACTTGACGGGTGGTGTCCGAAACCAGTTTTAGGCATCATCAAAATCCATAGTGATAGTTGCTCTTTTTCCCCAAATTTTTTCTTAACTTTGGGGTCCAGATTAACAATATGATGTTTACGCGTGAAAGGTATGTCGCTATTGAAAAGGAAGATAAAATAAAGTCAAAAAAACAGAAGAAAAGTCGGTTCATATATAAAAGATACTAGGCAATGTTATTATGTCAAGAAAAATAACCTGAGTTCATCCAAGTCTCGCATGCCTGTCTGCCTAAATCAAGTAGAAGTTGATCTGGGCGGTCTTCCATGAAATCTGGCAGAAGCTGATCTACACGGGCTTCCATGACATCAGGTAGAAGCTGATCTGGGCGGTCTTCCATGGTATCAGGTATCTGATCTGGTTGGTCTTTCATGATATCAAGTAGAAGCTGGTCTTGGTCTTCGATTTGAATTAGAATAATTAGAAGTAGCACCTGCAGCGGAAGATTTGTAATGATATTGGTCTTAGACTCGAGATATTATAAACAAAACATCACAAAATTTCTCCAATCATTATGAATTGAAAATGAGTTCTACATAAAAGTTGTAAGTACTCATACAGACATAACATACAAGTTTGTTTTTAAAACTCAATTGAAGAGGATTGATTTTTTTCCAAAACCAGTAAACGATGAGGTGCTTGTGATTCATCCAACATGATAAGATCAGAACTTATAGTACATTGATCATCACTTCTAGTACCCAATCACATCATAGGAAAAATAATATTAGTTCTACAAGGCATGCACTATTACAAAATCGCACGGTTCCGTTCATCGTAGTGTGCTTGCAAAACACTTGTCAATTAATTAACCACATCACAAGTTGGAATTTAAGTTAGGAATACTAAGTTTGACTTCTACAATTTATCAATCGAGAGCACAACTTGAAGAAATGCTGAGTCTCAAAGACAGAAGGTCTAAAATTATTCTGTCAAATTCATGCACCATCAAACTTGGTAAAACCCCAACGATTTGAAATCTGGCTCTACGACCCATGGTTAACCGATCCCACCTTGTTTTAGCGGATTTGATCCCGCCATACAATGTTAGGGCTAAATTTTATGTTTAAGGGTAACATTGTTAAAGTCATCGCAGACTCGGCACACGCATCGGATGAGTTAGACCGGATTTCTTACACAGCAAGATAGGTATGATTTTTCTATTTATATTGGTGATTGTAATGGATTTCAATAGAAGACAATAATATGAGTTTACATTGTGTGTTCATCTTTTCTCTCTCCCTGCTCCTTCAATAATTCATGAATTCTTAACTACATGGCCATCTTTATGGAGCCCCTCTTCACTCGTTCACATTCATCCTATTAATCTCATTATTGTCTTGATCTTAGAAAAAAAATAAAAGAAAAAAATCACATGTTTGTCTTGAGGTCAAGACAAGTAAAATAGAATCTTTAGAGTAAAAAAAAGGTCATATCCAAACCGCTTCACAGGTGGTTTATAAATCATAGCCTTAAGAATCATGTTTAGAGTAAAAAAGATCACGACCATGTTTATAAATCATAGCCGCCTCTAACACGAGTCAAAGACATAAAAAAAAACACGAGATTAATTCGCCTTAAGAGTGTGAAATCATGAGGCTAACAAGATCAAAGGGATCCGATCGTTCAGAAAACATTGTGGAACTAAAGATAATTGAAGAAAACGTAAATCATCCACTTACTTTGGTTGGTGCAAATCTAGTAAAGACGAAGATGATCGACTGCAATGATAGCCCAAGAGGCCAAGACTTGGGATTAGATCACCCTAGCCGTACCTGTCTCTCCCTTTGTGTGTGCTTGTATAAGTAACTTGCTGGACGACAAATCACAATTATATAGCTTCGGTAGTCGACAGATACAATCCTAGTTAGATTAGATTCAGAACTATTAGCCTACGTATCTTTGATGTGAATTTCCAAAACTTAAGCCTCTGTTTTTTTTTTGGAAGTCTTTCCGGTGAGTTTCCTAAACTTGTGTCATTATTTTAAAAGTCTTTTTGGCCAAGGGCCCGTTGGTAACCTAAGAAAAATATGAAGAAAATATTTCTTATAGTTCAAAATATTTTTTTATAGCTCTTCCATGTAAAAAACTTTTTAAAATATAAATATCTTTCAAAATAAAGTTTACAATGTGGTAGAGTAAAGTAAAAAACTTTACTAAATCTATCATGATATACTTGTTTAATTACATGTATGGTAAAGTAAAATAAAGGTAAATATCACATCACGATAAAAGTGAGGTAAAGTAAAGGTGAAGTAAAGTGGGTGAGAGTGGTAAAATAGTTTCTTTTTATTTGACTTTACTTTATTTCACTTTACCGTAATTTATATAGTAAAGAAAAAGTGACTTGTGATAAGGTTTATGGTAAAAAGGCGGCGGCTAGACATTACTTTACCACACTATTTTTTCATCTAAACATGATGAAGGGATAATATGTCACATCTACGTCAAGTTATGTTTGTTCATATGCATGGTAAAGTAAGATAAATATTAATGTCACGTCATGGTAAAAGATGAGGTAAAGTAAGGTAATATGAAGTTTGTCGTGAAGTAAAGTAGGAGAGAGAGAGTGTGTGTGTTGTAAAGTAGGTGCCACTTGTATTGACTTTACTTTACTACACTTTACATAGTTTTATGTGATAAAAAAAATGATTTATGGTAAAAAAAATCGACAGCTGAACTTTACTTTACCACACTCATCAAGACATGGTAAATTATATATAAATTAAGTATTTAAGAAAAAAATTATTATAATAATAAACTTTACTATAATCAATAACATTAACTTGTTGTTATTTTGAATTGTTTAATATATATTAAAATCATAGTACCTTCCAAACAACTGAATTTAAAATCTACAGTATTCTTCAAAAATTGTCGAACAACAAAAATATTATAATATTTTAATATTACAATGTTCTATTCTATATTATTTTATTCTTATAATATTTAAATCTGTAAGTATTATATTTTATAAACATCCAAATGGGGCCTAAGAAGATAGAACGTGTGGCCCCTTTCGGGTTGGTGCTTTTCCTTAGAAGACTGATGATAGTTATATTAAACTTTCTAATTTTGTGCACTAATGTCTTAGGCTTTCCATGGAAACAAACAAGTCTTTAGAGTCCCCTTAAAAAAGAGACGTGACATATGATAATAAGAAAAGTAGTAAGATTGAGGTGGTAATCTTGCCCGGGTGATTGATTAGTGGATCTAACCGGAAAATGAGGTTGTTGGGGCTATCGATAGTCGGTTAATGTAAGAATTCTGCAGCAATAAGTTATGTGTGTCGTATCTTAATTTGTAGAGGTACCAATTACTACTCATGAAGGTTTTCAATGAAATCGTAATATATACTTGACTCTGCATTGTTTGACTTTTCTTTGAAAAGTCTTTTCATAGGTTCAAGGAAAGGAAATAAAACTATATTTGATTGATTTATAGAATATTTGATTAATGATATTAAATTCTTTGCAAAATAGACTTTTAAGTCACAAGTACCCTCATACTGAAGTTTAATATTTAGAAAGATTACTATTTATTGAAAACATTAAAATGCAAACACGAATATACGCTGAGAATTATTGAAAACATTAAGATGCAAACACGAATATACGCTGAGAATTGTTTTTATGACCTTTTTTTGGACTTAACTATTCAAAGAAAATCCTACTATACTTGATCATATTTGTATTTACTTTTTTTGGTAATTTTCAATTTTCTTGTGTCATTTTATTTTACGCTTTTCAAAAAAAAATAATAATAATTTAAGCTAGAGAGAAACATATTTTGTACTGTCTTTTAATTGCATGTCAAATGACCTCAATTGGAATGATGGTACATGGTGCTCTAAATGAAGAGTAAGAAAAAAAAATTTTTTTATTTAAGTGCCCATATATTTTTATGTAATTAAATTCCTATGAATTCTAAGAATTGTATCTTTAAAAGTGGTCAAAATTAAAGAAACAAATGTGAACATTTAAAAAAGAAATCGCTTCTAATTAAAATGAATAATAGAATATGGAAAATGAATATTTCATGGTCACTTTACTAAATCAAATCATTGAAAAGCTGAGCAAATCGCACCTAAAAAGTAAATACGGTGCTTGTTTGGCTGTTGATATGAGAATTCTTGTTTGGGTGATAATATGCAATACAAATTGTTGTCCCCTTTTTTTTGGATTCCAACTGCTCAAGCATTCCAACTGCGCAAGCATTCCTAAGCATTTTGAAAGTCAAGAATGTGACAATTTGTAGAATTATATAAGCCAAAAAGTAAATCCAAAAGGCTAAGTTTTTAATTAGGAAAACAAATAAGCATCTCCAATTACTTAGAGGATATTTACTTGCCTACGTGAAACTTCCAACATCAAGATTTCTCCACAAACTTTTTATAAACAAATGCCTCCCATTTCACACCATGTACGCTTATAGCTCGCAATGAGTGGTGTTAGCATCTTAATTTTAGATACACGCCATGCGATCAAGCGAGAATACCCAAGTTAAAAGTTATCACTCCAGAATTTCAGTTTTTACTTTCTCTTGCTCAAACATGTGAAAACTCTGGGAGGAGTGCTCCAGTGCAACCCTACTCCTACCATAGTATATTTTCCCTCAATCAGCTAGAGGCCTACCTTTTGAAACTTATAATGCACAAAAGCGCTTATTTCTTGCTCTGGCTCAAATATTACTTGGTTCGGAGTTGTGCCCACTTGATTGATCATGGGCAGGACACATGGTTAACTCCATTTGGTTTATGGAGAACTGCTAGTGTTCTCGGGGCCTCAACCCAGATTGCCTCTATGAACTGGAAGTGTATGTGTATGTGTGTGTTTCAATTTTAAGGTTGATCGATCAACATTTATATAAGGAGATCCACTGTCAATGCATTCAGTGGATCCACATGTAATTTATTTTCAGAATGATTGATATAGTGGAGCTGGACTCGCATGTGTAGACGACATAAAATGTCAATGTCAAGACATATTTAAGGCAGGAAAAGAAGATTCAAGGAAACAAGAATTGGAGGAATACTTAAGAAAAAAGGATAATTATAGAGATAAACTGATATTGTAGGTGGGACATGTCATGCACAATGTGGGGCAGAAAATGCCCATGTCCTTCATAGATGTAAACGGGTTGGTTCCGATTTTAGTACATGGTTGATCCGGAGCCGGAACCGAACCAGAACCAGAACCATATATGGGATAGTTTCAAATTCGGATCTAGGTTTAGATAGAGAATTATATGAAAAAAAAAAAAAACTAACTTCTTAAAAAATATTTTAAAAAATTAAGGTAAAATGCCGGGTATTGAGTCCACAGGTCGGAACCAACGTGGAACCGGATCTAAACCCATTTACGTCACAAGTCCAAAAAAATGACCAGTAACCATTTACTTATTAAGACCTAAATATAGACTCAAACTTAATTTTTATCATGTCGGAACCTCCAGGTATGCGGAGGGCATTTACATCCCTAGCCAAATTTGCTCCCATCTGCCATGACCAAAACAGAATCTAAGCTCTGATTCCTAGGTTTCTTTCAATTTTCTGGGTTCTTCTAAACTAAATCTTTTGGATTACTTTTTCTTTTGAACCCATCTTCATGCCCCACCTTTAAATTTGAATTACTTATGCTATGTGATTCAATCCCTTCCTTCATTTTGTTAAGCATGTCAAACCTTATCGGCCATTGCCCCATCAGAAATAAGCCCTCAACTCCCTCACGAACAAAGTAAAGAAGAGAATAACCAACAAACGCGCCCCCTCAAACGTAGGGCTGTCAATCTTGTCGTGTTAACTAATTCGAGTTACGGGTTAACGAATTTGGGTTAAAATCACCTCAACTCGTACCCGACCCGTTAACTTAACGGGTCAAAAAATCTAACCTGAACACGACCCGTTAATTTAACGGGTTACCCGACCCAACCCGTTAACCCGTTAAGTAATTAAGTAATTTCAAAATTTAAAAAAAAAATTATACAAAAATAGAAGAAGAAAATTATATAAGCCACATGAAACTATAAGTAAGGATCTCAAGTGGATCCCACCTAAAAAAACAATAAGTTTTTTTTTTTATGAATATAAATTAATTAATTTACATTTAGGGAGTAAAAAAAAAATTTAATGGGTCAAACTGGTTGTTAACGGATTACTTGTTTAATTCATACGCGACTCGTTAACTTAATGTGCTAACGGATTTGACCCATTAACGACCCAAATCCATTAATATCGCGTGGATTCACGGGTAGTGTGACATATTTACATCCCTACTCGAACGTAACTCGTTTGTCCCAACTTGTTAAAATTGGTTATTGACTTCAAGATGTTTTTGAAATGCTTCCTTGTGATAAATAACATCCGCCTTCTTGACTGGTCATGAAATGGTTAATTCACATGGATCAAGCAGTGATCGATGAACCCAACCATCGGACGGCTAAGATTGTCTCTAAGCCCGTACGCATTCATCATTTTCCCTTTCGCTCGTGAGGAGGGAGGTTTGATGTAGTAGAGTCTTCTTAGACTTCTTTCTAACATCCGATCTCAATCCCTTCAGACGACACAAGAAATGGCCTCTTCTCTCTCTCGTAGATTCACTGCTAAACTTCTCAGAACCTCCCTCTCTCCCTCCTCTTTATTCTACAGCCGTTTGATTTCCCAAAACCCTAGCCATGATTCCCTCAGTTCTTTCTCCCATGCCAACCACACCCAGTCTAGACTTTCAACATTCTCAGAACAAAGACCCACAAATCCGATCTCTAATTTATCTGAAGAAAGACCCATATACCCTAATTCCTTGAATTCTATTTTCATGAGATCTTACTCAAGTCCTATACAGGCACCATGCATTGACAAACCCATAAGCCCTAATCTCAGTTTCGTCAGATCTTACTCAAGTTCTGATATGAATCTTAAATTCCAAACCTTGCCTCAAGGAAAACCCACAAAACATTGCTCTACTTTCTTCAAACCGTACTCGAGTTCGACCCAAACATCCCCAGAGGAAAAGCAAAAGAACCCAGATCCTAATCCCACCAGTTCTTCCTCACCCTCAGCTGATGATTCAGGGTTCCGAAAACCCCAAAAACCATAGCCAGAACTTTGAATTCCAGCACCAGGAGATCGTAGGCCCTACGGTCGAGCGTGATGTCTCGGCGCTGGCTGAGGAGACCCGGCAGGTTCTGCAGAACCTGAAGAAGACAATCTATGAACTCAGCAAAGCGGTGGCTCTTCTGGGTCTTGTGCAGCTCAGCTGTGGGGCTTGGATCTCTTACAGTACTGGGGCTCCGCCACTATCAGAGATCTCAATCCAGAGCTTTGTGGCGTTCGCATTCCCGTTCTCATTGGCGTTTCTGCTGCGGCAGTCGCTGAAGCCCATGATCTTCTTTAGGAAGATGGAGGAACAAGGTCGGTTGCAGATTCTAACCTTAGCTCTTCAGGTTTCCAAGTGCTTGAATCTCTTCTTCCTGAGAGCGCGTGTTGTTTCCTTCACTTGCATTGTGGGCATGTTGATTGGATTGATGTTTGCTACTTGGTTGAGATGAGATTCTTCTTGATGTAATGCCAATTGCGGGCAATGCGAATTTTGGAATAAGGATCATTTATGTAGTCGGTTTGTGTTTGTGCCTTTGTGGGCAGGGTCCAAGTCAATTTTCATTCAATACTTAAAGCTGCAAGTCTGCTTTTATTTTTATTTTATTTTTGTTGATGTTGTTTGATTTGAGATTTTGTTGGTTATAGAGCTCTGTTAAGTTGCTGTTCCAGTTGATAATGCTTGCTTCTTCACGTTTATAATTGAATGAGTCACACAATTGGATGAAGGAGTGGCTTATTAAAGTAAGACTTATGCACTCAGTGAAGGAGTCCATTGTTTGTTTATGAGGGTGTCAAGCATATAACAGTTTTGTGTGAAAACTTCAGTTTTTACCACCTTTTTTACTGTTACATTATACTTTCGTGACTTTTACCGAATGATTGGGCCACTTGGGTGTGGGTTGGCTGGTCCATCTTTTCATCATATGATAGTAGCTGAGAAAGAGTGGGTGGCACTTTACTGGAAAGTTTTGAAGCTTCATCCCTGAGCATAGGGGTTTTCTGATGGATATGTTGACATTTGTTACTCCCTTTATTGTTTCAGTCCAATGACATCCAGAATACAACATATATTATGACTGTAACTTGATTAGAGCAAACAAAGCTGTCATTTGGAATATCTGCAAGTGAAATAGTAATGAATCCTTCTTCAAAAAAAAAAATAATAATAATTAAAATCACTCTTAAAATATACACTGAAAAAATAAATATTACTCCAAAGCAAGGATAATACTTACACGGAGGTCCTTTGATTACAAATTGATTCATTCCAATAGCTTAAAGTAAACCAAGCCTTAAGATGTGTGTGTCTCAGTGGGTCGGTGAGAGAGGGGTGAGAGAGAGGGAGAGCTGGTGGTTCCAACCATGTACTGGTTGGGCGCAGCAGATGTATACAGGTAGTGGGTCAACACTTCAAAAACAAAGGTCGAATGGCCCTACCAATGTTTACTTTCCAAATCTGGTGGATCATTGTTGGATATGGTTCCCACCTCCAAATTTGGATGCAGCCATTAGACTCTTAGTCAACCAGATTGCTGTCTCTCTGGATGAAACAGCTTCTTCGCCAAATGGTCTGAGCACTCCTGCTAGCTCATCGAACTTCTCCTGTTGAAGTAGCTGTGCACATAGCTCAAGCAGAGACTCGAGAGCATTAGCCCTTTGCTGGAAGCAGCTCAGGTTATCCCACTCTGCATGTGCATCATCCACATGTACAACTGTCAGCGTGCTCGCTGATGAGGTGTCTTCAGTGGCTCCACCTATTTCATCCACATCAGTTTGTAGTTTTTGCTTGCTGTGCATGAGGTTCTCTTGCTTTTGGCCTACTCCATCTCCAACTTGGACTTTCAGCAGACTCACTGATGATATGCCCTCTGTGGGGCCACATACTGGATCCCTATCAGGAATTTCCTCTTGCTGTAAAGAACTAGAATCACAGTTGGCTTCTTCACCTTTTTGAGGCGGCACAGTTGGCAATCCTTCTTTGAGGATCCCAGATGTTTGATCTGTGGAGGCTCTCACCATTCTCTGGTGGCTTGAATTGGTTTCCTCCACCTGAGTTCCATTAACATCCTCCATCACAACTCTCATCTCACCCTCATTGTTCTCAACCTGTTCATCATATCTCTCAGTCCTTTTCTGTTCTTCATGGTGAGCATTTGGTTTTGACACTCTGTTGATTCCAAGGTCTGAGTTATCCCTTTCTTGTAAGATGTTCGATTTGGATTTTCCATCCTTGTTGGTAATCATGGTATTCAAGCTGTTGGCCCTGGATGCTTCCTGGCAAGAGCAACAACCAATTCTTTTGGTCTCGGTGCTGTCTGCTTCATTTAGATTACTGATTGATGATATCTGGGTGGTTCCACTTATCAGTTCTACATCAGTTGTTCTGGTTGCTGTCCCGACATTTGTGGGTTCCATTAGTGCATCTAATCTTAACTCCCAATCCCTATTGTCTCTGCCACCACTTGAATGGCTACTAGATCGACTTCTGCTTGGTTTCTCCCTTGAATTGTTTGTACCTTTTATTGGAAGGAGGGAAGGAGAAGGGTTGCAGCATTCAAAAAGGTATGGCTGCAAATGGGGGTTTCTCAACAGCTCTGCAGCCTGTGACACAAAATTTAGGTGTCAATGGTTTATGATATTTGACATAAAGGAATTAAATGGCCCTGCACTACAGTAAATGTATGGTTCTTTGTTCCACATTATTCCATCCAGGTGGGACCCCAGATTGGGTTATGATATTTGACATAAAGGAATTAAATGGCCCTGCACTACAGTAAATGCATGGTTCTTTGTTCCACATTATTCCATCCAGGTGGGACCCCAGGTGTGGTGATCCAAACTTAAGAGATATCCCAAAAAGTTCATCAGATCTGAAGATCCTGATACTGATCAGAAATATGAGAAGATCCTAACTCTCCAAACCACTGACCCATGTAAAATCTGATGGTTGAGAACAGATCACAGAAAGAGTCCGGAAAAGGCCAAAGACTAGCTTTGAAGATCTTCCTTATTGGGACAATTTTGGGAGATCATCCATGGGGCAATCCAGCGCAACAAAGTTCAGCATCACCAGATAATGGTCTAAGCACGTCCAAGGTCCTTCAGCTCAGGACCTCATGGTCCCTCCCAAATCCCAATTGAATAGAAAAATAAACTGGGTTGGTTCAACTTACTGTTGGTCTATGTTCTGGATTTTTCCTCAGCATGCTCTTTATCAACCGCTTCCTGTAATCCAGAAACCTTCCAATATAAATAGGTATTTACTGCCACTGTATATGATCAATACCACTACAACGGGTGAGGTAATTATCAAATTACTGGGGGAATCATGAGCACTGATCAGAATCAGCAATTCATATGTTGGAGGTTACTGGAAGTTTTTGTGGGTATTTCATCAAAATATCCTCAAAAGAACAAGTCACTTACAATGAAGATGAGTACATTGTGGGGAGTGGAGAAATAGTGGACCGATTTATCTTGCTCACCAGCCCAGCCATGTCCTGTTTGGAGTAAGTGATAAATAAAAATGAATTTTACGTTCCTATTAATATGATGAGTAAGAATTATGCTTTGAGCATAGGTGCAGTAGAGAATCGATGACATAGGTTAGTTAAAATCCAAACTTACAGGAGCTCTAAATGCAGGTCGATGTGCTGCAATTTCAAACATACAGCAACCTAAGAAAAAGGAAACAGAGGTTGAGGTAACATTGATCAGTTTCAAACATACGGAGCTTTAATTCTCACACATGCACTTTGGTGGAAAGGCAGCATATTCATCACTTTTCACTATAATAGAAGGATGCCATTGGGTCTCACCTAGTGACCAAATATCTGATTTGTAGCCGTAAGGGATATCTGCTAGAAGCTCAGGACACATGTAGTTGGGTGTGCCCACGACCTGTTAATGTAAAACACAAAATTTGAACTTTTAGTATTGAGATATCCACATATCAGTGAGGTATTTAAAAATAGGTGAAAACTACTCAATTTTACTAGATTTGAATTTCTACTTTGGTGTAAAGGCTTGCATAAGCATACCTATTGTGTTTCACTTGGTGACCAAATATCTGGTTTGTTCATAAAGTGTCAGAACAATGAGGGTAAGAACTGTTTTTTCATATTTAACTGTTGGACCTTTTCCTTTCACCCAATTGATAATGGCCTTCACTTGGGATAACAAGATCAAATTACTTGGCTTGTGTTCCTTCTTTTTTTCTTTTTTTTGGAACAGTAAACTTGGCTGATATTGTCAAAGTCTGCGAGGGAACAAATGTCTTATTAACTGATCAAATTCTATTTTTATTTCCAGTAAATTCCTAGTTCCTATCTATAATATATATCCTTTATATATCTGTCTTTGCATGCATTCAAACTGGTATGTCCTTTGATAGAATAATGGAAAATGATAGTGTCACAGAAAATGTTATTGAACCATTTAAATTTCATGAGTATGATCTTTGGGAATCAATATAGTGAGACTGAGAGGCCTAGTATGCAGCTGATATGCAGACATAGTTTGACTTTATTTTGTTTGCTTTGTAGATGGTATGTTTTTCTAATGTGCTCAACTAAAGCAAGAGAATGGAGACTCTATTTGGTCTTTCCCAGTTTTTATGTTCTTGTGTTTTCAAGTTGTGGTTTCCTTGCTAAACTTTTAGTGGAAAGGATAACCATTCCCTGTCTCATCTTGCTATGAATTCCATTTAGTTGTTTGATAGGGTTTGATAGCTATACAATACTGCAGTCTCATTCAACTATGTTGCCCCATTCTATCGTCCCATGATGCAGTTTTCTCCGTGTCTGGCAGCCAGCCAGCCATAAAACTCCTACCAAACTACACTAGGTCTACTTCTATTAGCAGTCCTCTACATACTAAACACTATCAGGAATCGTTAATCGCAAAATCATGATATATTTGTTATCTTTGCCCTGTATAGAGTGAAGTGGAGGAAAGGGCAGGCAGCTGATTACCATGGAAATGATTGTTCATATGCAGTTTTGTTGAATATCTGAAGTTGAAAATGAAATGGTAGTTGGTGTTTAAATATCTGAAAATTTGTATCCCAAACCGCTCTCAGTGAGGAGGTGGACTGATTTGAGACATTTATCCGTATATAACCTTCTCTAGGCACCTAGTCTTGCAGACTTGGAAGTTCAGCGGCTACTTCAACTAGATCAACCACAGAGTTTATGGCTACTTGAGTCATGGGATGGGAGGGTGAAGTTTGTTCAATGGAGAGATGATTGAGGATTTGAGTTGGAATACAAGTACTAGCTCATTGGTCAACTGACAAATGTCACCAAGTCCCATCATATTCTTTTCCCCTACTGTTTTTAATTGGATCCTTCAAAAGCTTATTGGAGTTGGGGTTAATCCATCAGAGGTTGGATGTTCCCATTTCTGCTTTCCCAACTTACCCATCACCGAGGGTTGCGAGTCAAATTTTCTGTTTATGCTCGCAATGGAAAAGCTCTGGTTCTGCTGTGTCGAGCTCTCTGTCTTCACTAAATTACAAGGCAGTATATCATAGCTAGACAATCTATCATAGCCCTTAAGGAGCCTAGGTTGTATAAGGAATGTTTGGAACATGACAATGCCTTTACCAGTCTAAAAGTCATGAACAGCCTGTACAGGCCCACAGACTAGCTGAAAACAGCAGAAACATTATCCAATTGAAAACTATATGGTTAGCTGATGGAAGCAGTGTCAGTCTATAGCTTATTCCCCATTATATGATATAAACAGCTACAAGTAACCAGATTTATACCGAGGAAGCAAGATCATCTGTACTGAGCAACTTAGCGAGTCCAAAGTCGCCTGCATTCCAGAAGAAGATAGTGTTGCTTAGGAAAGCAATCAAAGTGAAGCCTGTGAATTGTGAACTACCAAAAGATGCTGCATTTTTGCTTGTGATTATACGTAATGATGAAATTCATCAAACCTCCTTACCTAGCCTGATGTCATTGTCTTTTGTGAGGAATATGTTGGAGCACTGAAAAATCAAATCCAGATAAGTCAAAATCATCATTGGAAACTGTTTATTATAATCAACAAAATAGCCTAACTGCTGCAGTTGATCCAGAGATCAATGGTATTTATTTGGTGTGAGGTGCTCGTTGTGTACATGCAAGGTCCATGGTTTGATAATCCAGGCTGTTCAATATGGGGTCCCTTCATTGCTGGTAGATGCCTCAAAGTCCTTCCAAATTGGAAGATTCTAACCTTTTGGCTGACAGCTTAAACATATGGTAAGAAAAACAATACAGCATAGCTAGATTCTACAACTCAAGGAATTTGGAGCATTATCCCTTTGATGTGAAACAGTCTGGATCACTTAACCATGGGCCCATGGATGGCCACGTGTGGATCAACTTCTGCTGCAACCTGTGCCTTTTGACACAATGCAGAGTCGGGTTTCATCTGGTTAATTGGATTCCGACTTTTGAGCATCACAAGAAAATGCTATGATATTAGGCATCACTAAATGAGTTTTTAAGTTAAGAATGTGAAAAGTACCTTGAGATCCCTATGGAGGACACGATTAGAATGCAGATAATCCACAGCTAGCAGTAATTGGGTCAGCCATTTGCAGAGTTTCTGGAGTAGACAGTTAAGAAAATTTTGGTTATATATCCATTAGGATGTCCAGATGCATTTTTATGGAATTTCATTTCCTCATTCCGCCTATTTTTCTCTCAGTTCCCTCATATTTTCATTTGCATTGTGTATCATTTTGAATGGACTTTGAACGTCCAAATCCAGCTATTAGGTAGGACATCACGAGCACGTTTTTGTAGGACTAAAATTCTACGTTCAGGGGATTTCCAATGCAGCGGTGCCGCAGCAAAGCATTTCTCCGCAATGGGAAATGATTTTATTCGAGGAAAATAAGTTCAAAATTTTCTTTTAACATGTAGAAAAGCACCACACTAAATTGTGAAAAAGTGACACCAAGAAAATCAGAGCCTTTTACATGGCAGTGAAGAATCTTCGGTGTTAGACATACATGTCCCAAAAGTTTTTTCTATATAAAAACAGATGAGTAGTGATGTGGCTAGGAAATGAAATTCCATGGTGATGCTTCCATCTAACAAGCAGTAATCATGTGGTTATCTCTTTACTCTTACCTCTTCAGGGAAAAAGACTCCCCTAGCCTTCTTTATCATATCAGCCCTGTCTTCCAATCAGTAACAAGATTTTAGTAAGGATTCTCTATGATGAAGTTCGACTCCTTGCTTACAGACTATAGACCAGAAAATGTATAAGCCAGTTCTAGCATCCAATTGATTAACCACAAGTCCAATCAATGGCTAGTTCCCCACCCTTTCCAGATGCCTCCAAGAAAATATTCTTTTTGCAGTATGAGATTTACCGGTAAAAATTATCAAAAAGCAATCACAATCAACGTGTATATAGCATCATCTATGGATGTGATCATTTGAGTCTTGGGGCCCATTGGTCGTACACGCTGAATTGTTGACATGTATAATGTATTGCCCAAAGAAACCTCGTTGACATGTTGAAATAGTGACCAATAAATACAGTTTACCTTTCGTTCTTTACAAAAATTGCAATATGGTAAAGGTCAGCAATAAGACTTACATGTCTCCCCCTTCACAATAACTTGTCACGATGCAAATACAGCAACCCTATACCAGAACAAAGTTAATTGTGATTAGAAGACTTACATTAGCATTTGATGCACCCCAAGCTGCATATGAAATAATGATATCACTGACCTTTTCCACCCAAGCGTCTTTGTACTCCACAATATATGGATTCCTGAGCTTTGCGATCAAAGCCATCTGCAAACAGATATATAATAGTAACTTTTTCTGAATGTACAGAAGGAAAGGGGTAAAACTGGCTCTAGCACTGGCACAAACCATAAGAAATAAATAAATGGTACAAATTTACAGTTGATTGGCACTCTTTCAAGAGGGAAGAACCTAAATTTTGAGAGACCAGCTCAATGCCAGGTTAGTTCAATATCCAGTCTCAATAACACAAATTTGAAGCCAAACAATTACTACCAGAGTGTTAATTTATATTGCTGGTCATAAATTTGTAAGAATCATAAGTTACAAACTCAATGAAATAAAATTTGTGGTATTAGACATTTTTTTGGTCGATTTATTTTTATAACATATGTTGCCATAACTAAAAGTAGGAAAATCCTCTTCCACACGCCCTCTTGTGAGAGACATCTCTGCGGACCCCTTTTTTTAGGACAAGGGATCCCCATGATCAAATCTAAACCCCTCAATCACTAACAAACCCCCCTAAGTGTAACACCCCAATCCCACATCGGATGTGTGAGGCGCCCGGATCCTGACTATAAGTTCGGACCCCCGCCTATTGCAGCAATGAGTCCTTTTGGGATGCCTACGGGCCAGCCCAGAAACAAAACCGTGCGGGCCAAGGCCCAAAGCGGACAATATCGGTGTCTGTGGGACGGGTCTGTGAAAAAATGGTATCAGAGCCGAGAACGGCTCCCCCCCCAAAGTGGGGGACTGCCTTTTGGGACGCCTGCGGGCCAGCCCAGAAACAAAATCGTGAGAGCAAAGCCCAAAGCCCGCACAATAACTGGTGCACCCCCACCGCGTAAATCCTAAACTTGACATTCATCCAATTGATATCCACCATTTAATTGGAATAACAAAAATTGATATCTACCATTTAATTGGAAAAACAAAATTGATGCCTTCTAAACTTAAGGGACATAGATCAAGAAGCTAGAATGATCTAATTGATTTCAAGTTTTTCCGATAGGTAGGTCTCAGTGAGATCTTTCCCATCTTCTCCATGAGTCTTTATTATTATTATTTTTTATTTTCTCGAAAGAGATTATAGGTTCAGTCCATTGGAAGCTCATTTCAGTAACGTAAAAAAGATCTCCTCCACTAATGGTTGAAAGGAAGCGAATCATGGTAAAATACTTTATTGTAATTAATTTCTATAATATTTAAAAAAAAACAAACATCAATAATAAGTTATAATTACATTTATTATGATAATGCTGAATAAAGAAACAATTGATGCATGTAATGACCACACGGAGCCTCAATGAAACAATAAATCACATGCCACCTATACCTGGTTATTGAAATGCATGTATCATAAAAAGACTAAGAAAACATCAACCAGGAGGCAAACCATTCTTATAAAAGATTAAGGGCACGTTTGGCAAACCAAGAGGATTCCACCATTGAGAGGATTCCTTTGATTAGCTAGAAACAACCCATCCTCAAAGATGATTTCTCAAGACAGTTCCAAATTTGACAAACACACAGGATTCCTCCCATTTGCATTATATGTGATCCAATGCTTATTGATTTTATGTAAACATCTTATAATCCATGCAAGATCAAGGGCCGAAATTTTACGCCATAGCCATTCTTGGCTCTCCAGAGAATGTTAACGGTTCAGATTTTGAAAATGGCCCCCACAAAAATATAAAAATAATTTTTAGTCTCTCTACATGTTTTTTGCAAATATCTTAAAATCCATGATGGATCAACGGTTGAAACTTGAGCCCCTAACCGTGTTTGGTCTTCTGGATGTGGTGCATGGTTCGGATCATGGTTTTGGGGTCCATAAAAACTCAAAAAAATTGAAAAAATAAACTGCTAAAGAATCCCGTTTTTGTACTGTGGGAGATCAACGGTCAGAAGTTTATTGACATTTTCTCATCATCCAAGAAGAATCATACTGCAAAATTTAACATACAAACCATTTTGGGCCTTCTTAAGAGTTTTAATGGTTTAGATTGTTCAAATGGGTCCCACAAAAGTCCAGAAATCGAGATCCAATGATCTGGACTTATTTTAGAAATATCTTGAAATATGTGAAGAATCAACGGCTGATACTTGACTTCCAAGCCGTTTTGGGCCTTTTAGACAGGATTACCGGTTTAGATCTTGGCTGTGGGGCCTAGAAAAACCAAAAATTTGAAAAGAACAGTGACCCCTAACCTATTGCTTTTTCACTGTAGCAGCGTACTTCCTCCATTCCGTTGATTCTCATATTCTAATGGGAGAGGGTCTGACTCAAGATATATTTAAAAACATGGATGCAGTGATTCTAAGAGAGGGTTTTCTTGCATTATCAAATGTGTGTTTTCCATGGAAGCACAGAAAAATCGCAAGGAATCCTCCCGGAGGTTGTTTACCAAACATGCCCTAAAAAGGAACCCAACTATAATCAATTCATTGAAGTTTCCACATCAAAGGCCCTCAAAAGACTCTTTTTTGGTATTTTTTTTTTTGGTACAGGACAAATTTAGACATCAAATACGCTCTCCTCTCTTCACTGCCCCATTATAATTGGACAGAACAATAAAATCATTAAAAATAAATATAAAATACCTCTTGATGTGCCGTACGTTTGAATTTCTCTGTTTGCTTGGCTAATCGAATTTTCTTCATAACAAACCTAAAAGCAAAAAATAAAACTTACAATTAAACATTTAATTAAAGACTAATCCACGTTAAGACATAAATAAAATTTAGGATTTATGTTAATAAGCCCCATATATAGCACGAAAGACAGAAACAAGCCACTACTTCACTTTATTAGTAATCTCTGTACGTCCAAAACATACTCCAGATAAGTTAAACGGTGGGCCCAGCGAAATCCACGCTTGCTGCGTCGCACGTGTTGTGGATCCACACACGTAGCCATTCGTGGAAACTGGGCGTGATACTTTTCAGAGCATAATCCAACCCACTCTCAATTCTCCAAATTTCACAGGAGTTTTCAAGAGTCCACACGGAGAAAAAGTGCAGAACTAGGAAAAGGAAAAGGAAAAGGAATTCCAAGAAAGAAAGCAAGAAAGAAAAAGGAAAACCAGTTCCAAACAGATTTGAGGAGTTTTACTTCTTCTTCTCCGGCTTATGCAGAACGAGAATCGCAGCTCCAAACGCTCCTCTCCCGATCTGCTCCACCACCTCATATTCCTCCATCTTCGAGGCCTCTCTCTCCTCCTTCCCAACCTCCATCCTCTCCTTCCAAACGCCACGACAACCACCGCGTCAATTCACGGAGATGCTACAAAAACCAACCTCAATCAATTCGCAGCAGTAAATGCATTTCAGAAAACGCTCAGATCTGCAGAGAAATACAAAAAAACAGCAATCGTCCGTACAAAATCATGCAAGCAACATGAAAAGCTGCTCAGCTCATTAAATGCTCTGTCCCTCCAACCAAACACCATAGATCCAATCGGTTTCCTGATAAAAACCCGACAAAGATCTGACAAATTCCGCGTTTAGACTCTAGAATAAGAAAAAAGAAGCAGAGATTACCTTCAATTGTCTGAGGAACTCCAATTAATGCATCGGAGGATTTATTGATCTGAGGAAGCGAATTCATATATATTTATATATGCATAGGAAGGAAGAGGAAAGCTTGAAATTAAAGGAATTTGAAATACCAAGGGGGGGAAAATAAAAGGAGAAAAAAGTATGTCCTAGAGAAAAAGGTAAAGGGCAATGAGGGGATTTAAATAAGACGGAAGGGGAAAGTTAGCTTTGCTTGAGCTTTCAGTCTCGTTGGAAATGATTGCGAGGAAGATTCACGGCGGTCGGAAGGGAACTTTGCCGAAATAGATGCCGGGAGTGTCAGATTTCGGCGTGGATCGAGTGTCGGGGTCATGTAGGTGAAGGGTGCACCTCAGCAGCACTGATTTGGTAGTCCGCAGGTCTGATGGGTTGGCCCAACCGCAAGGATTGGGCGGGAAGTTTTTGGGCATCTGTGCTGCGCTGGAGGTATAATTCCGACAGAAGGGATGGGTCGGACGTCGTTGTCGCTTTTTAAATACCTTCATTAACTCTGCTAATGAAGGTTGTGTTGTGTTGTGTGTCTGCGGTTTGTCGCTTCGACGAACCGCAGTTGTCTATTTGGTCCATCGCTAGTTGTCTAATTTTACATTTGGCAAACAGCCGGTCTACATGTCCCGCCCTGGGATCCAACGGTCCAAAGGACCGTTCGGTCCATGTCCCGGGCCAAAAGCCCGGGACAAGTAGAATTTTCCTTTGGCAAATTCTGAATTACAATTTTGTTGAGGTTAACCTCCTCTCTTATATATATCAAATAAAAAATGAACATAAGATCGAATTTTGGCATGTGCTTTTCCTATGGCAGATCCTTGATCTATTTGGCCTTCGTGTTACATTTGATCCTCAGCTGGCTGTTGAAAAATCACTATATATAGCCCTAGATGATCACATGATTGATTACAAGGAAATAAGAATTGGCCACGATCCCCAAGTACAAGGCATTGTAAAAGATGATAATACAGTGCATGGAAACACAGGTGTTTTTTTTTTGGGTGGGGGAACACAGTTATGAAACCTCATTGATTAAAATAGTAGAGAGAAGGTATTTTAAAAGATAAATGATCAATAATGGAAGTAAGTCACATGTTTTATAATGGACTACCCTTTGTTCTCACTATAGTAATTATGATTAAAAAAAAAAGGGAAAAACTACACTAACAACATATTCCTCACATGAATATGTAAAAGTGGGATCCACCTTTTTTGGTCCACCCATTTTGTAGGGAAGCCTGACAATGATTGGAAGAGGAGCTCCGAAGAGGGTTGGCGCCGCTTGTTTCTTTCAAAATACGAAAAACACAAACAGAATTTTTTATTGGTCAATGAAATGGTGGCTCTATGGTGAAACACCTCTTTTTTCACCTAACTAATTAGGATCAATCTTGAATAGTGCTGAAGGCGAGGTACATACAAATGGGATTTACCGAATTCATGACAATTAAGGGGCACATTGCAATGGAAAATTTTTAGAAGTAGATGGGAAGAATATTAGATGTCAAGTCGATCAATTGATTCTAACTTTTAATTTTAAGTTTTCAGACTCTAATGACTATATAATGAGTAAATTATTTTTTGATAAAACTCAACAGTGATGATCTCTGAAAGGAATGGATTGAATCACGTGGGCGTCAGTATGAAAACCCTCCAATTTTAACACCCAACAAATTTTGTCCAGTAGACAAACTTTTGCATGAGAAGGATACGGTCGACAATGACCGTACCAAATCCATGTCAAGCCAGCTGAAAGTTAGTACAAATGTGAAACAGGAGCGTTGGTCCTTCGGGTAAGAAGGCTGAAGTCTGTACTCTGAAGCGTACAGATTGACCGGTGAGAAGGCTGAATGATGGCTGTCGTGTACCCATTTGAACGGTCTCTTAAATGAGAGTAATACCCAAATGGGATGCAAAAATAATACATTTCACAGGGTGGATATAGCAACAACACCTTTCAAACTGAGACACAATACAACAGATAGCCATTCAAAGGAAAAATTGCGGTACGGATGGTGCTAAATCTGATTTTTTTCTTTTATAAAAATGTAAAGTAAAAATTATTGGATAACTGTTCGTACAGTTAAAGACGCCGCGATCATGACAATTTGAGCATTTATAGTACATACGATATCATAAAACTATAAGATATCCCAGGATTCGATATCCTAGAATGAAAAATCACTTTGTCATTACTGTTTCTATCATAATAATCAAAACAGAAAACAGGATTATCAATACCACATGTATGAGCTGTTTTTTAAACGCATCAAAAATTATATGGGCCCATATATCTTAGTATATGGGCCCACATACCTTAAGAAGATGGAATGGTAAAATTCCATAGGAACCCATAAGTAAAAACGGAGAAGATGAAACAAAATACATGCTTTTCGTTTGGGCGGGAGTAGATAACGGTGAGATACCCTACATCTTTAAGATATCAAATCTTATGATATCCTACATCTATCGCATGGTAAAGGGTAAAATCACCATAATTTGACGTTCTTTTCTGTACTAATAGTTATTCGGTAATTTTCACTTTTTCATCTTTTATCGGACAAAGGTCGGGTTTAGTGTCATCCGTACCGCAATTGTCCCTAGAATCAACATGGTACAATACCACCTTATAAACTGAGACACAATACAACAGATAGCCATTAGAATCAACATGGTACAACACCTAATTAGGATACCTATGTCATGAGTCCTTCTCCTAAGTCAGTGGTGGCGGAACAAGAAAACTTTCAATGGAAGGGCCACTGTGTCAAAAGGGTCTAAAATTACTCACAACGTATTGGGGGATTGCCATAAATTCTAGGGCGCAGGGTGGCTGTCTGGGTCCGTCCCTGCGTCTCCTTGGGGCTTAGGCTCGTGGATCTTCTCTGGAACAAACGTGAAAAATCAATTTGGCTCAAAATGAATGCTTGATGGGCCCACTACTATTAGACTGAAATTTGGTGGAGGTCCACCTACACAAAAGGGAGAGACATTTATCTTGGGCAATTCAGACATTTCATGAGCCTCAGTTGATGGGCCTACAAATTTCTTGTGAGCCCAACCCTTTGAGGATCATTCAGTACCTTAATGTAAGCATACTAAGCATCATCATGAGATACTAATTGTTATGGACCAATAGACTCGATTGTAGCTAAGGTGGTTAGGACACCAAACCCTCTATAGGGGCGAGAGTTCATGAGTTCGCGTCCTTCAACTTGAGAAAGTGAAGAAAATTGTGATCCAATGCCCATAAGACTTCCACACAAATTGAGTACTCTATTGGATAAGTGTAGTTTCTGTTTTGGAATTCCCTAAGTCTAGAAATTCTAAATGTTTATTAAACTTTTTCTCCAGGATCCTCCAGAATTTGTGTTCCATTGAAAGATTTTTTCAAAATTCACTGGTCAAATGAGGGAAATGTAGCTTTTAGGGATGCTTCAAAATCTAAAATTGTAAATAATTATGAGGGTTTGAGTATGTTTGACACTCTCTTGTTATTGTTCCACCATGTCAATATGCAGGAAGCCTTCCAAAATTGGGATTAGATTTTCTACAAAAGCAAGAGTTTTGCACGAACTGCCAATAACTTTCTTTGCAGCAATGAACAACCATAAGAATAAGAAAATGCATTTGGCCAAGAAAAGCGGGATGCAATCTCTTATTTTCTTTAATCACAATGTCTAGGATGCGTAGTTTAGACACATAGGTCACTTCATTAAGAGCCCGTTTGTTTCATGTAACTGAATTCATTAGAATTGTATGACTTAACTTTATAGAAGTGGTTATAAATAAAGACTCGGCTTATATTTGCTGTAGTAATTAATGATCAGAATAGTGAAATTGACTGGCCTTATGGTTGATAACACATGGTATGTTGATGGATTTATTGACCAAACCAATTAAAGTAACCCAAATGCTTTTGACAGTTTTAGTTGTAGGATCTAAATCGAATACTTTAAGTGTCCATTAATTTTTGTTTCGACTTTCAATTTCAATCCCTAGTCTGGTAACCCATTCTTTTAGTTTGCTTTACTCAACTAATCAATGCCCACATTTCAAATGGTAGACACTCAAAATCACCATTCTAATTCCAGTCACGGTTTACTTTCCAAATGACCGAACAAATGTATTTGTACATGGGTCTGGTGACTCTGGTTTTGGTCCGACTGAAGGGTCAGGTCCATATTTGGGTTTACAAATATGGACCAGTCAGATAATCATGTAATGGGATATTTTGGAGGATGAGTACTGTGGGTTACAACTCAACTCATGGGCCCCACTTAGATGCATTCCTATCAATGCAGGTAGACTGGATAGAAACTTCTCTTTGTGGATAAGGATCTTACAAAAAAAATCCAGCTTCATCTGATTACCTTAGCCTTTGATTTAACATCATCAAAGTTCAATGGTCTATGAACCATGATTTTTTCTTTTTTCTTTTTTTTTATTCAATCCAGAGGTGAGTAATGGCTCGATTGAGGTGAGTAATGGTTCGATTGAGCATAAAAGTGGGCATGATGCCAGATCAAGGGAGGATACATTGGAGCTGCACTGCACTTGTCAAGGTGGTCCCAAGTGGGCTGCATAGGGATAGACTGCACATACAGTCCCCTTTAGGGGAAAATTCTCCCTTGATATATATTTCTTATTTTTTTTAATTCTCCCAAGTGGGGTTCATAGAGCTGTTTATCTAGTTGCACAAATACCTGAATCAGCGTATGAGAAATATATTTAAATGGACTTGGATTCAACCTTCTGGACCAGAACGATAAAAGTAGGGACGGCAATTGACCCTCATTTGCCCGCCCGCCCCTTTTTTTTTTTTTGGACTATCGGAGGGTTTCCAATCATTTGGATTGAACTAATTCCTTCGGGCCCAGAGGAAAGCCGGATAAACTCCCTTGTAGTTCCAGTATGATAGTGCAGTTTCGAATCTACAGGGCGCAAACCGTGGTCCTAGGCCAACTGCACTAGTATGGATTTCAAAAAGTTAATTAGCTTCGTATTTGAGTCTACAACCCATGCGTTTTAGGTAGTCGAGCCAAGTGCCAGGCTTTCAAAGCATATTGAGGTTCAGCTTCTGCACCATTATTTCAATAATATGGTGTATTCAGTTTTCACATCATACTCCATTAGATTTTATTTATGCTCATGTGGAAAAGCAATTCTACTCTGAATTTCGGCTTGTAAGGTTGGTAATTCAAGTTTAATCCAAAACTCGTCCTTAGAAAGTGTGATCTGGATTGGGCCTAGACTAGTTAGCCCGCCAATGACACATCACATGTAAGCAGTGGACTTGTAAATCCCATATGTCATTTTAATTAGAGGCTAACCCCTATATCGTCCCAATTCCATCAGATATCTCCAAAGAGACCAAATTCTTATTTTATACGGGTTTAACATAGGGCTTGTTTGTTTCGTAAATTATCTTTCCTTTTAATGAAAACTGAATAAGGGGAAGAGAAAAATGAATACCTAGCCACCAGTCTAGTAGTTCAAAAATCTAAGAAAGTGGGGGCTGCATCTTGGCTTGTATCATAAATCCCGGCCTTACCTTATATGCTTTGGTACCTCACCTCTTTAATAATCATTTAATAGAGTTTATTTAACAATAAATCTCAATATTTGTCTACATAGAACATATAATAACTCATGTCCTAAATAATTAAAACTGAAAATCAATAGTGAATATCCAAAAATGAGCATTGAATAATCTTTTCTTTTTATAGAAGTAGAATCCAGAAATTATGAGAAATGAATACCCAGCCATCACGTAAAATTAAGATCCAGAAAGACAAGGTTGTATAAAGATTCTAGTTGCTTCACTACCTTAAATCCTTCACCTTTCACCTCCTATCCTTCATCCTCTACTCTTTAATAATCTCAAAGATAGAGCTCATCTACCATGAACTCCTAAGTCTTCTATTTAAGTAAACAGGCCCTTAGTGCATATTTGAAGGGATTTTTTTTTCTAACCCATCATACATATGCGACATAGATCAATTACAAATGAGATGCACAAAGAAATTTATTAATAAAAAGATCGCATTATGGATACTTTAACCTTTTATCTTATTTTGCTCCGCATTTGGGATAATCCTAAAACTAAAGTTTGCATTTTTGAGAAACTTTATATCTTAGAATAATATTTGTCTTATGCAAGTCTTGATTTCAAAAATAGTTAAAAACCAATACTTATTGAGGAAATCAATATCATTTTAACTAACAAAATTCATAATTAAAGAGATTGAGCCCAAATTTGACCTCAAACCATTTTGTAAAAGTTCAATTTGCATTAATATAGAGGACCTCCTTTGATCAATCCAACTCATTCACAAATGTCAACCTTTTCTACCTGATCTTGATCTTCAATTTCACTCTTTCAAACATTAGTCATCCTTGAATTTTAAACTTGCATGGTGTATATGCAATAAAACCCTGCTCAAACGGTTTGTCTGATATTTCTTATTACTCCTTTTCTATTAAAAAAATATATATATATATAATATTATAATTGGTCTCATCATCAAAGCCTTGACTTAACCATGTTTATGTCAACTATATGAATTTAGATTTCTCCATTCCAACCGGCTTGAGCTAAATCTTGAGATATGTGGTACTTTTTTAAATTATATTTTTACTACTTTTATCCATGCCCACTTTAGCCTAACTCTTTTCCTTGGTACGCTACTAATTCATCGGAAAAAATTTTCTCGATGGCATCGTCGTTGGCCTATGTTAAACATGTATAAATCATTTTAAACAAGTTTTATAATATTTTAATTGGTATATACTTTTAATATATATATATATATATATATATATATATATCAGAAAGGAAATTATCGAAAATGCCACTTTTTCCGCCCTTCTTAATTTTTTGTCATGGGCCCATTTTGAGTCAATCTAGTTTTTTAATCCCTCCCCAATAAATAGTCATAAGTGATCCGTCGGATTGAAATAATAATAAAATGATGCCTTTCAACTACTAAATTTTAAGATCATCCATAAAAATGTTAGAATGATTTTATCGACTCAAGATTTTATATATAGAGAATCATCATATGAGTTTTTCCATCAAATGGATGGACTTTCATTACCATCATGCAAACTTAATTAGGAGGGGCGTTTTTCTATGAGCGCCCATTGTAGTGCTCCCCGTTAAAGAAATCAACATCTGACCCATGAAGATGCCCATCGAACCATCCAGAAGAAGACGAAGGTGCTTTTCTCGCAGCTTTGTAAAGTCCAACGATAATGGGTCTAGGCCCAATCAGCTTGCCCTGATCTTGAATTATGTGATAACATCATTACACACGACAATGCCGTGAGCAGAAAGCCAATCGATAAAACGGTTGACTCCCGCTGTTACTTGTTTTCCAATAAACAATCCTTTTTAATTACGGATCCATCCATCCTTACTCCATCGACCCAAAATCCAATAAACAATCCTTTTTAATCACGGATCCATCCATCCTTACTCCATCGACCCAAAATCATCGTCAGCATCTCTCCTATGATTCCTCCTCTCTCTCTCTCTCTCTCTTTCTTTCACAGTGCGAGAGGCGAGCTATGGTAATAGCGTACGCTCAAGAGCACGTGTACAAGCACCCATGGGAGCGCGTAACCTCCGCCGCCTGGCGCAAGTTTACCGATCCCGATAACGTACGCACCCTCTCCCACATCCTCGAGGTCGACACCCTCAACCGCCGCCTCGAACCCGACACCGGCCGCTTCTACACCACCCGCTCCATCACCATCCACGCCCCCGGCCCCTGGTTCCTCCGCCGCATCGTCGGGCAGGACATCTGCCACTGTGTCGAATCCACCGTCGTCGACGCCCGCCACCGCTCCATGGAGATCACCACCCGCAACCTCAGCCTCCGCCACTTCCTCGAGGTGGAGGAGCGCTCCTGGTACGGCCCTCACCCCGATCGGCCGGCCGAATGGACCGCCTTCCGCCAGGAGACCAGCATCCGCTGCCAGCCGCTCTCCGCCCTCGCCTCCATGGCCGAGAAGGTGGAACAGCGCTGCGCCGATCGGTTCATGCAGAACAGCGTCAAAGGGAGAGAAGTCGTGGAGCGGATCTGTAAGTTTCTCGAGATCGAGTCATCATCTTCTTCTTCTTCTTCCTCCTCTGGTAGGATCTCTATTTAGAAAAGAGAATTAGGGTTTTTTTTTTTTTCTTCTCCTTTCATATGATGTTTAGATCTGAGTGTCTGACTAATCAGGAATTGAGAAATGTCTTTTGTTTTGTTTGAAGAGGATGTGAAAAATAGAGATTGTGCAAGTAATTTCGTATTTGCGGAAGCCCATCTTCTTCATTTTTTTCTAGGGTTCCATATGTATTGTTACTTATAAACTAAATGAGAACAGAGAAAATTGAATCAAACTATATTGATCGAACAAGAAATCAAAATTTTAAGATATCAGCGGAACGCATTAATGGACTGTGAACTTGAATACAAATTAGATGAGTTGCAAACTGGATAACTAACTATGGTTGCTACTTCATCAACTATGATGCACGGATACTTCGAATTCGTCAACATATCTTGTCGTGTCGTATCCTATCGGATACTTCACTTTTTATATGGAAAATCCGTGTCGTGTCTACGGCATATCCTAGCCGTATATGGGCATCATAGTTTGGAGCAGGGTGGAGTTATACTGTAGTGATGTTTGATTGCAATTTGGAGCAGAGTAGATAGTAGAATACCACTTAATTGGATATCAAGCTACCATCTTTTATGCCACAAAGCAATGTGTACACGGTACATAGTTAGGGTTTCATCTCGAAGAAACCATGGAAAATCATAAGACTGGAAGCCTTCTGGATAGTATTTTGGGCTGTAATAATAATATTTCTTCTTGAGCGGATAATCGTTTTATATGCATTTGCTTTCGTGTGATGTTGATGGGGATGATTTCAGACTGTTTTGGGTTTGCATTGCACTTCACATTGGTAAGGGATAATTTTTAAGGCAGAGAACTATGGATTGTTGGAGTCTAGGAATATGCGTGGGACTACTATTCTGTTGTTTTCCTGGTTTACTATGTTCCAATTTAATTACAGATTTATTCCAAATAAAAAAAAATTGACTGAATCAACTTCTCCCCGAATCCAACGGAACACACAAAACACACTTTACTTCTATGCGTATCTGACTTTGATTATGTTCCCCAAGAGTGCAACATGCCCCTATTCTTTGTGTATGACTTGGTTTGGTCTTTGAATGATATAGTTTTTTTGTTTCTTTCTTGAACAATGAACAGAGTAATTTTGGAGTAAGGTTTGTTTTTTAACTGCTATAGTTATCAGATCCTTTCTCTGCTTTTGTAGTAAGTGTCACCTAAAGTTCTTGGTGTGTTCCCCTGCAAATAGTTATATTTGTAGCGCTATTTTGTCATCACTAAGTTAATGAAATCTTTCCTACCAAAAGAAAAAAAAAAAAGTTAATGAAATCTCTGAGGCATATGAAACTTTAGACTTGCCCCTGCAACAAGAACCTCTGTAAATGCTCGAACTGTGTTCCTGCAACGAGCGTTGTGCTTTTAGTGCTACTGTGTGACTGTTCCACCCATAAGTTATTCGAATCTCTGAAGCGTGCGAAGTTTCAGACCTACACCGCGTGAATAGACCATTTATCCTACATTATTAAATACAAAAAAGGGGGAAATGCATCATTACATTTGAGTAAACTAATTTGCCAATGCTTTCTAAGTTAACATAGGGAACTCGATACCCTTTACATGTTTGCTAATGCTTAACCACCTCTTAACAAACATTAATGTGGAGAAGATACACCACATCATGATATGCTTTGCAGGGTTGCGTGATGCATGATATTAGTAATTCTGTTTTTTCTTGGTTGGAGATATTAGTAGTTACTTATGGAGTGTATCCTTTATGCCTATTGCTAGCATATACTTTCCTTTCCTCATTGCTGCCAACTAGTTTCACAACAATCTCGAGCCAGTTGGCGCTATGAACTTGATATGAAGAGGACATCCCTAGTTGTAGGATGTAAGATCGATGATTGAAAATAAGCAAGTCTCAAACAGAGGAAGAGATTGTGATGCTTTTCAAGAAGTTTGACGGAAAGGCTATTGGAGTGGGGACTGAAGCTGTGGGGCCTAACTTGACAGAATGAATTTCATCAAGAGGAGCAGTTTTGTTGGAAGATTAAAAGAACTGTCTTAACTTTTGATAAAGTACAACCAAGTGCAGAAGGTTTATCCCACTAAGAGTTCGCACATAGGGAATAAATATCAAATATGGTATGGTATGATACACTGTCCATTTTGAAGTATTCAGGTAGGGATGTAAACAAGCAAGCTGACCTGCAAGCTGTTCAAGTTCAGCTCTGCCTGATTGTTTCATGAGCCAAGCTCAAGCTAACCTGTTCGGCTTGGCTCTAGCTTTGCTTGTCAAGGAGCTTGGCTTGACCTCATGCTCGGATTTGCTTGACTTGGCTCGATATATATGGTTATTTTATATGCATGATATATTGTTTTCACTTTTAAAAGATAGTAATGGATTATCTAACAGAATTATACATGATACATTGAACTTAAGTTTATGTGGAGATCTTCTTCCCGGAAATCTCATTGTGCGTGGGAAATGAACAATTTCTAATGGTAAAATTGTACCAAGATTGCCTAACGACATAATTTGACGAATGCGGGCCTATCCTTTTAAAATGTAGACTGTCAATACTATATAGGCATCCCTTGTTCACTGAATCAGGCTTTCCCTTTATTGATGGTGAGCCAAAGTGGTTGATACATATTGGTGCTCTAATGGGGATTATTTAATCGATGATTATATATTTATGTAGTACATTGTATAAATTATATGGGCTTAAGTTAATCTTAAACTTGTAATGCATTGTCGAGCGAGCTTGGCTGGGTTTCTAGTAATTGTACACTCAAGCTTGGCTCGATTACAGCCCTGTATTCAGGTTTTTAAAGAAAAAGAACAACCAAAAATGGTAACCAGGCCATATGAGTTCCTTGTTAGTACTACATCGAAATTCAAGGTTCAGGCATATATGGTTAAGCAGTCGTTGCAAAATTGTCGCCCAAGTGAAAGTCTAGGTGAATTGTTCTCAAGAAGTGATGCGAGAAATTGATCTTCCTCACCATGCAGAGATTTTTAAAAAGAAGAAAATTCCTTGATGGCATGTTGGTCGTGAATGGATGTATTAGTGTGAGTAAAAAAAAAAAGGAAGGGCTTGCGTGCATGTTGATTTAGGTCATTTTCTGCTATATGAATGCTTCTCAAAATGAGCTATGGAAACAGATGGTGCGAGTGGATAGAATAATGCTAGACCATCGGATTACATCTGAATCTTGAAAATATTTGATCGATAGTTTTTTTGTTTTTTTTTTAGGTGTTTTTGCGGTCCAAAAGAACGATAATGCTTTTTGGGGCCTTATCCAACCACTTCTCAGTTCTCACTAATGCAAATTAGGGTTTCAAAAGGAAAAAAAAAAGACGATAATGCTGTGCCACTTTCCCTTTCTCCGTTCTCCATTGCAGTGGTACGACTTAGCCCCATCTCCACCTTCTGTTCTCCAATCTCCATTGCAGGCTCATCCTAAAAGTAAGAAGCCTCTTTAACATTAAAAGGCTTTCATGTGGATAGATACAAAGGGCCATGAGATATCACATTTACAGTGTGGACGATATTATTGTTTGTATAAGGCCTTTGAAGACAAATTTTGGATAGATTATATTTTGGGTGCCAAAACCTATAGGTTGACAAGGCTCCACCTAGAGGATGATTTCAGTGGGGGAAACTGACCATTCAATTCTATAGAAAATTCAATGAGCTGTTCCAATGAAGATTCAAATTACAAAGATTATTCAATCTCAAACAAAAAATTGGCTCATTCATGATATAAATGATAATTGGTACTCATAAAACAAACAGGTTGGCCACATCTCACATTTTTACCCGGTGCATGTGGATAGAAGGATTCACATATGCCCCTAGGAATTAGTTTTCGATTATTTAGAATCGAATTGTCCCTCATGCCCAGGGCAAAATGCTCCTGTACTGGGCGGGATATACTCTTGGTTATAAAAATATATGAATAAAAAAGAAGCTAGATGATGTTCTCGCATTTGTTGGGAGAGATCAAATTGATGAGGCATCTGACCCTCTTCTTGAGAATGAAACTCAAACTTTTCCCTTTTTTACCTATTAGAGCCCTCACAGTACAACTATCCATCCTAAATCCTATTAAAATCTATTTCCATTTACCAATTACAAGTATACAGATTTACAAGCAATTTGGCTTTCAAATTAATTGGATGCGTGCAACCATGCTCAGACGATCCAAAAAGACCTACAATCTACTTCTATTTGAAATAAGTAACCATTACGTGGGGCAACCCCCTAACCAAGAGCAGCAACACTATCATTGCTAACTATTACTTTGTTTAACCTTTCAAAAAAAAACTATTACTTTGTTTAGCGAGAAGAATATGCAATAGAGAGGAAAATTATTCAAATCTTTTTTTTTTTTTTTTTTCCAGACCAGGCCAGCTGTCTGGCTGAAAAATAGAACCCAATTGGTGTTTATCAACTTTAAGAGAAATTTCATTGAAATATCAATGATGTAAATCCCCAAATATCCAATGGTGGTGTTTTAAGCGTCACCAAACTAAACTTTGAAAAGGTTGTGACAACAAAAATATAACATTTTGGGGAAAAAACCCTCAAATCATGTGATATAAATGAATAATTAGATACCTAAATTTAACTCAAATCAGAAACCTAAATGAATAATTAGATACCTCAAATCATGTCGGGCTCACCATATAGTCCTCTATGAAACAACATAGTTGTGAGCTTCTTCCTTCCTTACACAATTCCTACTCACCGACCTCCAGTTATCTCCATGGTTGTGAGCTTCTCCTTTCCTCCCTCGTACAATTCTAGCAAATCACCATAATGGACCTCTCCACCATAATGGGGTCTCCCCACGAGCCTCCTCTTCTTCTTTGTCCTCCCAAATATAATTCTAACAGTCATCACTGTCAGCCCCTAATAAAAAGTGCAGACCATCTATAAAAGCAAACAAAAGGAAAGGCGAACTATCTGTAGCCAACATGAAATTCAAATATCATTTTGTTGGATGATCATTTTCCAATGATACAAGGGCACGACCTTTTTTTCATCTTTCTGAATGGAAAATGCATGCCAAATCAAAGTAGAAAACACTGCTAAGAAACAGAATAGAAAAAACTTGCTTCCATCATCAGAAATCTAAGATTAGTGCATGTTCACAACAGGACCATTGGCGGGACTATTGAAAGATCAAGCACAAGTGCACAGCCCAAATCATTCAAAAGAAAAGGTCATCAGAATGTTAAAGTAATCACCCAATTTACAAGACAAAAGACTATTGGAATGACTATTGAAAGATCAAGCACAAGTGCACAACCCAAAATATGAAGAGAAGGTTGTCACAATGTTAAGTAATCATCCAATTTTGAAGGAATGCAATGTCATTGGTAAAAGCTTCATTTCACAACACTATCAAAGAAAATTTTTAGAATAAAAGCATCCAGTCAAAATAATATGCATTAGTTGAGAAATATCAATGAACTTATGAAAACATTGTGAGAGGCAAAAAAATTGTGAGAGGCCTATTGTTAAAATTTTGCATTTGAAAATCTTCACCAGCAATTGATAGGAAATGAAGACATGCATGCCATAAAATAAAATGAAATAAAAATAAAACAGATGTCACCATCCCAAAAGGTTGTCTCATTGTAAGTAATCATCCAATTTTGAAGTCACACAATGTCATTGGTAAAAGCTTCATTGTGCAAACACTATACAAGAAAAATGGTAGGATAGCAGCACCTCGTTGAAAAATATTCATGGGCTGAGAAGTTTCGATGAAATTATGAAAATATTGTGAGAGGCCTATTGTTAAAATTCTTCATTGAAAAATCTTCATCAGCATTTATTAGGCAAAGAGGAGATGCATGCTATATAATAAAATATAATAAATAAGAAAGAGCAAATGTCACTATCCCAAGGAAGAGAGCAAATAAGTATATTGTGAAAGAAATCCATAATGCTAAAGATAGAAGCAAGTAATAACATTATTGACTTGGTACCCACCAACCACAAGCCCATGAATGTTTGGGACTTGCCATCTCCTATGGGCAATCACTGCCCACGTTACTTCGTTTTGCTTGTCTACAATACACTAATAGAGTAGGACTCGTTTTTCAAAATGACAATAAAACGTGTTTCAAGCAAAAATCCAACTCGAATAAACAAGACAAGTTTCAATAATTGAAGAAAATACAAAACAAGAGGCTTCCAATCACGAGGTAACATTTTTTTTAAGATACAAGTTACTTCAATGAATAAAAACCTAAGAAGCATACCTTTTAGCGCAACCTCACCAGCCTGCTGTGTCTACATCTCAAATAAACGATAAAGCCTTCTTATGCAAAGAGTTTAAGACACTATCACAATGGGGAAACGTGACTAGCATTGACATGAAACATGTGGTATAACCTTACTCGCAAGAACCTTAATTTGACAAAATATATTATTTAAATACTTAATTCATGGATATTTTAGACTTCCGCTGCTCTATTTTTCAGTTTGGTAAATACTCCCCACCCTTGCTACCCAAGTCCCTAACCAATAGAGTTACAGCCGCGGATTGATCCTTCCTTGTTTCTGTCAATGGACTTCCTCTACTCTACTAATAGTGTAAGAGGTAAGTCACCTCCCTCTTTGTTCAATTTCACGAAACCATCACGACTGACACAACATATTTCAATGAAATAAATAAGGTGAAACAACCACATCCTACCATTAGTTTTGTGGTAGAAGATCTGCTGCCGCATCCTACAGTGCCTAGAGTTGGTAAAAAAGAAAAATCTCACTACGTATTCAACGGACCAAAATTATTGGTTGTACAACATTGAAGAGACTCCACAACCCATGAAGAAGCATGTATCCTACAAACACACCAATGCAGCAAATGAAATTTCACTTAAGTGAAGACAACTAAGCCAAAGCACCCACGCTTAATACTTGCATGGTTTAAAAGATGGTCGATCAACATTAATGTTTGGAACATTGTGCTTGTATGCATCACGCATGTTGCAATCCTAGGGTTAGGATGCAAGTGACGGGGCACAATTAGGTTCCCACAGGAACAATCACGTGAAGAAAACAACTCTCCCACGATAAACCCACAAAAGGGAATTCTTTTAATCAAGTCTAATCTCCGAGAAAGAATTCTCTACAAAGCCATATAAATAGTAAAATAAACTTAAACCCTAAGAAACAATCCTAATCAAACTAGGAAACCAAATAATAATCATATCCAAATTAGAAACTATTCCTAAATGCCATTTCTTAAATGAAATTAGAAACTACTAACAATTAACAAATCAGAATGGTACGGGTCCCACATGTGGACCACGCCTCTTGTTGCAATAACGTGGAATTGCTGCTGCATCAATGCACAAATATATATATATATATAGAGAGAGAGAGAGAGAGAGATATGAGAGTACAAAATACAGACAAACCGAGCACTTTAGCCTTTCAGAAATATATACAAGGGTTTCAAAATGATTTATGCAAAAAGAAAAAATTGAATAAGAGAATAAAGCTAAATATGAAGCAAATCATGGATTGATTGCATTAAAAAAGAAAGGAATATTAGTATGGTGCACTTAAACAATACATCAATTATTTTATTATTGTTAAACATCATTCCCATGATTTGCCAGCCCGAGATATATGGGATGAGGCTAAGACGGTCCTGTTATGATCATTCCAATGACTCGTGAAACATGGTCAGTTAAAGAATGATTTGGAGTGGACCACAGTTTAGAGAGCATTCCATAGGCAGCAGTTACCAATTAATAATGACATCAAATGCCAAGATAACAAAATTCAGAGAAGCAATAGCGCATAATAGAAAGAAGAATATGCACTTTTTATCAGTAAAAGAAGAAATCACTAAAAAAAAAGTACTGCAAGAGAGAGGATACGCCATGCAAACCCAGACAGTAAATTACAAAGCTGGTGAAATTATAGGCCAAAATGTTGTCCACAAACCAGAACAAATAACAGCTTAAAGCTCACACACCAGAGCCAACAAACATATCATCCCCAATGAACAAGAAAATATAGAGTTTTTGAGACTCCAAAGATACCCAGACTGACATGCCTCCAGCCATTTATATCAAGGATTCGAGATAGGATGAACACCTATGACAGAGAGCAGCCAGCAATGCATAGAACCAAGAGGCATGGACAGATAGAATCTTCAAATAGAAGTTCATTGAACTTCTGTCATAAACACCTATATCTTGTCAAGCTTCTCGGCCTTGACAACAGGATTAGCCTTTGCAATCGCATCCCGAGCAGCAGTCTGATAATCAAAGGGGCAGTCATGCTTGTCAGAGTAGCGATGAGCTGCGCAAAAAAGGTTTCCACAGCGGCAATTGAACCCAGTCAATCCAACGCGCTTCCTACAAGCATTGCATCTATTGGGGCCCTCTTTTGCCTTGGTCTCCCCTCCCTCGCTCGAGGCGGAAGCATCGCCCAGGTGTAAAGATAGCTTCTTTTGGTCAACAGAAGCAACTGGTATACCAACAGTCCCTTCCACAACAGGTTCCTTCCCATTGCCATTGACGATGCTGTCGATCGATGATGCAGCTAGCTTGACCTGTTCCTGCTTCAGTACCAAGTCCTTATGGCACTTGGAACACATGTTCATGGTCGCTGCGCTGCCAAAGAAACCACAGTTGTTGATGCAAAGGATTGGACCTTGGGGGGCTTGGCATCCGGTCTCGTCGTGCTCCATTCCTGCGACAAAATCCCCTCAAAATCCAAAACAGAGGACAGAAAAACCCCCCCAAACCTGACTAGAATCACAGAACCCTCACCTTGACTAACAACAATCAAGTCCAAATCGTTGAAAACCCCACATCAAAGACACACAACCCAATCCAATCTCCACTAAAGTTCCAATCTTCCATCTCATCTCGTTTTCTAACTAACCAGAAACCCTAACCCTAACCCTAACCCCAATCAAGCCTGAATTCCCCATATCCCAGTTTAAATAATTCCACCAGAAATAAAAAGAATACGATGATCATCATCATCGAAACACAAACATTCCAGATTCAATTTCTAATTAAAAAAAAAAAAAAAAAGAGGAAAAATCAAAAACTTCAATTGTCAAAATACAGAAACCCTAACCCCAATCAACTCCTATCTAAAAAAAAACAAATCAATTTTTACAAGATGAAAAAGATCATGCACCTGTTTGCGTGCGATCTTCACTGCAATTCTTTCACGATGCAGCAATAGCAGACGAACCAGCTCCGATTTTAATTCCCTGTCACCAAACAGGAACAAAATTCAATCAAACATTCTCCAAAAAAAAAAAAAATCAAAAAAGAAGAGATAATAAAAAAAAAAAAAGAATAAAAGCCCTAACCCCAGCGAATGAGAGGAGGAAGGAAATCGTCACAAAATAGAAATAGAAAAGGCCCGAAGGAAGTACAGACAAGGAGGAGATATATATTATATATAGAGAGAGAGAGAGAGGCAGAAAGAGAGAGATTTGTGATTTTTTTATCTTTTCTATATTTCTCTTCTTCCACTGAGTCGGTGACGCGCCCCTGCCCGGACTGCCCGAATTGCCCGGGTTAATTTAATCATGGATATTTATTGAGGTAATCTCTTTCTTAACAAACCACTAATAGAAACCAGGTGGGCCCATGCCTACTAGGTGCCAGCTAGGGATGTCAATTAGGCCACTTTTGTTTTGTATTAATGAGTTATATATATAATTATAAAGATATGTGTGTGTTTGTGTTTTTTTTTTTTTTTTTGGGCCCCTTTCACTTTTTGATTCATTATGCAACATTTGTTTAGCTACATGTGTAGATGTATGAAATTAAGTTTTTATGATTATATATGTATTGTATTGTTTTTTGTAGAGAATCTATATATGTATTTGATTTCATGCAAATTTAATTAATACTAAATTCTTATGTGCTATAAATTTCATGCTAAAAAAATGACCTATTCGACACGGGGTTTTGGAAACAAGAGAGTTTATTTGAATTAATTACTTTCTAAACATTTCATTACATGAACATCAAATTATCTAATTACAAATGAGTTTGAATGCATTCCAAATTCATGCAAATAAATAAGAGAATTTGGGTTAATGGCTCCGAATGTATTTTAATTACCCATGAACAAAATAGGCATATTTGACAATAAATTTCTGCGTGTTTTAACTCTATGCAAGTAAATAGGTCCATTTGAACCAACTATGTATTACATTTTTCCAATTCCATGCAAACATTGAAGCTCATTTAATACCTATTGAGTATTTTTCACTCCACTGTTGCCTAATCAGTTAAAAAAGAAAAGATTTTACTCCACTGTGTTTCTTATTCCGTGCTATCACCTGTCCCAAGCCAAAGTAAAGTAGGAGAGCTATGATGTCTTGTTGAAATTCAATGTCAAATGAAATGTGAAGAGTTAAAAAATAATTTAATGTCAAATGAAATGTGAAGAGTTAAAAAATAATTTCCTTCTCTTTACGCACTAGGCTTGACCCTGACCCACAAATTTAAGATATGAGCCTCTATAGTGCAGGCCTTCCGATGGCTTTTACATACCCTGAGCCGAGTTAAGGGTGGGATAAGAATTGACAACCCTGGTGCCAGAGCTCAGACCCCTCCTAAAAAGGAAACTAGTTCCAAAATTGGGCATTAACTATTTTATTATGTTCCAATTAATTTTAGAGCCTAGTAGATCGTACTTGGCAGCATGCTTTTTCAAAATATTAAAAAAAAACAAAAGTGTGTGAGGCTCCAATCATGAAAGGTACAATATATTTGTATAGTGTGCGGTTGTGTCTATATTCTCCTTTCGGCAATTGGGACGTCAATGAACCCTATTATTTAAATCTAAAAGTATTACATTATGCATGCATCCAAAGGGGCAATTTAGGCATTATAGGTCCGATGCAGTTTTTTCTCCTCTCTTATTAGAGGAAAACCTGCGATTTACGGCCTTATGGGCCATTTGTAGTTTTTTCGAGGTTGATGCAGCTTTTCCTCCTCTCTTAGTAGAGGAAAACCTGTGATTTAAGACATTATGCACATTTTCCTCCTCTCTTGGGGGAGGAAAATATTTGATTTAGGCATTATGGGCCGGATGTAGCTTTTCCTCCTTTCTTAATCATGGAAAACCTGCGATCTAGGCATTAAGGGCCCGATGCAACTTTTCCTCTTCGATTTAGGGATTAATGGCTTGACGCAGCTTTTCCTCCTCTTTTAGTGGAGGAAAACCTATTATTTAAGGCATTATAAGCCTGATGTAGCTTTTTCAAGCTTGCTGCGGCTTTTCCTCCTCTTTAGCGGATGAATACCTGTGACTCAGGCATTAAGATCCTAATGCAGCTTTTCCTCCACTCTTAATGCAGGAAAACCTGTGATTTAAGGCATTATGGGCTGGATGTAGCTTTTTCGTACCTGATGGAGCCTTTTCCTTTTCAAGTGGAGGAAAAACTGTGATTTACGCATTATGGGCTTAATACGGCTTTTCATTCTCTCTTACCGTAGGAAAACCTGCGATTTAAGGCATTATGGGTCATTTGTAGCTTTTCCGAGTCTGATGCAGCTTTTCCTCCTCTCTTAATGGAGGAAAACTCGCGTTTTAAGGCATTATGAGCGCGATGTAACTTTTTCGAGCTAGATACAAATCTTCCTCCTCCTATTAGAGGAAAAACCTATGATTTAGGCATTATGGGCCTGATACATCTTTTCCAACTCTCTTATTAGAGGAAACCTGCGATTTAGGCATTATGGGCCTGATGCAACTTTTCCTCCGCTCTTAGTGGAGGAAAACCTATGATTTAGGTAATATGGGCCTGACACAGCTTTTCCTCCTCTCTTAGTTGAGGAAAACCCGTGATTTAGGGATTATGGGCATGATGTTGCTTTCCTTCCTCTCATAATGGAGGAAAACCTGCGATTTAGGCATTATGGGCCTAATGCAACTTTTCCTCCTCTATTAGTAGAGGAAAACCTGCGATTTAAGACATCATGGGTCAGATGTACCTTTTCCGAGCCTGATAGAGCTTTTCCTTTTCTCTAAGTGAAGGAATACCTGTGATTTAGGCAAAATGAGCATGATGCAGCTTTTCCTCCTCTCTTAGTAGAGGAAAACCTGTGATTTAAGGCATTATAGGTCAGATGTAACTTTTTTCCAAGCCTGATTTATATTTTCTTCTTCTGTTTTTGAAAGAAAGGCTACGATTTAGGCAGTATGGGCCTGATGTAGATCTGCGATGCAGGCATTAAGGGCCTGATGCAGAGTGGAGGAAAACCTGTGATTTAAGGCATTTTGGGACATATCTAGCTTTTCCTCCTTTCTAAGTGGAGGAAAACCTAGGATTTAGGTATTGTGGCATTATGGGCATGATGGAGCTTTTCCACCTCTCTTAGTGGATAAAAACCTTTGATTTAAAGCATTATGGGTAAGTCGTTGATTTTGCAAGCTCGATGCAGCATTTCCTCCTCTCTTGGTGAAGGAAAATCTGTGATTGATGCATTATGGGCCTGATGCAGCTATTCCTCCTTTCTTAGTGGAGGAAAATCTGTGATTTAGGCATTAAAGTTCAGATGCAGCTTTTCCTCCACTCTTAATAGAGGAAAACATGCGATTTAGGCAAAATAAGCATGATGCAGGTTTTCCTTCTCTAAGAGAGGAGGAAAACCTGCGATTTAAGGCATTATAGGCCCGATGTAGCTTTTCCGAGCTTGATGTATATTTTCTTATTCTCTTTTTGGAGGAAAACCTACGATTTAGGCATTACGAGCCTGATGCAGATCTGCGATGCAGGCATTAAGGGCCTGATGCAGTTTTTTCTCCACTCCTAGTAGTAGAAAACCTGCGATTTTAGGTATTACTAGCTTTTTGGGATCCGATGGAGCTTTTTCCACCTCTCTAAGTGGAGGAAACATGGGATTTAGGTATTATGAGCATGATGCAGCCTTTTTTTCCTCTCATAGTGGAGTAAAACCTGCGATTTAAGGCATTATGGGAAAGTTGTTGCTTTTGCGGTCCTAATGTAGCTTTTCTTCCTCTCTTAATGGAGGAAAACCTGCGATTTTAAGGAATTATGGCTAGAAGTTGCTTTTTCGGACTTGATGCGCAGCTTTTCCTCTTCTCTTACAAGAGGAAAGCCTGATGTAGCTATTCCAAGCCCAATGCAGCTTTTTATCCTCTTTTAGTCACAATAAACTTGGGATTTAAGCATTATGGGCCTTGATGCAGCTTTTCCTTCTCTTTTAGTGGAGGAAAACCTGTTATGTAAGGCATTATGTAGCTTTTATGAGCCTCATGCAGCTTCTCCTCCTCTATTAGTGGAGGGAAACCTACGTTTTTAAGCATTATGGACTTGATGCAGCTTTCCTCCTCTCATGGTGGAGGAAAACATGCGATTTAATGCATTATGGCCCGAATGTAGCTTTTTCAAACCTGCTGTAGTGTTTCCTCCTCTTTTAGTGGAGGAAAACCTGCAATTTAATGCATTATGGGCCTGATGTGGCTTTTCCGGGCCTGCTGCAGCTTGCGATTCAAGAACTAAGGGCCTGATGTAGCCTTGGTGGAGGAAAACCTGTAATTTAAGGTATTATTGGCCAGATGTAGCTTTTTTGGACCAAATAGGGCTTTTCCTCCTCTCTTGGTGGAGGAAAACCTATGATTTAGGTATTATGGGCATGATACAGCTTTTCCACCACTCTTAGTGGAGAAAAACCTGCGATTTAAGGCATTATGGACCAGATGTAGCTTTTTTGAGCCTGATGCAACTTTTCATCCTCTCTTAGTTGAGGATAACTTGTGATTTAGTTATTATGGGCCTGATGCAGTTTTTCATCCTCTCTTAGTATAGAAAAACTTTCAATTTATCGCGTTATGAGCCTGATGTAGCTTTTTCGGGTTGATACGACTTTTTCCTCAAAACCTGTGATTAAGCCATTATGGGGCTTATTTAGCTTTTCCTCCTCTTTCAGTAGAGGGAAATATGCGATTTAGGCATTGTGGGTTTGATGCAGCTTTTTCTCCTATCTTAGTAGAAGGAAACATGCTATTTAAGGCAGTATGGGCCGGATATACCTTTTTCGAGCTAGATGCAACTTTTTCTCTTTTCTTTGTGGAGGAAAATATACGATTTAGGCATTATGAGCCCAACGTAACTTTTACACCCCTTAATGGAGGAAAACTTGCGATATACGACATTATGGGTCAGATGTAGCTTTTTCGGGCCTGATGCAGCTTTTCCTCCTCTCTTAGTGGAGGAAAACCTACGATTTTAGGCATTATGAACATGATGTAGCTATTTCGAGCTTGATGCAGATTTTGCTCATCTCTTATGCATTATGGGCCTGATGTAGTCATTCCTCCTCTTCTAGTAGAGGAAATTATGCGATTTAAGGCTTTATAGGCTTGATGTAGCTTTTTCGGGAGTAATGTAGCTTGTGGAGGAAAACATGCGATTTAGGCATTATGTGCCTGATGCAGCTTTTCCTCCTCTCTTAGTGGAGGAAAACCTGCGATTCAAGGCATTATGAGCCAGATGTAGCTAATCTGGGCCTAAATTCATAGTTGTTAATATCGTTTCGGACCTCATTTCGCTATGGCTTGCAAAATGAAAAGTTTCGACCGATTCGGGGCGAAACTTTTCGGAATTACATTTCGGGGAAAATGTAACATAATATATATACATATATAAGTAAAAAAAAATAGAAAAAGTAATAAATATAAATTTAATCCATTATAGTAATTTTATTGAATTATATTTTGTTAAATATAAAAGAAATACAAAATTTATATGTGTAAAAGAAGTTAAAAAAAAAAATTTATATAAAGTTCCATTTCGGCTTAAATCCCGAATTTCGGCCGAAATCCCGAATTTCGGCCGAGATCGACTGAAATTCAAACCGAAAAATTTTGGCCGAAATTTCGTTTCGACCACTTGACCGAAACGAAAACTTTCGGCCGAAACGAAACGAAATTAATAACTATGCCTAAATTGTCAAAAAAGAAGCCGAACAAGTGTTTGTGAGAGAATAATGAAATCTCAAGAATAGTGACATCATTCGATCACTTATGTGCTGTAACTCCTCCTATAGCAATGAAAGATTCGTATGAAATCTGCTTAGAAGAACTTTAAAAAATAGAAGAACTAGATGAAGGCATTATCATAAAAGTAGTAAACTTTCTTCGATATCGACAAAATGTAATCGCATTTATGACCCTTAAAGGACCATTGCGATTGCAATGGCTTCATCAAAACTGTGGTTGCAGCCGGATGCATTAATCTCTATAATTTTATAATGGTTTTAATAAACTTTTTTGCATGGTTTATTATGAGTGTGATGACGTTAAGAACTTTGTTCATTACTCTTTTAATAATAATTCACTGTGTGATTTCAAATGATATTTTACCAATGCTTGAATTATTTTTTAGTGGTTCTTAATAGAATGTCTTTAATGCTGTATTTATTTTTGTGCAAATATATCTTTGATTTTACTATGATGGATTTCATTTCTTAAAATTAAATATTTATTTTATTGCATAAATTATAAAGAAAAATATAATGTCTAATGATGACATTAAAACTCGCCAAATGGTGCAAGTTAAACTTAATATGCTTACTATAGCAGTTGTTGCTGGTTGGTACATAGACACTTATTTTAATAAACAGCCATGTCGTGATTCCGCACTTTCTGGTGCTGCTTATGGAAAAGGACTATTAATTGGTCATTTTGAGCGTTTTCGACAAGTTTGTCGTATGGAAATGCCCATATCTATGAAGTTGTGCAGTGTTATTCGTAGCAAAAATCTTTTATGTGATACATGATATATAACTCTCGAAGATGTTCTTATTTACAATCGGTCATAATGCTACTAATTGTCAAGTTCAAGAATGTTTTCAACATTTTAGGTGAAACAATCGGTCATTTTTTTAATGGAGTTATTCAAGCTATACTTTCTATTTCAACGCAATACATATGTGATCAATCAATCAATGTTCCAATAGAAATTGCAAATGATACACGTTTTTACCCTTTTGTCAAGGTAAATAATATCCTTTTAATTTAGACAATGTACTTATGATTAGTTTAATAGTTCATTTTACGTAATATAGGATTGTATCGGAGCAATTGATGGCACACATACTCCTGTGTTCATCGAGTCCCATAACCAAGCACCGTATCAAAATCGACATGGATTATTATCACAAAATGTTATGGCCGCTTGTACTTTTGATTTGAAGTTCATTCATATTCAAGCGGGATGGGAGGGTTCTGCATCAAACGCTATTGTTTCCAGGGCCGCAGAGAAAGATGGCTTTAAAGTACCACGAGGTATGTAATTTTATCTTGCTTCAATCAAATAATCCTATTTATTTATTAATCAAAATCTTACTTGTATTTTATCAAGTAAATATTATCTAGTTAATGCGGGATATGGAAACACTCCTAATTACATTGCCTCATACCGGGGAGTGCAATATCATTTCAAAGAGTTTTCTCGTGGAAGTATAGGCCCATAAGATGCAAAAGAAATATTCAACCTTTGCCATTATTTCTTACGGAATGCAATTGAGAGTGTTTTCTGTGTAATAAAAAATCAATTTCCAATATTAAAGAACACTCCTCCTCATTCATTTGACACGGTTACATATATAATAATTGCATGTTGCACCTTATACAACTTCATTCATATCCACTCTAACGGTGAAGATTGGGTATATGAAGAGTATGACCTTCAACATAAGAATCAACCTTCTGAAAAGGAGGATATCAATGAACCAGATGATGATTATAGCACAGATGGGTGACGTCAGGAGGGCAAGAGAATGTAGGAAGCAATTGCAAATGCTATGTGGGATAATACATCATTCGCACTAGAAGGCTAAGAGATCAACATGAGCATCAATAAAAAGATTATCATGGATTGTAGTTTTCGTCTTGATTTCTTTTATTATTAACTTTGTCGGCAAATTATAAATTTGCATATAATTATTTATTTAACTCTAAATCTGTGATGACTTTGTTTTAGCATAGATTATAATATTCAGCAACTGCAAAACAACTTAGTTTAAAATCTATTATATTCTACAATATTTGATTATGCTACTATTTAAATATAAAAATATTAAATTCAGCATGTATCCAAACTACCAGATAATATGACAAAATCTCTTGAAATATATTTTCAAATACCACCATTAATACATACAAATATATACACATGTACAAAACACTCATTTTCACAAACAAGCTACGTACCTTCATTTGAGTATTCTAAATGGACCCTAATTTAATGTAAAATTCAAAATCCATAATGATTGCCATAAATATTTGATGCACCCATGTTTAAAAATGGAAAATATATCATTCTGAATTACTTTAATACTTCATTTTTTACATGTAAAACTTACGTACACATGGTATGCCCCGGCTGTCTTATCTGGGCATCATCAGTTGCCAAGTCGAAGTGTCGAACCCACACGAGTCCTAAAAGAAATTCCCATTTAGTTCAATTCAGACATCCCAACCCAAAGGAATTTTTCAAAAGGGCCTAATTATAAACCAGACCAAAAACTACCCCCATCAACCGCAAAAATTATGGCGGTGTAGCTCTGCTAGCTGTCGCAAGTATCCCGAACCTGCCAAGGGCATTCTCGTCAACTAAAAATCACCGCGCGTTGCTTCGTATATACAACAAACAAGAGACGCTCGTTCTCACCACCGCGCAGAAGGGCATTCATTCGGCCAAGGCCTCTCGACGGAAAAGTCGCTGGGGTTCGCTGCCTCTCCGTCCGACGCTAGGTCGCCGGAAAAATATCATACTCAGGGACACCGAAACCCTAGGCCGGAACTGAGTACGAACCCCAATATCAGTCCCCACGCCCCTCTACGAAGGGATCGAATCATCAAATCTAGGGTTTTGGGTTTTGATTTGGCGCGAGTTCTCTGTAATAATCCGATTCCAAAGAAGAAGAGGGAATTTATCGAGAGAGATTTGTGACTGGAACGATCGAGATATGGATGGTTCGGATGGAGACGACGATCATCGGACATTTAGGGTTACTTTCAGTGGCGATGGGGTCGCTAAGCTGCGGCAGCGAGTGAAAGACAAACTCAAGGAATTCATGGGGGATTACACAGACGACACTCTCGTTGTATGTTCTTCGCTCTCCATTTCTCTTTATCTGTGTGCGTGTGTAATGGAGGTTTTATGATTTGTTGCTTTGATGTAGTAATTTGGGAGATACGATGTGAATATGGTTAGATATCTGGATGCTTTGTAAACATAAATCATGGTTTTCAACGATGATGTAGCACTAACTATAGGCAAGTAGATGTAATCTGCTTTAAATCTTCATTGTTTCGTATGAGGAAGGTTTAGGTTTCATCTATTATATAGGCTTTCCATGTTCATAGACTTTCTTTTTTCCTGTGATGTAGCCCTAACATAAATACTTCTCATTGAGAAAAGGAATGCATCTTTGTTCTCTCTAGGCATTTAAAGGGATAATTTCTTTGACACTTTTATGTATTATAGAAATTGATGAATCCTTTTTTTTTTTTTTTTTATTTGAATGGTAAATTGTATTGTTCAAAGCTTTTAGCTGTACAGAAGGGATATACTGAAAAGCAAAGCGAAAAAAAAAAAAAAAAAAAAAAAAAGGCCAACCAAATAAGCAAAAAGGAGCCAAATTCCCCCAAAAAGCCTCAAGGCCAAGAACTACAAAAGAAACTAGGAGGAGGCCACTTACATCCATTGACATTTGACACACCCCAAAATTCCAGCAAAACAAAAACCCAAGAAGCAGCAAGGAATCTTGAGTTTGCAACGACAATTGAAGTTGGAGATGATAAGCCTTCAAAGCACCGACGATTTCTCTCCTTCCATAAGGCCCAGATGAGAGCGACAATTTTAAGATTGCCACTTCCTCTCTTGGGCCCAAACCCAAATTTCCAGGTTTCAAATAGATCAAAAATGGATTGAGGAAGAACCCAACTACAACCAAAACTGCTAAGGGTTGAGAACCAAAAAAGGTTGTGCTAACTTGCATTTTAGCAAAAGACGATCTACCGATTCCTCATTTGAAAGACATAAAGAGCAAGTATTGACAAGGATCACTTTGTGATGACGTAAATTATCCATTGTGAGAATGCTGCCTTGGAGAGCTAATCACCCGAAAGCGGGCACCCTAAGTGGTGCCTCTACCTTCCAAAGGTAATCTGGCTTACTCTAAGAAGAACCATCAATGAGAGTGAGGAAGAATGAAGCATAGTTACCTAATTCGTAGTTCGACTAATTCGCATTCAAGTTCGCAATTCATAATTCGAGACTTAGCTTGTTCATAAAATTTGATGGAGTAGGTTTATTTGATTTGCTTTTCAATTCGGCTAATTCGAAGTTTGAATTCGACGAATTCGATGAACTAATTCACATGTACCCATTTTGTATCCATCACTAAAGGTCCTTGTCTAAAATCCAAACCACTAAAAATAACTGTTATATTCATTTAACTTATAGGTGAAATTCTACTTCAATTATAGTTTGGGCCACAGTCAGATTGACTATTTGTAAAACATAGTTATAATAAAAACCAAAGTGAAATTCCATGTTTGATTGGGGATTGGTATTCTTTATGTGGGGCCAACTCTGATCGGAGTTGGGTATGAATTAGTGCTAATACATCAGGGTGCAATGCTTTTGAGTGGCTTGTGTTTTTAGGTAAGCATGACAATAGAATTATATGGTTCACTTAGAGAACTACGTGAAATTAATTTGCTAGTGGTTTGCGAATCGAACTGTGAATTACGAATCAAACTGTGAATTATTCAAAATGAACTATTCGTAGTTCGAAGGCCTCTTGGACGAACTAGGTAACTATGGAATGAAGTAACCAAAAAAAACAAAAAAAAAAAAAAAAAACAAGTGTCCTTGGATGGAGCACAAACTCTAGTTTCTCTTCCATTATGTTGAATGTAGGTGTCACCAAGCATATCCAAAAGGCGAACCAATTGCCTTTCTTCAGCTTCCAAAAGATTTCTCCTGAATATCGGACCCCAAAGAACTCGGCCCTTTCCATGTAGTCCTTAACCTTTGCCTGATGATTCATGGCACACCTGTATAATTCAGTGAATTGGATAGCTAACGGCTTATCCCCCACCAAATATCATGCCAAAAGAAGATATCTTCTCTGGAACCAACCCGATATTTAATGTGAGATGCTAATGCATCATTAACATCCATAATACCTTTCCATAGGCTAGAAAACCTATAGGAAGGGCCAGGAACATTGCAGTCATTTCTTCCCACTCCATACTTAGACATAACTTAGACATAAGGATTTCCTTCCATAAGCTGTCTGACTGATCTCCAATTCTCTGCAACCACTTACCCAAGAGAGCTTGATTCATAAGCTTTAAAGGTCTAAACCCCAGCCCGCCCGCCATTTTTGGTCTACGGACAGAACTCCAATTGACCAAATGAAACCTTTTCTTGATACCCTTTCCTCACCACAAAAAGTCACGTTGTAACTTCTCTATGCGCTGAATTATGGACAGTGTCCATTTAAAAATGGACATAGAATAGGTGGGAAGGTTTGCAAGTGCTGACTGAAAGAACTTGACTAGAGGTTTGCAATTGCTAATTTAGAAACTGGAAAGACTAGAGGTTTATCGCAGTTGATGGTCAAATGGTGTGTCAAAACCACATGCACAATCAACCTCTCCTCTCATCTATGTACTAGATACTAAATATGGGGTAAGCGTTTTGGATCCATCATACTTAATCAGGTCTTGGTCTCGGTCACCTATCATTGGGACTCGACTTGGACCAAGACCTGGACATGGTAACATATGATTTTTTGCATTTGAGTATTGGTGAACCTCAGCCATTCTGTTTATGCTGCTACATGAAAGGTTAGAACTTTTTTGTGAACTCTTACCATTCTGTCAAATGGTGTGTCAAACCACATGCACAATCAACCTATCCTCTCATCTTCGTACTAGATACTAAAATATGGGTAATGCTTGTGGATCCATCATACCCAATCAGGTCTTAAGTCTCAGTCACCTATTACTGGGACTTGGCTAGGATCAAGACCTGGACATGTTAGCATATGATTTTTTTGCGTTTGAGTATTGGTGAACCTCAAGCCATTCTGTTTACATCACTACAAGAAATTTTTAGAATTTTTTCATGAGCTCATGTACAGTTGATCCCACCATGTACCATCTGCCGTGCTATCTGCTGGGAAGCCTTTATTAGAAACTAAGGAGAAGAGAGGAAAATGCAGTCAAAAGTTGAGCACATCAGTGGTTGAGACTCACTCGATCGCAGTTTCAGCATGATTAGTAATCTTATTCAGAGTTTCCACTGAATGAGGATTTGCTAGAAAGGAATTGAAATGCTTTGAGTTAGATGGGTAGGAAAGCTTAGAGTTGTGGTGTTTGGTGTGGTTTGTTTGAAAATTGATTGGAAGGTGATTTAACCTGATTGGACACATGTTACTGCATGGTTGTGGTTCTGAGGCTCATGACCTGGCCTTGCTCCACTTAGGTACCCAACATCTCTCTCTCTCTCTCTCTCTCTCAGTGGTGGTTATTGAATTTTCCTGCTGCGAACACGATCTCTGTGGAGCAGAGGTGCTGCATCTTTTAAGCTTCTTTAGAAAAAAATTACAATTGTATCAACTCAAGTCTCAACGCCCCCACCACACCCAAAAAAAAAAAAAAAAGACAAAAAGCCAAACCCTACATATAAAGAAGAAAGCCTTCCCCTACAGGTGAAAAGTAGTGCAGAACCCTGGCTCTCTCTTTTCTAGTCTATCCCATTTCATATTCCTTCATGCAGCTACAGCGAGTGCCTTCCCCTTTTAAGTGGTTTGGAAGTCTCATTCTCCCCACCTATATGTTCCACCCCATGGGAGTCTTGAAGCCTACATGATGGAAATCTTGAAGCCTTTGTTTGGTATTTGGTATTTGGATGAGCATTGTAAATAAAATCCTTACAGGAGGCCACCTAAAAAAGATGGAGGTTTTCTTTTTCAAGCATTTATTTAATGTGTCAGACTACATTTTTCTTTATCTCCCTTTTGTGGCATTTATCCTTAATATCCCATCAAGGGAGTTCCTTCTTTATGGGCCACAGAGGTTGGACTGCAAGCCTGATTGAGGTCAGCTGCTAACTGCTAAGTAATATGGATTGATAGAAGCAAGGAAACCAGCAACATATGGAATAAGGGAAAAAAGGAGTTAATTTCATTGATAAGATGGACCTATCACCTATCGCCTTTGCCATCCTACAGAAAATCTCTTTTATTTAATTTAATCCTGTGGCATTGAATGTTACATGATCCTACGATACTGTTTGTTGCAGTAAAAGCTCCCAGATTATCGTTCAAGTCATGGTCCTGCCTGCTGGTGGCTCGTTTAGTTGTTTGCCTTTGTGCTTAGTTTTCTTTAAAGGTGTAGTCATGAGTGATAATGGCCCCTCTAAAGGTTGATATGCTACAAGTGGGATTCTCATTACTGCATGGTGGGATCAGTGAGTTCTCCACACAACGACAGGCATGTCAAAATTTTCATGTATTCGCTTTACTTTTCTTTCCTCTTTCTCCCTTTCTCTAATATTTTTTTTTTATATAATTAACCAGTCTTAGGAGCAAACCCATGATACTGATGATTTGGCTCTTTTGTTTACAGTAAACCCTACAAACTTTTTATTTCTGTTCTGGTGACCTTTTTTTATAGGGGGCTAAGAATCTTTTTATAATGCCTTTTCTATCCATGTGTCCAAGCATGTGCGGCAACCGTAATTTCAAATAATCTGACCATTGATCATGATGATTTAATTGTGCAATAATACGTGCAACAGTTCAAGGGTGCTGTCAGGATTGAATTAATAACTTAAACATGCAATCTTTGTTTCCCAATTTGATGCTTTAGATGGGCGTAAACTCATCTTTTTATTTAGATTCCAACAGTGTGTGGGGTTACTATTAAATAGTAGTTTTATTAGTAGCTTAGTTGTAAACAAAAATTTATTCAGCTTTTGCGCTATTTATGCAGGAGTATGTCATTGTCTTACTTGGAAATGGCAGGCACAAATTAGAGGCCAAGAAAGAGCTGAATGTATTCTTGGGGGATGATAGCGATTCTTTCATAAACTGGTACTCTAATCCTCTCTTTTATCTTTGCTGGTTAGAAGCACAGTAAACAAAAAAGTGCAGTTGGATCAAAATTTGAAGCAGTTGGCCTTAGTTGTACGCTAGTTTCTCATTAACAGTGATGTCCTTGATACAGGTTGTGGGATCATCTCGCTTCAAGTTTGCATTTGTATGTGCAATCTCGGGAGTCTTTTTCAAATGAAGTGGCTAAGACAAAACTGATCTCTGAAAGAAATGATTCACAGCCAGAGCACCTCAGTGGCGGTTTTCACTCAGATTCTGATTATGATAGGGAGAAATCTGTCCGGGAATCTAGAAGCCGGCGCAACAGGGAATGGAAAGGACTTGTGAGGGATGCAGCCGATCCCCCTCCTCTTCGGAGCAGTGAAATTGAAAATTTTCGTTCAGAGAAGCCTCATCAAAGATCAGTTCGACGGAGTCGGGCTCATTCGCCAAGACCTTCAGTTCACAAGAAAAGGAAGCTGCAAAATGAGCAGCAGCCAATGAAGGTCGGATCTTTTGATTTACTTTTTTCTTTTATTGATGAACTTGTCAGGGCCAGGGGTTCATAAACATAAGGACATTTGATTTTCTGCTAAAAGCATCTTATGCTGTTAGATGCTGCTTGCCCACCCCCCACACCCAAAAAAAAAAAAAAAAAAAAAAAACAAAAAAAAAAAGAAGTCTCTGTCAGTTTAAAAAAGGGTGTCTTTTAGTCTGTTCTCACAATCTTTGAAGCTGCTGCAACTGGCAGCATCTGAAAAATGCAGGTTTCTACAATGTTTTGAAGAATTTTATACAGTTGTCATTGAAAATGAGATCATTGGAAAATGATAGTTTCATTATTATTTTCTTTTTGTTGGTCAACTTAAAACAAACTATGTATCTCCTTTCTTGTTTTTTCAACTGATCCAGTTCTTAACATTTGTCAGAGAGAGTTGACTTCACATCCAACCATTGGTGCTCCTCGTCGGCTACTTCAGTTTGCTGTGCGAGATGCAGTGGGGACTTCTCAATCTTCAAGTTCAAGACCAGAGCGAGTTTTGAAACGTCTTCGTTCTGTGGTTTCTACATCCACTGGAGATACATTTTTGGAAGATCGACCTCAAAAAATCAGATCTGTTGCAAGCGTGCCACATGCTGTGGCAACTGCAATTAAAGCTGCGGCAGAAGCAGCTGAAGACGTGATAAAGGTTAGATGTACTGGAAATGTGTTTGATCGATTAGGCCGTGGCTTGATTACATCGGAGGCTCCCGCATTGGAAAATGATTACGAGGATCTTGATCAGATGCCTGCAGCTGCAGCAGAGTCTGATTATCTGCAGAGGAATGACTTCAGTGAAGATTTTGAAGGAAATATGGAAATGTTGGACCAGGGGACTGGTGTAACCTCAGATTCTGCTTCAGATAATGATGGGTATGATGACGTTGGCTTTATAGGACACAGGGTTATAGATGCCTCCCAAACAGCTTCATCTGGAAACAAGGATGAGAATTCACTGATGGTACAGTACAGTGTAGCTAAGGATACAGATGATGTTGTAAGAAAAACAAGGACGAAGGATCATGATACACCAACTACTGCAGTGGCTAATGCTTCTCGCAAGATTGTGAATATCTCTGTTAATGTAAATACGTGGAAGCCACCACATTACAAGGCGGTGAGGGACGTAACTGAATCAGATAACCGTGTGGCTGTGCAGGAGAGCAGTGAGGCTGGTGCAGGCAAGCCTGCCGTTCGACCAATGAAGGAGAACAACATAGTTGTGGCTGCTAATGATAATGTAAGTGGGTTTATGACGAGATGACACCTTTTATTGAAATTGGATATCATTCTGTTTTTAATTATTATTATTATTATTATGGGATTTTCTCCTTCAATATAGAATTTAAAATTTTTTGATAGGTAGAAAAAACTTTGCCATTGCAATTTGCAGCTCTTGTACAGCTGTACCCATGAATGATGAAACTTTAGTTTTAAAATTACTTGAATGTGAAAACTGTCAAGCACTAAGATAACTGGTTATTACTGTTCTGTTTGATCATGTTATTAATTCTAAGTTTTCCATCATTCATAACAGCCTTTGGTGGATGTTTATTGACAGAACTATAGACAGCCTTTGGTGGATGTTTATTGCCTAATGGTTTTGTTGGATTAGCTAAATGGAGAATGTGCCAGTCACTAGCAAATTTCAAAAATAAAAAAATAAGATAGACTTATTACAGTTAACAGACTTGTTTTATATTCCCCTTTTTCTTTAGTAATGTTTTGTATGGGAGATATGGTACATGTATTTGGTGTATTTGAACTATATGCTCCCATTGGTGAAGCATCATAACATGACTATTCTGAAACTTATTTACTCTTATCTTGTCAAATCCATGAATCCTATTTTTCAGAGTTTGCATTATGAAATTGCTTTATTGGTACTAGGGTTTTATAACATAGTATTGGATTCCATATGGGTTAGGTCTGAAGCTTCTCATTCATCATCATCATTAAGGTAGGGGTGGAAAATGGGAATCTTTTTTGTGCAAATCAACTAAAAAAGATATGGGTTCGTACTTTCTTGGCTGTAAAGGTGAATGTATCAACAGTATTGGCCATTATGCCCAATTTATAGTCTTATATACTCTAAATCTCCAATACTATTGTGAACGATGATAAATACATTATGTTGGTTTGGTCTCGGCTGATATATTAGTGGATGCTATACATATTGGCCACTGTTTTTTTTTTATCTTTATCTTTGGTCATCATTGTTGTTATCTTTGCTGCCGTCATCGTCATCGCTGCTGTCATTGTTATCATCATTATCATATCATTATTCAATCTATTCGGGGTTGGTGTCTGAAACCTTCATGCACTTGCTTTTGCTTCATTGTATCGGTCCGATTCAGCTTTCTTCTCCCGCATTCTTAATTTTTTATTCCAAATCTGGTGTGGAAATCATGTTTGAGAATGGTGTGAAAAACTGGGCAAAACTTTTACCACCTATACTGGGGTGAAACGGACTGCTACAGTGACAGACACATTAAAATGCCAGTCACCGGGTTTTTTCATTTTATGATCCATGTTGGTACCTAAATCATGATCCGAACCACTAATCATCTTTAAATGGTAAAAAATGGCTTCTGTCAAATTTCAGCCGTTGGATCATCATAGATTGTGAGAAAAATTTAAGAAAAACTTTAGACCATTAGATCTATATTTCTGAACTTATGTGGGTCCCATTTTCATGATCCAAACTGTCAATCCTCTTTAAAAGGCCAAACATGGCTATGATGTGAAATTTCAGGTCATGATCAGTTCTGAATCTTTAGAAACTTAAGAAAAACTTAGAACCGTTGGATGCATACAGCTTTGTTACAATGCATTTCACAAGTTGTACAAGGCAGTCCGTGTTTTTCAGATCATTGAGTGTGGTTCCTAAAGCAAGATCTGAACCGTTAGACCTCTTTATAAGGCCCAAAATGACTTGTAACTCAGATTTGAACCGTTGATCAAGCATGAGTTGTGAGAAATTTTGAGAAAACTCCTAACCATTTGATCTATTTTTTTTTTTTTTATAATATCTGTGGGCCTCTTTTTTCCGATCCAACCCATCGATCCTCTTTAGAAGGCTGACAATGGCCTGTGGGATGAATTTCATCACTTGACTCATTATGAATTTTTAAAGATTTGTGACAAACAGTGGAAGACATGTGAACCGTTGGATGGACTCAAATTCACATGTGAAGATGTGTGAAAATGACAAACAACAGAATCTGTTTCACACGTGATTTATTTGTATATGAAAATGATTCACATGTGAGTCATTTACACGTGGACCATTTTCCTATCACATGCGAAATTGACAAATGACCCCTTAGAGTTTCTAAAATTAAAGAAAAGAAAATTGTATTTGTAATGTTAATTTAAATTTTTACACTTTTTAAAGGTTATGTTTCAGGCGTCATGGGGAATGAGCACTGTATCGCTAAGAACCATTGGAGCTGCAAATTTATGTATTTGTAAGCCACTTTTTTCCCTCTTTTTAAACGAATGATATATTTTCTAAAATTACTCACATTGAGTTTGCCCTATATGGTGCATGCATGCGAGAACTGAACCACCATTGTAGGGCTCACATTGAATTCTCGTAATTATGCGAACGAGTTTAAATCATTGAAGATTTTCGAGTATTTGTACATTTTCCAATCAAAAGATAGTATTTGTACATATTGGATCCATTTTTTGTTTATTAAGATAGTTGGGCGGGTGACTTATTATGAACCCCATTATTGTCTAATTGGATGGTGATTGGTTGTGGTTGTCCAATATTTGTTATTTTTATTATATGGTTCCTCTATGTGGTGGGTTCCATTACATCTAGTGTTTGCTTTCTAGTGTTGGATATTTGCGCTTTATTTTCATTCTGAAAGCCCCGGGTAAGAATTTATTATCTTGATTCTCGTCATTTCCTGCAAACTGTTCTCTTTGGGGGGATTGGTCACTCACATGTTCGGTTGTGTATGGTTACTAATGTTTTACTTGTCTCTGTCAACAAACAGGAAATGGTCCATGCAGATACTCAAAGAGGGATTCAGAAGACCACAGCATTGACACCTGGTAAGACATTGGCTTGCAAGTTGCAACACAAAAGGAGGTTCACTTGTCTTTGTACCAAGCAATTAGTTAGTACAAAACTGGCAATTATAAAAGCCTGAAAGTTTTGGCCATTCTGTGATGACTGTATTCTGAATATGTGATGCATCACTACAAACCCGGTATGTGATGTGTGATGGAATTGTTTGATTTGCTTGAAGCAAATATCATAAAGCCATCTAGTGAGAAGATAGATCCAGTTACTGAAGTCATCACATGCAACTGCGCATAAACTTATTTTACTTGGTTTTTGGTTGTTAGAATTCTGTTTTAGCTATTGACTTGTATGAAAACTCATGCTGCATCACCTGGTGTTGTGTTGGACATGGTGTTGTGTTGGACATAAAGGCTTCGGGCCTGTTTGGCAAGTCTTATCTGTTTGAAATAGAACTATTTCAATTAGACTGGTTGGTATGTCTGATTCAGTTGGAGAAAGCAAACTTGTCATACTGTAAAAATTATATGGGCCAAGTTGTCATATAGTAAATGTAGTACAAGTACATTTGTCATAAAGTAGCAGTACAAGCAAACTTGTCATATTATAAAAGTTATATGACAAACTTTGTTTAAAAAAAAGTATAAGTGTCTGATTGCTTTAGTCATTTATGTCTATCTAAAAAAGTTACATCTCGTTACTTTTTGAAAAAGAAGGGAAAGGTCAAAGGTCTTAACACTGATTGAATCAGCCATCCATATACACTTTGCCAGTCTTCCTAAATCACTCAATGTCTATTTGAATCAATTTTAAGTTAAATGGACACAAAAAGTAGACTTTCTTAATGACACTAAATAGAATAGAGGAGTGCCTCTTTCTGATTAGCTTTTACATTTTTGTCTCCACTATTTTCCATTGTTCAGTGAGCAGTATAGTTCATAAAGCCGATCCCCGAGATGGGATAAGAATATGATGTTGATGATTTTTCCCCCTTAAGGGAATTGAATATCGTATCCTTTTTTTGCAGGTTCATATTCTACTGTCCGTCCATTAGAAGATGCTGATTCTCGTACCATCTTCGTTAGCAATGTAATTGTGTAGTTCTGATTTTCAGCCAGTTGTGCACATATTACATACGAAGGTTTTTTGAAGTATTTGACTTTGGATATACAGGTCCATTTTGCCGCAACGAAGGATACACTTTCCCGGCATTTCAATAAATTTGGAGAAGTGCTAAAAGTGATTATTGTAACGGATGCTGCGACTGGGCAACCGAAAGGGTAAAAGTGTTAACCATCTCAACCTCTGATTTCCTTTTCTAGGTTTCTGTTAACTAAAACCATTCACAAAATAAATAAATAAATAAAAATCTGTTATTTAAAAGATAACCTTTCTTTTCTTGAAAACTAACACATTTCCTACTAAGCAGGTCAGCATATATTGAGTTCATGCGCAAAGAAGCAGCAGAGCATGCATTATCCCTCAATGGTACATCATTCATGTCACGTTTACTGAAGGTAAATTTATTTGGTGTTACTTTCCTGTGGCCCGTACTTCCCATTTTCATTGAATTGGCTGATTTGAACTCTAAACTATTGCTGAAGAACTGGTATGAGACCTGCAATTCAGCTGGTAGTTTGATCAGCCAATCTTTAGTAATTTGAATTTATGCAAAAAAACAAAAAGAAGAAGAAGAAGAAAAGAAAAGGTTTTAGGAAGTTGTCCGTTTCATTGTAAATAGGATGCTTGCATTCATGTTTACTTGCCTAGGTACATCATCATTACAGGCGATGTGAGGTAGGTACTAGGTAGAGTTTGGTTCGCAGGTTTTTTGTGGCTGGCTGCTAGCTGATGCCAGCCCTTCTAGTTAAAATAGGTGAATTGAAGTTAAACACAAGACAATTGAGCTAATATACAAGGCAACAAAGCACAATGGAATGCTCACATAGGATTTGCTTGGATGATGACCATTGTGCAAGGGACATCAGAAGGTAGGTTATCTCCTAAGTAGTTAGACGAAAGGAGGTTATCTCTTAGCCTAGCGAATGGATTAATACATCGAAAAGAGACCATTTGTTAATCTACTCAACCAGGATAGATTAAGGCCTGTTAATCATTGAGCCATAAAACCTGAAGAACAACGGAATAATGACAAAATTTTCAAATATCATAAATAAGATTATTGCGTGATCAGGGAGATGACAAGTTCATTGCATTATTCAAGTCTTAGAATTCATCGGCATAAAGTTGTAAAACTATTTACTAATGCACACATGCATCTAATTTAATCATATGTGTGATTTTCTTCCATTCTATGAATAAGTGGCGTATGTTTTATTTGTGTATTTTATTCTGATTCCTGCATATGTTGAATGCATTTAATATTCATGTACCTAAAAGCTGCTATTAGTTGTAGTTTTAACTTATAGCAAAAGAAATAAAATTATGTAAGAGGAGGAATGGGTTCATACGTAGTACATTATCCAAATGGAAAATTTTCAAAATGGGGCCTAAGTTTTTGGAACATTTTAAAGCAGGACAATAAGAAATACATTTCAAAATGTGCCTAAAGTTTTCTACTTTTCTTTCAAATAAGGACATCCGGCCAAACAGGGCACTGCCTGGCGAATTTTTCCCCTTATTTTTTAAATCCCGAAATTGTCCTGTAGAACCATTTCCTGCCACAGCCCTGCACAAAATGTCTCTAGCCAAACAAACACACCACCCTCCAATCAAAATAAAACTCAAATTTATAGTTAATTCCCTTATAGCAGATCATCACTCATCTTCATAATCACAACCCATCCATCACCTCTCACTCACGACCCCAACACAGCAGCATCTTTATCATGACAACCCTCTCCATTGAACTCCTAGACATGCAACACCATCACCTTTCACACACTATACCAGGCTCATCCCATCTCTCCCTCACAAGCCCAGAGTGGAATCCATCCTAGCCTGAACCTGTATGCGCCGCAGTGGAAGAGAGTTTATGCAAGTGCTAACGGGAACATGAGGTTTGGAGTTTGGTCACATCATTTTGGAGAAGGCACACGTGTGGAAGCGAGGATGCAATGTTTTCTTCATGTTCTACTTGTGGTGAATTGTCGGCTAATCATGACAACCATATGATATTTGGTCCATCAGTTCGGTGGAAGATAAAGAATTAAAGATCATGTTAAAACAATGGCCATAAAAGGAAGGGTGACATCACAGCAATTGATGACATTGACCTCTGCTATGCGATGAAGCAATTGCTTGTGTTTAAAATTTCAATTAAGCATCTTGAAAAATGGGTCACGCTAAGACGGGTTAATGGAGTTCGGGATAAGATGGGTTCTACTCCGGGCTAGTCAGGGAGAGATGGGATGGGGCTGCTGCAGGGTTGCTACTGTGTGTGGATATTGATTGTGTTGCTGGTCTTGGAGTTCAATGGAGAGGGTTGTCATGATGAAGATGACTGCTGTGTTGGGGTCGTGAGAGAAGAGGTGATGGATGTGTTGTGATGATAAACGATGGGTGATGATTTGCTATGAGAGAAACTTTGAGTATGAGTTTTTTATATTTGAGGGTGGTGTATTCGTTTGGCTAGGGACGTTTTGTGGAGAGACAGTGGAAGGCAATGGTTTTGCGGGGCAATTTCGGAATTTAAAGAAGGGGGAGAAGTCGCCCGGTGGTGCACTATTTGGCCGGACGTCAAATTAGATGTCCTGATTTGAAAGAAAAGTGGAAAACTTAAGGCCCATTTTGAAATGTGTTTCATATTTTGTCCTATTTTGAGATGTTATGAAAACTTATGCCCCATTTTGAAATTCTCCCTATCCTAATTACCATTCAAAACAGAAAAGAAGAGGGGGAAAAATCTGAGTTCTGATTGAAATATCATATATTTTGTTAATAGATCTGCTGATTCTTGGTTCTATATTCTGCCCGCATTTACATGATCTCTTTTGTTTATCTTCTCCGAACGTACACACAACACCCTTCATGGGAGAACATAGTGCACCAAGGTATAACGTGACCCTTTGGACTCGAACACTCGACCTCTCGCTCTGACACTATGTTGTCAACCACTTACTCTAAAAGCTTAAACTGATAGAAAACTACGTAACAGTGTATAGTAAAGGGCACAATGGTACTCTTGTCCGCTCCATGTAGGCGTTGATGTCCCTCTTAACCGGGCAACCCCCGGAGACTAGGATTTGACTATTCACCAGAAGTTTTTGATTGGGAGATTAAATCTTAAATTGGTAATCAGCAAATAATTTATTAAGACTTAAGAATGAAATATGGATGCGATCAACATCATCTAGAATTTTGTTTTTCAAGGTTGGCGGAATAGGATCATCAAAATTTGAGTTTTTTTTCCTATTAATATGTGATTTCCTCTCTAGAGATCTTCATTCTTCACGTCACTGCATTTTGGACACCTGAACCACAGTTCCACCTGGATAACTGTACCGTGCAAGTGCTTCATATTTTCAGCTTCATGCCTAGCCTCATAGGAGCAATCAGTGTCCATGGGATGGGTCAACTGGCTACCTTGCCATTCAGGACCCAAATCATGGTGGTGTCTGGGACCCTATTTAGGGCGACCATGACCTGTCATGGACCTGATCCGAGTTTTGTGTTGGACCTGAGATTCGTTTTTTGTTTATATTCCAGTAACAATTCCATTTTGCATACATAATAGACATTTGGCATGATGATTTGTCACCCATCAGTGGAATCCATCATTCATATGGTCCTAAATGACTAAATCAATTCTCATAACACAACAGTAAATGTGTTCCTTTTACTATTGAAGGAGCCAATAGTCAGGCCAGGTTGGATCTGGCTTTTGTATTTTACTTTGTTGAGGTAATCAGTTCTAACTTCTCAAATATGTTGGACGGACTTGATTTGGATCCTTGGCAATTTTGGTACGCCTGAACCCAACCTGTCGACACTCCCATTTGACACTCCCATGTATATTTTTTCTTCAATTAACATGAATGCCTTGTTTTTAGATTTCTTTTCTTGACCAACTCCAGTTGTTGCTTGCGTCCATGTAGGTTGTGAGCAGGGGCTCCATGAATCATGAAGTGGCTCCTATGTTGGCTTGGCCCCGCGTCGCTCGGGCTTCTCCATTTGCTGCCAGGATTGCTAGGGCACCATTCCCAAGAGCCATACCAAATTCTTTTAGGTCCCGACTCCCGATCAAACCTGGTCCTCGGAGTTTACAGTGGAAACGCGATGCCTCAGCTGCACCGACTGCTCAGGCTGGTGACCGTGTTGACTATCTTCAGAATGGGGCTGCAAATGTGGGCAATAACGTCCCTTCTCCGACTGGTCGGAACCTCACATATGTCAGAACTGAAATGAAGTAGGATGGCGATGCAGGTTCTGCTTAAGTCACCAATCTGGTGTTAAGAATATTATAAATAGTGGATCAACGTGATGAAAGACATCAAGAAGTTCATTTTCATAAAAAAAGAAAAAAGAAAGACATCAAGAAGTTACTTTTGAGCAGATTTGCAAGTGGGCTGGGTGGAGGAAGCTCTTTAGAGTGTGGAGCTTCCTTTTTTTGGTTTTTTAAGATCTTCAAGCAGTTTGAGTCGCAAGGCAAGTCTTTACACCATGAGTTTTCCGCAGTCTCAAGCATTAAACTCAGTCAGGGAGAACCTCGGGCAGGTAAATGCATAATTAGCGTGTTCTTATTTGCCCTCAGACGAGGTGCATTGGGACCTCAGAGATGTTTAGGAAGAGAATTTTTTGTGAGTTTTAAATGCCTTTAGATCCTATCCAGGTTTCGTCCAAAGTACAAATCAAGACACTTTCTGATTTCTGGCAACTGAAAGGAATGAAACCTGACGTTCACATTTCTTGAATGTTGCCTGGAAACTGGAGTATCTCAGCCCTTTGTCTGTCATACCTGTCCATAAATGCACTGGATGATTTGTTTTATATGTATCGGACTGCTCCTTTGTTTATATGTATCGGACTGATCCGTTTCTTACTTTATATCTGAAAATCTTTTTGCCCCAAGTTTTGGGTTTTACAGAGAGATGATGAACAGAAATCATTCTCTGTGATGTGCCTAGATCTGGTCTATTCCTTTTGTGAGGGAGAGAACGATCAGATGATCATTGGTTATTAGTGTGGTAGGCCCCATGTGATGGTTATGTAATGATTGCAAGGATTTTGATCCTTGGATCTGATGAGTGACCTGAAATGTTACTTTTAGTTTGCATTATTTCTGAGATGTTAGTAACACTGTGTTAACCGTTTAGGAGGTAATGGATGCAGTAATCACGAGTGGCATTATTTTACATGATGCGCTTGGACTAGATCAATGTACTCATGCTGCCATATAGTCAAAACAAGCAGACCACTGAAAATAACTGTTTGAATGAGCAGCATCGTATTATGATTAGTTTCGTTTTAGGACTTGAAGCAAAACCCATTGCAACAATATTGAGAATTAAATCATTTGCTTAGTTGAAAATGAATATTGCAATGTATAGCATCAATAGAATGGCAATTTTGGCATCTAATCTTTCCTTTTCTGTGAAAACCTATATTTGATCTTGTTATTTTTCTTATTCTAGTTGGATACTTTTACATGAGGTGAGCTTTGGACAGTAACTTGCTCGAAAGTCTTTCTAACTAGTGCACCTTTTTTTTTTTTCCCGGAAGTGTCCAGTTTTCTAAAAGCCTAGTCAAGGAACGAATAGTATATATATTAGTTCTCTATTTCACTGGGCCGTGTATGACTCCATTTTGTGGCATCATCTTAGATTATATTACTTTCTCATTTTGATTTACCATATTTTATCATATGGTCCAACTTTTAGAACAAATAGAAAGTGCACCATTTTCTAAAAGAGTCTTTTTAATCTACAAATTGCCCTATGTTCTAAAAGAATCTTCTATCTACTTTGTAGACTATGACGTGCTCCAACCCTAATACAGTCTTATCTACTTGCTTTGTTGACTTATGAGTGCAATTGGAGCCATCCCAAACGGCTGGGTATGACAAGAGATTTTAATTTATAAGTACCTATATTTCTGACTATTTTATATGGACTGCCAACTTTCTTTCTTTTTTTCTTTTTTTCTTTTTTCTTTTTTTTTTTTTTTCACTTTTTATAACAGTCACCTCCATTAATATGGAACCTCAATCAAACCATAAAATCCGGTTTTTGACCAGTTGAGGTGATGCACCATATTGCTCTAAAAGGAGGAAAATGCTCTTGTTTAACTCCTTAATCTTCTCATTGTTTTAACTTCATATCTTCTCATTTTGATGCTTTAGTCTTGATCCAATAAAGTTTCATCCACGGGCATGTTCAAGGTTTAATGAAGTCAGATCAATGGGTGTGATCTTTTTTCATGCTGACACCAAACAAAGTCATGATGAAATACATCCTGGTTTCCACAATTGTTCCGTGTAAAAAGAAAGGAGGATTCTTGAGTCATTCTTGACTGATACTGTTTGGTATACGGAAGTGATTATTTGTAGAAAAGAGAGAAAGGGAAATGCTTTAAAGTGTTGTCAAATAAATAATTGTGACAATCGCTTGTAGTGTTCTCAAAATATAATATGGGCCAGTTCTTAGATAATTGAAAGGGGGCAGATTCTCCAATGATAAAAAAAAATTTAAAAAAATGGTGCAACTATATGCAATCTAAAGAAAAGAGTTTTTATCATTCTTGTTAAGCCATTATCTTGGTAGGCAAGCAAAGGTTTAGCTGATGATTGATCCTTGTATGATGCTAAAAGAAAAGTAAGAAAAGTGAAAAACAAAAAGAGATTATTATTAGGCCATGTTACATAAAAGATGCGTTTATAAATGGGGGAACATTGGCATGTTGACATCGTTGTATATTTGCGCAACGCAAGGCTTTTTTAATGTGTCTCAATTCATCCTTTCATTCAATTCTTCAGCTCAATTAAGAGCAACATGAGTGCTTGTGTGAGAGTACGATAAAGCAAAAGAAGGAAAAATAAAAAATAATAATAATATAATACATTGATTGCTATTAGCTGTCTCTGCTGTTGTTGTTATTATCAGTGAATAGTGAGTGAGAGTGGGACACCTGAAGACTGAAAGGGAATCAATGCCAATTGCATTACCCCCTCGCCATGCTACTTTGCCATTATATCATGCATGTGCCTTGGTGGCATCCGAGTGAAAGGATCCCAATGTTCAAGAGGGCTATCTTGACTTTTGGGACATAACATAGCTTGGTAAGCAGGGGATTGGGATTGGGATCAAGAGGGCTATCTTGACTTTTGGGACATAACATAGCTTGGTAAGCAGGGGTTTACCATGTGGTTGGGCACTTGGGTATCCTACTTCTCAACTAATTGTCCGAGATACACTTTCTTATGGCAGGAGTAGGTTCCTTATTCCATTTTTAAAGGTCTCATAAGTCACAATCCTGTTGGGTGGTACCAAAATTTTTTTTTTTTTTTCACTTAGTGGACTACACCAAATGCATGGCTTTGATACACCAAATGCATGGCTTTGATGAAGCACATGTGCCCCACATGGGCCACACATCAAGAGCTTGCGGTATGATGTAACATAATAGTGGGCTCACAACATAGCAGTGGTCAATGAAGCACAACAACCTCTTGCTCTAAAAGCTTAAACTGATAGAAAATGGTGTAATAATGTATCTCAAGACCATATTCTACCCACATGATCATCAGTTGTTGCCTTCATCCTTGGATTTCTTGTCCGCATTCCAGTGAATTTCAGGACTTCACACAGAAGCTTTGGCAATCCCTGTAGATTTTCTGGAATCAAATAAATTGAGGATTTTTCTGATTTCTGATTACACGGTTATGACCATTGCTATGACCATGGCTATGGAAAATCATCCGGCCCATTTGATTCTCATGGGATTCTTAGACAATATCCAGACAGATACTATTCTTTTGATGCATTACCAAGGTCATGTAAAAACAGATATTGACAGAACTAGAAAAATCCTACAATCCACCCATCTCTCCCTTCATGCAAAGAGCTTCGAAGGTCAATGCTATTGTCATTGTTAGTGAGAGAGAAACGGTGCTAATAATTTGGATTTTTGCAGTGACTTGGCTACAAGACTAATTTCCAAAGCTTCTCCAGAAAGCTTTAGAGCAAAAAGTAAAAACCATTTTGATCATCTTCCAAAGACTAAGCAAAAGCACAAGCATCACTATAGCCCCCACCACCCACCACCCACTAAAAGAAGGTGGTATGAGATTGTCCTATGTGTATGTATCCAATATCATCCTAGCTTTCTCTTTTGCAATGAGAAGATTATTGATACAAAAGGTGACCCACCAGTGTCCTTTTTCTTCCCCTTCGTGGAGACAGGGGGCTATTGAAACATTGATGGTTGGGAATTGCAATCTATTGGAAAGAGGAAAACCACAGCCACACTCAAACATCCATGCTCTCTTTTTTATTTTTTCTAAGGGGACTTTGATACTGAAGTTGACTCAATTTCTGGGAAGATCCTCAGCAACTTTTTCAATGGGCTAAAGTAAACCATCCCCAGTGGCAAACATCATATTCACTCTATTCCCTTATAATAATTACATCGATAATTATTATGTACCAACCATATGCCTTTAAAATCTTTTTTGTTCAAAATTACTTTTGTTCTTTTACTGTGGTAACTTATGATCTAGCTTATGAGTTAAAAGTTACAGTCATGGTTGTGAAACTCGGCCAAGATTAACATAGCCGTTTTGGACTCGGGACCCTCTGAGTCTCTGATTTTGAGAAATCTTGAGTTGGAGTGGAATCCAGTAATGAGACCCACCTAGTGAAAATCGGAGCAATTCAAAATGAATGTTCTCACTGACAAATGATTCACCGTATGGTTAATTTTACAACGAAGCCAACTTTTACTTAGAGTAAAGTTGGGGACGTCTCATATTACGTCTCATATTATATGAGGGCCTTCATTTCTAACCATGAGTTTCACTCCTTCTACTCAAAGATTTTCTAATAAGGCATGTTTGTTTGGCAAGAGGAGCAAAAGTAGTGGTCAGGTTGGATGAAATGTGACATTTTCTGCCTTTACCTTTCAGTTGAAGATATAAAGTGGGAAAGTAATATCATGTTGTGATGTGTCTAACCACAAATCTCGCCGCATGCTATTATGTCAACCTTAGAAAAGTGTGGTATTGTGAAGTGTAGTTAAGTTCAGACATGCTTTCTAATTACAGTGGCTCTCTCTCCCATTTATTTTACCTCATATAATTGAATTATACATTTTACCACACATCTACTTCATTAAACCTTATCTTTACATTTTTTTATAATGTGACATTCACTTCACCTTTTATCATACTATATACCTAAAAAAAAGCTCATTTAAAAGGGAAGAAAGAAAGGAAAAGCCTAGTGTTAGAGAGTCCAGTTCTCACCCAACATTCCAAAGTCCAATCCTTGGGTCCTCCCTCACCTTTGTGTGTGTAGGTCGGGTTCTCTCCAATGCATATTGGGTTCACTCCTACGTCAGTTGGGTATCTCAATGGTTCAATCTCCTTGGTTGGGACCCTAAAAAAAACCCTAGTCAAGAGTTTTTCAAAGCTTAATTCCTTCATATGATGTGAATCTCTTGCAACTAAATTCAAAGATAATGGTAAATTAGTATCAATTTGGGACCCGTGGTAAATCATAAGGGTAAATATATGTGCAGGGATGAGATTGATCATTGCTGGATCCCTCCATCAAAGCATCATTTGGAACTCTCTGGTTAATATTTAAAATTCCAAAAACTCAACTTCCGTCGATTTTAGCTCATAGAATTTTCTAAATTTCAGCTTTCAAAACACCCACACTTGAGCATTTTTCAAAGTAATTGGAGTAATGGGGCCCACTTAGGGATCCATTGATCATGGGACTTGTGGGAGATGGGAAGAGATATCTTGAATGAGACTATATATTAAATTTAGGGTCAATTCCATGCCTTTAACCCCTTCATCCGAAGCCTACAAATTTGATGACTTTATATTAAAAGAAAAAATTTGACCTCAATCCAACGGTCAAATCCATTTGGATAAGTGAAAATTCAATAGGTCTGGTGTACTTAAAGGGGTTCATTTATGTGTATAGTTCGGATGTGTTATAAAGTCAATCTTGTTGTGTTGTCTCTCACTATAACATGGTGAGGATTTGATACACATGAAAATTTCCATATATATATATATATGGAGTGTGCATCCATCCCTCACCATACGGTGAGATACACTTACATAATTGAAAATATTCATATGCAAAAGAGGAAAAGCCATATATGGTCATATGCAGGAAAAAAATGTTCATGTACAAAGAGGAAAAACTATGTAAGTGTCCCTCACTATATGGTGGGGAATAGATGCACATGAATGTTCGACATTCATGTGCATCCATCCCCCACCATATAGTGAGGGACAAACTTAATGGAGTTTACCTAGGGGCCCACTAATCATGGGAATTGTGAGGGATGAGAAGAGACATATTGGATGAGACCATATATCAAATGTGGGGTCGATCACATGCTTCTAACCCCTTCATCTGTGGCCCACAAATTTAATAACTTTCTATTAAAGGAAAAAAATTTGACCCTTGATCCAACAATCCAACCCATTTGGATAGGTGAAAATTCAATGGGTCTAGTGTACTTAACGGGGGTTCCATGTGTGTGGAGGTTTGGATGTGTTATAAAGTTAACTCTACTATGTTGTCTCTCACCATAAAATAATGAGGGATGGATTCACATCAATACCTTATATATATATATTTATATATATATATCACAAACAAGCAAACCCTGGTGGTTTCAGCAATTTGGTTTCCTTGATAGCCTATTCCAATTTTTAAAGGGGTTGTCATGATACAAATTTTAAAACATATTGAAACTTTTATTTCACCATCTTTTATGTTTTGTTTTGGTTTCATTTACACCTAGAGCAGTGCAAAAGTAAATAAAAAAGTGGAAGTTTGTAATTTCAAATTTACCATCTGTGAAACGGTACTGGATTGAAGATGAAAACAGGAGAGACAACAAGTACATGTACATACATAAAGCAGACACTTGAAAAGAGGACGGTAGAAAATGACCTGCGGGGAGAGAGAGAGAGAGAGAGAGAGAGAGGTAGGTAACAGTAGAATAGAATAGCATCTCTAATCTCTAATCTCTAATCTCTAGGCGTTGAAGAATACTGGTAAGAGTAGTAGTACACGTAGGCACGTGGGAGGTGGACTTGTGTCTCTTCTTCGGACCGGACATTGGTCTTTGTCAGCCCCCTGCCCCCATCACGGGTCTTAGATTTATTAAATATCAATATAATACACCTTTTAAAATGGGAAAATGACTCCATGCTCTTGCCCACCACCATAGTTAGAGCTTCCATTTTTTTATTTTTTTTAAACTTTTTTTCATTTTTTTTTCAAGTATGGAAAAAATAAGTGCAATCATTAACTTAAACAATCCTTTTTTTTTCATTACTACATTTTTCATTAATGGGTCAATCATATAGTGGCACAAACTTGACTTATGTAAAATTTGATGATACCCCCTACATTTAGAGGGAATAATTTAGAATGGTTTGAATTTTAATAGACGAGTTCCTGATCTACTGTGGAGTTTCACTCTTTTAACTCATGATTAAAGCTTCTGAAGATTCGGCTCAATTGTTGTATATCTAGACGTGTTCCACAAGGGTGCTAAAGCCCTCATGAAGCGTGGCTGTTTTTCCTAGCCGGTGAGTTGAGGCCCAAACCATCATTTTTATAAAACATATATGACAACAGCGACTTACCTCACTCATCTTCTTTCAAAGGTCTACTTTCCTCACCTCATGGCTCCATCACCTCAGTCTACTGCTATACTATCCTCTCCCGACAAGGTCCAGCCTTGCTAGGGTATGACAAACGAGTCTGGATCCCCTATTTCCCCTGTTTGGACCAATCACCATGTGCCTCTTGGCAATTTTGCTAAAACAGGGAGGTCTCAGTTGAAGTGGCCATACTTGAGGTGGAGCAAAAAATTGCCACGTGGCACGTGGCGATTGATCCAAACAGACCCCACTTGTTTGGACCAACCAGGGGATCCGGACTCATAACAAAAATGTATGGTTACAGACTTACAGGCTTACATTGCACTGTGTGAGGGGTCACCGAAATAAGAAATAATATTCCTCATTGCCTGTTTTTGACAACAGGCTCAAGAAACAAGACAAAAAGGCCAAAAACTCCAAAATCATGTCAGACGTTGACCGAACATATATGATCTGATTTTAAATTAGAAGAAGCAAAAGTTAGGGTTTGCTGGACTTAACACAACAAACGCCGTTTTGCACTTGGATAACAAGTGTTAATTGTTAAACCTATTTAGGGTCGAAAGTCGAAACAGGTAGTGGGTCCACACAGACACTCATCTCAGGCCCAGTTCGAAAGGGCCCATCCCGCTTATATTTATATAGGGCCTGGAATTTAGTCATCTCCTGGATTTAAGGACAAATATTGGATGACTAGGATGATCAGCAGAAGTGGAAATGTATTTATTAGATCATCAGCATACAAAAGGTGAATATGTAGTTACTATGGCATTGTATTGAGTTACATACGGAAAAGTACAACAATTCTAAATGGGCCGCACAAGGCTTCTGTGTGAGGTTTAGAATAGAAGATTGATATATCATAGATCCCATTTTTCTCACTAACAGTGCTTGAGTTTGCAGTTTGTTTTCGGACATGACCCTTTGGCTTTAAAATTTGCATAACCTTGGGCATAATTGTACTGGGCTTGCAGGCACAATGGGCCAGGTTGGCGCACTGATAGCTATTACTATACCTTATAGTGGAGGACACTGAGCCCTTAGCCAAGTGGTTGGCTTGAACTAAAAATCACTATCAACCTGCATGTGATCATATACCAATCAATTGAGGATTGTTTGTTTTGTGTACTTAAATTTCTAGGATTTGAGACTTTTTTACTTTTATAAGTGGTTAAAAATGAAGAACCAAAGTGAATATAAAAAAAAAATGACTATCATATTACTTTTACTTTAATTGAAATTGAATGAGAAGATTGGAAAGTTATTTAAATACTAGGAAAGTCAAAGGTGCCATCTACTTCTTTGGCTTATATTTTTGGATCTCTCATCTCATATCCTTTACCTCTTATCTCTTCGATTATGTTTGAGAACATATATTCTTATCTAATTTAAATTCATGTATTCTATGTAAGCAAGGAGGCCATATGTGTAAAATAATAAAATGCAATGATGAAATCAGTTTTACCATACATATCCATGCACTTTCTTCATCTGATTAAAACTTGTTATATTAATTACTTTCGTTTGGAGAAATATTTGTTAGTTTAGTTTGTCATCATTGCAGTTCCTACTATTGCATAGAGCAGCATCTTGCATAAGAACCCAAAGAGCCCATCACCTTTCTTCCACCATTTCCCACTTCACACCTTCCTCAAAATCATCATCTCCTCCAAATTCCAAAACACAAATAGAACAATGAAGAAGAGAACAGCATTTCCAATGGCCACCACCACAGCATTTCCATTCTCACTCCTCCCTCTCTTCTCTTCTCTCCTCATCCTCACCTCTGCCTCACAAACAGATTCTGACCTCCTCCTCACCTTCAAGTCTTCCATCCAAGACCCCATGAACTCCCTCTCCACTTGGGCCACCTCAAACACCTCCCTCACTAATCCCTGCAACTGGGTTGGCATCACCTGCACCCAGACCTCCCCTCCTTCAGTCCTCTCTCTCACTCTAGAAGGCCTCAATCTATCTGGAGAGATCTCCCCATCCATCTGCAAGCTCCCCTATCTCTCTCACCTCAGTCTTGCCAATAACCTCTTCAACAAACCCATTCCACTCCACCTTTCTCAATGCACTGCATTAGAGACACTAAACCTCAGCAGCAACCTCATATGGGGCACTGTCCCAGATCAAATCTCCCTGTTCACTTCCTTGAAAGCTCTTGATTTGAGCAGCAACAAACTACAAGGACAAATTCCCCCTGGCTTGAGCTCGCTCAATAGACTCCAAGTCCTCAACTTGGGGAAGAACTCCTTTTCAGGTGAGGTCCCTTCTGGAGTTGGGAACTTGTCTGAGCTTCTTCTCCTTGACCTCTCTGACAATCTGTTTCTCATGAGTGAGATTCCTCAAGAGATTGGGCAGCTTGAGAAGCTGAAGCAGCTCTTCTTGCAAAGGTCAAGTTTTTATGGTGGGATTCCTGATTCCTTTTTGGGTCTGCATGGATTGGAGGTTTTGGATCTTTCTCAGAACAACTTGACTGGTAATATTCCTTTGGGGTTTGGTTCTGGTATGGCAAAGCTGGTTTCTTTTGATGTTTCACAGAACAGGTTATCTGGCTCTTTTCCTACTGAAGTTTGCTATGGAAAAGGCCTTATATACCTAAGTCTCCACACAAACTTGTTCTCTGGTTTGATATCTGACTCTATTCAGGAATGCTCGAAACTTGAGAGATTTCAAGTTCAGAACAATGGGTTTTATGGGGATTTCCCAGATGGGTTATGGTCTCTGCCTAATCTAAAGCTGATGAGAGCTGAAAACAATCGGTTTTCTGGAGAAATACCCACTTCCATTTCCATGGCTGCTCGATTGGAGCAAGTTCAAATAGATAACAATAGCTTTACAGGTAGACTTCCTCAGGGACTTGGGGCAATTAGCAGTATGTATAGGTTTTCTGCATCTCTTAATAGGTTTTATGGCATTCTTCCCGAGAATTTCTTCGACTCACCCGTCATGAGTATCATCAATCTCTCCCACAATTCGTTGTCAGGTCAGATACCTGAGCTTAGAAAATGCAGAAAGCTTGTGTCTTTATCATTGGCAGACAATAGTTTCACTGGAGAAATCCCCCCATCTCTAGCTGAATTACCTGTACTAACCTACATTGATCTCTCTAACAATAATCTCAGTGGAATGATCCCCCTTGGCCTCCAAAACCTGAAGCTCGCCCTCTTCAATGTCTCCTTCAACCAGCTTTCAGGCAGAGTTCCGTTTTCGCTTATATCAGGCCTTCCTGCATCATTTCTGCAAGGAAATCCTGAACTATGTGGGCCGGGCTTAGCCAATTCATGCCCTGATGAGGGACCGAGAACAAGGTCTGGTCGGCCCACCCACCTTACAACTGTGCTGATTTCAGTTGCTTTTGCAGTTGGAATCATGTCTGTCATTGCCGGATTCTTTGTAATGTATCGATCAATGCGAAAGAGGTCATATTCGGGGTACTGGAAGTCTGCATTCTTCTGTCCTTTGGGAATTACAGAACAGGATTTGGAGATGGGACTAGATGAGAAGAATGCTGTTGGTAGCGGGGAATTGGGGAGAATTCATGTAATTCAGCTACCTGGTGGCGAATTTGCTGCTGTCAAAAAACTTATGAATACTGGGATTTTGTCTTGGAAAGTTTTGAAGACCGAGATCAAAACATTAGCAAAGGTTAGGCACAGGAACATTGTTAAATTGTTGGGTTTTTGCTACTCCGAGGACTCAATCCTTCTGATTTATGAGTTTGTCCAAATGGGGAGCTTAGGAGATGTTATGCGCAGATCAGATTCTCTGTTAGAGTGGAACACCAGGTTGCGGATAGCAATTGGAGCTGCTCAAGGGTTGGCTTATCTTCATAAGGATTATGTTCCGCATTTACTCCACAGGAACATCAAGTCCAAAAATATTCTTTTGGACATGGATTATGAGGCTAAGCTCACAGATTTTGGACTTGATCGTATAGTTGGAGAATCTGCATATCAGTCGGCTGTGTCTTTTCAGCCGAGTTCCTCTGTTTACATGGCCCCAGGTATTGTGTTCCTGTGTAAGCCTCTGATTCTACTAATTTCTAATTGCTTGAACCATTATAGCTGTGGCCTTACTTTCCATAAGAATCTTTATATGCTTGTTCTTATCACACAACTGTCTCCAGCTAGATGGGATAATGTTCCAATTATTGTGATGATGGATTAGCCTGCATTAAAGTAATTTTGCATTTTGATTGGTACATGTCACTTAGTTACACTGAATGTACCATACGATTCTATATGAGAATTTCATACTGCGTCGTTGTGTATATGTTTGTCTTAACTCAAACTTTTAGCAGAAAGCTCACCCCGGATGGATATGGGATAAGTCAGCAATGATTGTGATTATAGATTAGTCTGCATAGAAGCAATTTTACAATAAGATGGTATAACAGTTCTTAGTAATACTGTTTATTTCATACACAGCTATATGACGTTTTGATGCTCTTTCATTTGGTAAAAAATTGTTTTGAGGAAATGGGTTATTCTAAATGGCCGATAATTTCTAAAAACACATCAGTTTAGGAGTTGTTATGAAATTCCTGAGTGCAAAAAATCCTGACTAGAAATTGAAAAAATTCCTAGGCAGTATACAGTTAAGTAAAAGGAGTCATGGGCACACCTGGATTGAACATCTAGAAGAGTTATTTCTTATTGAGAATTTTGCCTATGTTTGATTCTTATGATGTATATCCATCTTTTGATGTGTGTTTAATAATCGCATAGTAGATCGTTCCTATTTCATAAGGATGGAAGGGTGTATGGGAACGCATTTGTGATTGGTCATGCGTGTGTCTCTGAATGTTTAACGTAATTTTTTTCTTCATGAAATTATTTTTTGTGGTACTCGATAGAATGTCTCCCGTATCATGGAGGGGCTCTCTCTGTTTTTTCCTTTTCATTAGCCTTGTACATAAAAATGCATTTTATTCTCGTAGTAACAATTAGTGACGAATTTTAGCTATTCTTTCCTGTGTTTTTTTATTCTTAACATTTATAGTCATATATTTTTGTTTTAACTATGCACACGGATCAGGTTGTGCCTGGAAAGATTAGCGTTTTGTTCACCACTTGCACTATGTCCCTCGTCTGCGTTGTGTAGGCAAATATGTTTCTCTTTCTGTATATAATTACATTGATAATGAAACTTCATAGTTATGCAGACATTGATTATTATACGTTCTAATGCTTCAATATTCAATCAATTACAGAACATGGGAACAGTAAGAAAGCAACCGAGCAAATGGATGTTTACAGCTTTGGTGTAGTTTTGCTAGAGCTTATAACAGGCAGACAAGCTGAGCAGCCAGAGTCTGAAGACTCTGTTGATGTCGTGAAGTGGGTGAGGAGGAAAATCAATATGAGAGATGGAACCTTCCAAGTATTGGATCCCAAGATCTCAAACTCGTGCCATCAAGATATGCTCGGAGCTCTAGACATCGCTCTCAATTGCATTTCGATAATGCCCGAGAAACGCCCAACCATGTTAGAGGTAGTGAGGTCACTTCAATTGATTGAATCGAAAAACTAACCTCCTCCAAGTTGGTTCTCTGGGTAGCTTTCATGCAGGAACTTATTCATGGATAGAATGTAAAGGTCATCATCTCTTACTGTTATTGTAAATACATGTGCTCAAGACTTAGAGCTCTTCACATTGGCTTATCTTCCAATTTTTTGTTGTTTGGAAATGCTTTATGTACTGAGAAGCAGGTACTTTTTTGCTTCTGGTTCTGTGATTGAATGAAATTTTGCTGATACCCTGATTGAACAGAAGATGTCTATTAATGTGTGTGTGATCAGTAGTCACATTGCTGGAGTCTCCAAGTTGCCATTATGTTAATTCCAAATCATATTTGATCAAAATGGTAACAATATTGAAGGTCATTTTCTCATTATGCATGCTGGTATGGTAACTCTTCAGGATTTTTATTTTGCCTTCATAACCTGAATTTTTGCAATTCAATTCAGTTGCAATTCAATAGAGTCAGTCATGTATGCAAACATTGTAAGAGTTTGTGTTAACACATATCTTACCTAATCTAATAGAATTTACTTTATATAGCGAAGGAGATAATTCAGATTAGCCAATATATGATTCCGTGGACTAAATCTGCAAACGCTGGGTCACATAGTGAAGCCAACTGCATTTTACAGATTTATGACCCCAATTCACTGCATGGGATTTTCAAATGAGTTTCAATTTAATTCCCTGCTGCAATATAGAGCAAATTATTTGAACCCCTGTTTAGCTTTGATATGGCAATCTAATATTGGATGGATACTCAGATCTTGATTTCCCTCTAATTAATTCGCATGTATAGGCATTCGCATCATGTGCCCCACATGTGACCGAATTCATTCTAATCAGATAATTTACACCATTACATTGATCATGTGGGAATATAGATATGCTTTTTAGCACGAGATCAACCAAAAAGAGTAAATGTTAGGTTGATCAGAGCATAAGTTGACTACATGTCTAGACAAAGAAGGGGTGTTTGGACCATATTTATTTTTCTTCTTATAAGAAAGGAAGAACGAATCCATAATAATTGACTGTATGGATCACAACAGTTTCACTGATCGGTCAGCCAAAAAAAAACCATATGTATTGATAAGCAGCTACCGATTTTAAAACTATGGATCCGAGCCAACAACTTACACGGTAGGCCACTGGATGGGCTTGGCCCGAAATGGATCAGGCTTGGACCACATCTTGGGCCTAAATTCATGGCCTGGTTGATAAGAAGGCCATGAAAGCTCTTAGGTTTCTGCAATTTTCATGTGAAAGCCTATCAAAGCCCACTACAAACTTTACTATGGATGTCGTTGCCTGGGCTTGGACCAATAATTTAGGTGACCCTTTGACAGATTGATTTTGTATTTAGAGTACATACAGGAAAGGTCTAATGAATATGAACAAGCACAAACATAAGGGTTGTGCTAGTAGTGTCGACTCGCTCCAGGGACCAACTAAATTTACATGGGTGCAGGTTATTCTCTGATCTATTCTTGAACCTGGGTTAGCAATATATCTATTTGGGTCTGGGTGAGATCTACGGTTACACCTAGATAGCATCTCTTATCCCGTAATCTGGTCCATATTCTACCCTTGAACTGGCACCAATTTTTTTTGGCTTGGATCCAACTCCAACCATGGTCTTGTGACATGGCTCTGGACTCTGAATTAATGGTCAAAGCTAAAACGTTTGTGCGCCGCTACCGATGTGTCAGCACCGCACCAACAAATTAGTCTCTTTCACCCCTCATTTTTAAGTTTCTCTTAGGGCACGTTTGGGAACGGTCAGAGGGTAGGATTCCTCGCACAAAATCCATGATCGCGTGGATTTTCATGTTTGGTTTAGCATGGATTTCACTAACATGGACTGAAGACTTCTGCTCTTCTGAATATTTCAAGAATATTTCAAGAGTCTCACCTCCCCCCTTAGGATCCGTGGAATCATCCCTATCAAGGATTTGCGGAGCTACAGTGTTCCTGGACGGTAATATAGGGCAGACCGGTGTTTGCGTTTTCTTGGTTTTTATGGGCCCCACAATCAAGATCTGAACCGATGATTGTGTTAAGAAGGTCCATAACGGCTATGTCCCAAAATTTCAACCGTTGATTCATCTTAGATCTTGAGATATTTGTAAAACCGTGAGGGACAGTGACGATAAGTTAGGGACAGTTACAGTAAGTGGTAATGTAGCCCTAATAAGTTTTTGCTTTGGGAATGTACCTTTTAGATTCCCTAATCAAGATCCAAACCGTTAGTCATCTTTAAAAACTCTAAAACGACCACCTCACCAAATATCAGCCGTTAATTCATCTTATATCTCCAGATATGTGCCAAAACGTCTTACTGTGCATACTATTATTGAAAACAGTCCGTTTTTTCTCATTTCTGGGTTTATGTGGGGTCCACAATCAAGATCCAAACCGGTCATTAGTTCTCGAAGGTCGAACACGGCAAGGTGACCAAATATCATCCGTTGATTCCTCTTATATCTCGAGATATGTGCCAAAACGTCTCACTGTGCATACTATTATTGAAAAACAGCCCGTGTTTTCTCATTTCTGGGTTTATGTGGGGTCCACGATCAAGATCCAAACCGGTCATTAGTTCTAGAAGGTCGAACACAGCAAGGTGACCAAATATCATCCGTTGATTCCTCTTATATCTCGAGATATGTGCCAAAACATCTCACTGTTTATACTAACTTTAAAAAAGGGAATAAAAACAGTAACTTTTTCCAAATCTTATGGTTCATGTGGGGTCCAAAATCATTATCAAAACCAGTCATTAGTTCGGGACGGTAAAACACGGTAAGGTGATCAAATTTCAACCGTTGATCCTTACTGTATCGTGAGATATTTGTAAAAACATCAATTGGATCATACATTCTATAAATTGTGGGAATCCTTCCTCCATCCAAACATGAAACTTTCATTGGGAATCCTACTTGAGGATTGTGGCTTTCTTTGAAGGTGGAGAGAATCCTCTGAATAAAGGATTTCACCCCCTAGCATGGACCGTTGCCAAACGTGCCCTTATTGTATTTAAGATGTGGGCTGTGTTCATGTGCGGATGCGGACGTCCGTGTGGGGACCACCTGGGGCCCATCAATTCTGTCTGGTCCGGCTGCTCAGGATTCGGTCATGGGTTTGCAGCCCTCCTCCTGCGCACCTAGTGAGAACTCTTCTTGCATGTATGGATTCTCTTTTCATATGTGTGTGGTCCCACCTCCTTGATTTGGGTAAGATAAATACATAAATAAAACATAAGGGAGTAGGGGACTGAAAAATTTAAATATAACTCACTCATGGGCGGAGGTTGATCTTGAAATTTGTGGAGATTTAAATGGCCCCCCAACCAGGCCCTATGCACATTTGTCTCAAAAGTAAATAACCGCCCCATGTACATTTGTCCAAATTCTAATTTCAAACCCTAAATCTCCAAATTCCAATCATGGTTATAGTGTTAATGTAAAAAAAGCCTTAGCATGATCATTATCTGTCCCATCTAAATAAAAATTTTGGATTTGCTATTAAACCCACCTGCCATCCGATTAGTCAGTTTGTTTGATCAATGACCCTCAAATTTAATGACTTTATATATAATGCACCAACTTTGATCATCTCCTTCCATACGGGTGAAGAGAAAACAACTGAGCCCTGGGACATGGAAGGATCACGGGAGACCAGGTGCAGCTTACACGAATGTCCTCTAGGACTTCGTCTCGGTAGTGCTGTGCGAGAAAGCTGAACGAAATTCAGGGCGTGTACTAAATGGATAGGAAATCGGTATCCATCGTAACCGAAACTCAGACGTTGACCGGGCACTAAACCAAAGTCATAATGGCCATTTTAAGGCCCTAAGACTAGGAAGCTTGGTAAGAATTTTTTTTTTTTTTTTTTACATGAGTACGTGACGCTTTATATGCCCACCTGACAAAGCAACAATGTTTGAGGAACACACATCAAGGATTGATCTTCAATGGTTTCCATATGAGAATTTTCATGAAGCAACTCCAAGGACTTAAGATTTCATCCAATCAAAAATACTAGGGGTGTAAAAAAAATCGAAAAACCATCTAATAGAACCGAACTGAACCGAACCGCGGTTAATAACCGTATTTCACGGTTCGATTATGGTTACGGTTAATGAAATTAAAAAACCGCACGGTTTGGTTCGGTTATGGTTTTCCGTAATAATTCACGGTTATTAACCGAACTGAACAATATCATACGGTTCGGTTAACTGTATGCGATTTACCGTACCGTTTACAAATAAAAGAAAAAATAAGGAGGCTAAATGAAATATTTCTTACCTTATTCAATTGTTCATTATGTGTCATTTTACCTTCAATCATTCACATTTATCCCCTTATATAAGAAAGGCATTCCACGGTTATTAACCGTAACCGAGCCGTTTAATACGGTTAACCGCGGTTATGATTTTCCACTGTTTTTGTGGGTACGGTCACGGTTACGATTACGGTTTTAGAAGACAGAAAACTGCGGTTACGGTTTGGTTAACAATTTTTCTAAATTGACCGGTTAACCGAACCGTTACACCCCTAAAAATCACATATGCTAATGAAAAATGGTCATTTAGTGCATGCTTGTTTGCATATAGATACATCATAATTAAATACATAGAAATTCATGGTCCAACGAGAGCTCCACCAAAACACATTAAAAAGGTCATGTTTTATTAATATGAGAGAAGAGGTGGAAAACATTTACTTTTCTAGATATTGAATTACTATAGCGATGGCCAATGACTAGGTATTTGTTTTCTATTTCCCCCTATTAACTTAATTTCCAAAATCATTTAATGGTCGTTTTTAAATATTTACATTTGGTTACTTATGTTTAAATAACATAAATACAACATTAAAAACTCAACCAAACAAACAGGCCCAGTCATTTGCATAGTAAAATTTCCCTGGGCATGTGACGCTCCTGCCTTCCGCACAAGGTAGGTAAGTCATACTATATTGTTTGAACAAGGATTTTAATTTATGAAGTCGATTGTATGTGTCTTGATTTGGCAAATAGAGAATGAAACATTTGGCCAAAATAAAATTTCTGAGCTTTGAACCTTTACATGGCCGCATGGACGCTTCCATGATTATAAATTAAAGAACAAAAATAAACATAGAAGATGAGCCAGGATATTGAAGCACGAGGAACAAGTGCTTTTAAGATTTCGCAGAATCTTTTCGTGAAGACAGCTAACAAGTGCCAAAAGCAAAGAACGAAGCATTAACTCGTCATGTTCATATAATATGATGAAAAAGGAGGAACGATGTCTTTGCCGCTATCATGAAAAAGGAATAAAATAATGCTGACTGCTTTGCCTCAGTACCACATCATCCGTTCATTTTCCACCGTGCCATGTCTCTGCCGGTGCCCCAACACAGAATTTGGTCGATTTCTGTCATTTCATCTCTCCTTGTTTTGTCACAGTTGCATTCGTAAGATAAAAGGCTATGCGAATTGGCTGGCTCCAGTTTTGCCTTTCTACGTCAGGTGACATGAATGGATGCATGAAGATTGTAGCACTTGTACGGATGGATAAATCAGAACCGTTGAAAGTGTTATGACTCCATTTCAAGACAATTCTAAGTACTTGGAGGATCTAGCTATGGGCTTGTGGTCTAGACCTCGAAAGTGAATTGACCAAAAAGCTTTTTTATATATATGGGGGCTGCTCTCCTCAGCTGCAGCCCTCATTATCCTCAGCTGCAGGTATGTTAGGAGAGCAGCTGCAGCCCTCCTCACATGCTTGCAGCTGAGGATAGGGGCGGGGGGGCGGGGGGGCTGCAGCTAAGGAGAGTAGCCCTCTATATATATAATATATATATTAAAATTAGATGGTCCAACTAAGTAGGGTTGCAAATGAAATGGTTTCAAATTGGAATCAAACTAGATCTAGACCCGGACTCACTTTTATATAATGGTTTTGATTCCAAGACTGATTTTTTACTTGAAATTTATTTTGTTTGTTCCAAACACAGATTCGATTTCGAAACCGAATCCCCCAAAATGACTAGAATCTAGTTTCAAAATTGGGTCTAATTTATCTTTATTTTTTTTCTTTAAATAAACATATCCTTCAACTTATAACAGTATATTAAGTTTACTATCTTCGATATTATACATTAAAATATCAAATAAAAAATTAATTTTGAGATACAGTTTCCAATATTAAAGACTCGGATCTCGAGTCCACGAATCTGAATCTATATGGACCCAAAATCAGACCCGTTTATCAATCGAAATCTAGATTGAATTTCAAATCCAAATTCATTCATGAATTGAAATCTAAAATAGGTTTCAGATTCAATATTTTACGGATCAAAATTTTCAGATAATTAGATAATCAAATATTCATCTGCATCCCTCCTGCAAGGCACACATCCATACATGATGAGGCAAGCTGTTGGTACGTCATGGGCTACTAATGAATTTCGGTAGTCTGCAAACTACTGTAAAATGTCACTGTGTGGAAACCGCTCGAGCCGAGACCAAGCACTAATAGCCAATTCAACTGCCAGCTGGCAGATGTTGAAGGAACACGCCGACTTTATGCCACGTGTACATAACGCTTGCGAAAAGGTGGGCGTAGTCCCCTACGGTGGGCGGCTGGCTGGCTTGAACGGGGAGGTGAACCGAGAGCGAGGGCACAAAGAATTTTCTGATTTTACGGAATGACCCCTGTGATCCCAATATGAATGACAAAATAACCCTTCGCATCACCGCGTCAATTCAAGTTCATGAAAAGGATAGGTGCGTCGCGGAAGAATCCCCACCACGCACGTGGCCAATGTCGGACGAATGGGACTGGAAGTCTAGAATTCTGCGTTAAGGCTACTCGCGCTTACAAGTGCCAAAGGTGACAGTATCAAGTGCGTTAGATATTATGGTTCCGCCAAGGCCTTGAGAGAAAAAAGGGAATACAATATAGCTAATGACAGATTAATTATGCATAACCCTGGTGAAGTTAAATTTGGAATAATAGTGGATGGGATCAAATAAAATACGCGTACTATATATGTCAAACTATGCTTTCTTTGTTCACATTCTTTTTTGTTGTTATTAGTTCTAAAGGGGTTTCCAAGGAGTAAGATAATCAAGTTTTTAAGGGGTGGTATAATGATGGCTTGGTGGTGATTTCTACTTGAAAGCTTATTGGAAGATCAATGTTAGTGGGGGTATTAGGTGGGCGTTTCTCTACCGTAGACAATGGTGGGAGATAAGGTGTCGGATTTTTTTGCTGCTATTTGGTGCGGCGATGATTCAAGGGAGGAAAACGTTTTTTTTTTTTTTTTTTGTTATTGTTTTTATTTTCATGTGCACTATAGGAGATCTAGACTTCCTACCATCCTTGGTAAGGAATTGGAGTTGTGGAAGATAAAGCAAGATTTCGTCTTTTACAACTCATGCACAACACTACTTTAGAGCCGTTTGACACTTTACTAGATTAGTAAAAGTGATGTAAAGCCCCCATTTTTCAGATAAAAGGTTACATACGCACATCAATTGCACTTTAATTCAAAATTCCCTCAATCTCTTTTAAAAAAAGTAAAAAAAAAAAAAAAAAAAACTTCCTTTCTCCACTAAAAGTTAAAAAAAAAAAAACTCTACTTTTCTATAAAAAAAGTCAAAAAAGATTTCATACCAAACAATTAAAAGTAAAATACCATCATAACCCCATTATAATTACAGCATTTTATTTTACATGTAAAATTACTTGTGCAGGCTGGATAGGCATGGTATTAGTAAAAGAGGATTCTACCGAAAAAATCTCATTAGACTCATTGTAGAGCAAAAGAGCTTTAGAAGATATGAAATGACTGTAGTAGTCCCAATGGCCCTTTTCGATTCCCTTTTTTTTTTTTTTTTTTCCGCCGAGCGACAATATCCCCGCTCACCTACATATACGAGCGGGGATATCTACACTCGTTTTTTCTTCTTCTTCATAGTTAAGCGGCGATATCCCCACTCACTCTTTTATTCTTCTTCTTCCTCTTCCTGCTCTTCCTCCTCCCTCCAACGCCTTCCACCTCTACCAATTAATCAATTACCTGTCATATCCAACTTTGATGCCAACGCTCTCACCTGTCCGAGTCTGAATTAGTTATGGGTTCTGAAATCTAGAACCGATCCAAGTCTAGCTTAGTATGGTATTGGGCATTATAAGTAATTCTGGTTCGTTCCCCGGCACGAAATTGATCCAACCCAAACCCTTGACATTCTCATTGAGTCCTGACCAACCTTCAGAGTCACATAGGGCTGCTTATGGGCCATGCCGGCCCGAGCTCGACCCAGGCCATGCTTGGGTGTATAACTTGGGCTTGTTTAGTAATTGGGAGGCTCACGTCCCAGCCAATATCAGGTTGAAGACAATGGAACAGTGAAGTTGAAGCTTTGAAAGTTGAAGACATGGCCACTACAAACACAATCTAGGATTGCATCATTTTGGATTGCAACCAGTTATGGAGATGAGTGATTGTAACGATAAGATATCAACCACGTGGGATTAATTTTATATAATTTGAGTGGAAGAGAATAGGCTTTCTGATCATCATCCCTGATCTATTCTCTCTTCTCTCTCACAACTACGTACACATGGTCGACCAGCCCCTCTCCCTCTCCCTATTGTATAGCCACTTTAGGGAGGATCATTGTATCTCCTTCCAATTATTTGAGAGAGAGGTTTTAGGGATATATCTTCACATGAAGGATCGACACATCCTTTTTGGTTGGCAAAAAAAAAAGAAACTGTTGAAGAAGAAGAAGCAGCAGCAGCTGCTAAGATGGTTTCAATGGAAGAGGAACATCATCAAGAGCAGCAGAATCCAAGAAATTTGTTGTTTGGCAAGTTCGAAATGGGGCGAATCCTAGAGCAAGGAACCTTCGCCAATGTCTACCATGGCAAACACCTTAGATTCGACGAGAGCGTTGCAATCAAAGTTGGATATAAGGGGCAATGGATTAATTGATAGAGGTGAAAGGAGTTGGAGGAAGGATGAGGAGGAGGAAGAAGAATAATAAATGAGTGAGAAGGGATATCGCCGCTCAATTATGAAGAAGAAGAAATTGTTTAATTGTAAAGGAAAAAAAAAAAACAAGACATGTGAGCGGCGATATCGCCGCTTGGCATAATAATAAAAAAGTGAATCGAAAAGGGCCCAGAAACTACTACGGCCATTTCATATCTTCTAAGGCCCTTTTGTTTTACAGTGAATCTAATGGGATTTTTTCGATTAGAGCCTCTTAGCAAAATGAAGTTTTGTTATTCTCTGAAACACGTGGATGTCAAAGAGTCGATGATTTGAGGTATTGCTTATCTTGCTTGCTCTTTCAATTTATTTGTCCTTTTTTCGAGAATAATGGTGGATAGTGACCTGTTTAATATCATTACTCGAGCGTCTTCATCTTAACATAATTAGGTTGTTGCCTTTGTGGATTCAACATTCAAGCATGGTGAGCGCATGTTGAGTTATCATATAATGGAATGGAATATTGCTTAGCTGAGTTGTGGATATGACTTTTCTGCTGATTGCTTCTATTGCGTGACATTCTTTTTTGTTTTGTATCTCTTTTGTAATCTTTCTCTTTATTGCAATGATTAAAAGAAATAAAAAAAAAATCTCATTATTGGTAAATAATGCTTACAACAACCGTATTATAAGTATCATTTGTTATTGTAAATAATATGGCAAAATCCAAGAAGGTCAATAACCAATCTTCCTTGTTTCTTGCTGGTTATACGATTAAAACGTTTTTTTTTTTATTATTATTTTTATATCGCAGGGTGTCTCCATTATTTGGACCAGACTAATTCCTACAGACCCAGAACTTGGAAGCATGCAAAAGAGGTCCAGGGGTTCAAGGACTGATTCACCATCTTCTTCATCTGAGAGCTCAGAAAAGAACATGAGTGACACATTAATGTTCATTTCTCCCTATCTGGTGCATATAGAATTAGTTCCACCAGTAATATTACAATGAACTCAATGATCCTTTGTGTCCACTTCAATTTGCTATTACACTATATTTAGGCCAAAGGGTTTTTATGTCGATTTTGACTAGAAGTTATATTCATTTTCTATAGCTTACTCACATTCTTCCCCTACTTCCACATGCATCCACTCTTAACTTTTTTCTGCTTTCAACTCCTCTTGACGCACTTCATTTTTATCGCAAATCTCACTTTTACTCCTCTTTCCTTTCCACCCTACTTTTCTTGCTCCGTTTCTGCGTCACATACTCTTAGATTTAAAAAATGTGCAATCATAAATCTCTTTTTTGTTGTTATCAATCATTAAATGTTTGAGGATGATTCAATGTGATATGATTTTTTTAATTGATTTTTATATACGTTGCTAAAATTTTTATTGGTATAAATCCTCATATTTAGCATGAGTTATTGTGCTACTAATTAGTTATGGATAGAGATTAGTAGCATTTGAATAGTACTATCATAACCTTCAAAATGGCTAGAGCAAGTAATTCAATTCAACCCGTTATTTTACATATCTTAAACTGAATGGTTGTCCCAATTGAATCAAGCTAAAGTTGAAGCCATATATGTAGGTAGTAACATTATGTTCCACAACACTTTCCAATAATGACTTAAAAAAAAGTTGAAAAAATATTTTGACAATTTTTTTTTTAGAGAGAAATTCTAGAGAACAATCTTTCTAAGAACTTCACAAATTCAAAACCAACATTGATAAGCCCTTTCAAGTATTTAATAAACTCATTTACCTTCTAATCTTAATTCCAAGGGGTAGCTCAGTTGGCTTATGTCCACAGTTTACATTCGGAAGTTATAAGTTTGAAATTATACTATTACACTAAGACAAAAGAAAAATTAATCCGACTTTCCTCTAAGCTCGGAGGGATTACTCCAGCTGAAAGAGTTGGAAATCCTCCCCTTCAAGCAAGAAAAAAAAAAATTTTTACCTCCCAAACTTGAAATGAGGGAGTAGAATAATCGTCATGATGATATTTGACTCAACTTCTAATCCTAAAATAGTCATGAATACTAGAGTTTGGAGCGGGGTATATTTGTAAATTAGCACACGGACTGAACTGTGGCTGTAGAAACGCTGATACGCGTTCCAAAAGGAGGTGGGGCCCATCTTCCTCAATTTCAGTCGCCATTACCAACCCCATCCCAAACCCCTTAAAATCCCATCTAAACCCTCTCCTTTCTTTCCCAACAATCCCTTCTTCTTCTCCTTTCTACTTTTCTCCACCCCATCAAAACCAAACATTAAAATACCACCATCTCTGCAACGAAGAAGACATGGCTCAAAGGGAGAAAGAGGAGACGGAGTTCAAGGTCCCCGAAACCCTAATCCTCTGCACCAACAACTGCGGCTGCTTCGGCAACCCCGCCACCCTAAACATGTGCCAGAAATGCTTCCAGGCCGACATGCCTCCAACCCCTTCCTGCTCCGCCCATGAAAAGCCCAAATCGCCCTCGATCCGCCCCCTTCCCGCCGACAAACCGGCCGGCATCTTCCAGATCCAGACTTCTGATCCCCCGGCTCCCGTTCGGCAGGTGAACCGCTGCTCCGGTTGTCGGAGGAAGGTCGGGTTGACCGGTTTCCGTTGTCGGTGCGGCGATCTGTTCTGCTCGGAGCATCGGTATTCCGATCGGCACGCGTGCAGCTACGACTACAAGGGTGCCGGGAGGGAAGCGATCGCTAGGGAAAACCCGGTCGTCAAGGCCGCGAAGATACTTAGGATTTGAGAAGCCAAAGTTGTAAGACCGATCGAGAAAGCGCGTTTTCATCTTCCTTCTGAATGTTTGTTTTCGATCTGGGAAAACAAGTCCTTGGAAAAGGTTGGGAATTGAGAGAGAGAGAGAGAGGAAGATGGATCTATTGGGCTTGTTGGATTGTGTAATTATCATCTTAAATCTGAAGCTTTCACTTTTCTTTTCTTTTTTTTGGGGGCCTTCATGTAAATTGATTCTTCTATTTTTTTAAAAAGGGTATGTTTGCTTGTTATACCAATCCACCATTCTGTTCTGTTCTGTCAGAGAAAAAAAATAAAAGAAAGAAAAAAAGTGGGAAGTGAAGGCTTGATTTCCTTTAGTTTTAATTATGATTATTCTTACATGACAATTTTAGCTAACAAATGGGTTTTGAGAGACCAGGTATGCAATTAGAGCCGTGGTGCTCCTCCTCTCGGATTTTGTCCCGGGTGGTGGCACGGCTCTCCATGGGAGCCGTTGGATTCCAGGCTCCCATGCGATCCAACGGCTCCTATGGGAGCCATGCCACAGCGCGGGACAAAAATCCGGGGCTGTGTAGACTTTTTCTCCATGCAATTATCTCTTCTTGTATCAGGGAATTAAGTTCCACAAAAACCACAGGGGAATTCTCTTTTGTTTTATAATATTGTTACATCTGAAAATGATTCATTATAAATTATTCTTATTTTATCAAAAACTGTGCCAAACAAACCCCATTATTACAAAAAAAAAAAATTCTTAGAAGATGAGGACTGAGGAGGAGCATAATATTAAACATTGAACGGGTCAGCAAGCCTATCTAACGAGGGAAATGCCAATAAGAAGACATTGTTAGCAAAATGGCGTTATATGGACTATATCTATTAAGAGTACCATAAGTTTTCATGTGAAAATTTGAGAAATCTAATGTGTGTTTATCTATCTGATCATTTTTCCTTATAAAACACAAGGAAATTTCCCATTCTCAATAGACGATATATACCAAGAGGAGGGGACACCTCCAAATTATTGCATTCAAGTTTGTCTTTTTGTGATTCCTTTTTTTTTTTTTTTTTTTTTGTTGCTTATAAGTGTGTTTGCAGAATGGATCACACAACAAACAGGCCTGTTCATGGCTAAGTTGGGGTGGACTTAGTTTTCGCTAAGCTTGGTCTTTTCAAGTTCTGAAGATTCATCATCTAGATATATATAAGCACTGTAAGTGCAAAAACGGTAACTCACAAGATTTTGAGATGCCTTAAGAGGACTTAATCAAATGACTATCGAGAGCTGGCCGGTGTCGACTCGCGGGACCTGAAAGGGAAGAGAGAGAAGGTCAAAGGACCCTGGCCGTGGCAGCACAGGGCTCTCCGATGCCTCAGTTAGTATGAATACTGGGTCTTGGATGGAGAAGAAGAGAGAGAGGATGTATGTGTATATTATCATGCGTACCTGGTTCAGATGCTATCTCCCCTTTATATATGAGTATTACCGGAGACTTTGTCATGGGCTTGATGATCTGGCTGCTGAGATCATCAGCTCACAAAACAATAAATGGCGGTCCATCACAGCCCACATTGCATTAATTGCCAGTCCGATCAGCCCATGTCGCATTAAATGCCAGTCACATTGGGCCTGATCCTGTCTGGACTCAATGGCAGGCGAAGATCTCACTGGATCCTTTCTTGGGCCTCCCCCGATGGGGCTGTGACCGTTGGATGCTGCCCTGTCAGAGGGTTGGACGGCCAGGAAGACATCTGTCTTGTCGCCGTGCGCCTGGAGGTGGGAGATATTTTAAGCGCGCACCCCGGCTGGCAGTCTCGCAGCCGGGATGCGTGTCGGAACTGGGCTTAGCGGAGGACAGCCTCAGCCGGACTGGGACCATGAACCGCACCCCGGCTGGCGCTCTACTACCGCGGCCAAGACGCGCTCGGCCGGACTGAAGATTAGGCCATTAGTTAAACAGCTTTGGGACGATTAGGAATCTCCCCACACAAGCACTTATTTCTAATAGTGTTGTTTTTTTATTTTGTATTTTTGGGATTTAGGCCATATTCTGGTTGGGTCAACAAATTCTTCTTCCATGTTTTAGACTAAGTTTGGTCAAAACTCATGTTTAATATTTTGAATCAGACTTATGATGGGGGTGTTGAAGCATTTGGCCAGTCCCTCATGTTTACTTACTTGTTAAGCAATAGGCGATTTAGGCAGATATGAAGAGATCATGAAGTGGTGGTTCTACTTCTATCATTAATTTAACACTAATGGATAACTCAGTTGACCTAGGACCATGGTTTGTATATGGAGATTGTGGGTTCGAAAATGCACTACCACCCTGGCTTTTCTTTCTATTTGGGGGATTAGTCCAGCCTAAAAAATTATGAAGGAACCCTCCGTGAAAGGAAAAAAAAAAACAGAGAGAAAAAACTACTATCACTAATTAACTATACTAAAAAGGGATCACTAATTAACTATACTAAAAAGGGATCATCTGATTCCAGGTGATAGCACATGGCAGACAATGTAGTGAAAGATTTTATCCATTATATAAATAGGGCAGTAAATGGGTTGCTTGTAACTGCAGTCCCAGTTGGATCCGACTTAAGGTTAGTGGGTATGGGTCCACCTTGGTATAATCGTGCAGATCTACTAAAGCCCAAAACTGAATAGAACCCAAAGTCACGCTGACTCAGACTCCATTATTGTAACAATTAAAAATGCTTAGTTATAAGCATCTTATGATTTATATAACATTCCATTAAATGGAACCAAATTACAAGGTTGTTTTCAGCTGGACCACGCCTTACCTGACACGTCTGTAGTACCCCTTGTAGATTAAGACATATGGATTAGTGTGGGAACAGGTAACATTTTGACGAAAAGTGAAGAAGGTGACTTTTAAAATTTTATACTTTTTGATAAACTTTTTTCTCTTATTGTCTCTTGAAGTAACCATCTTGGAGTAACCATCATCATCAAAGCCTCGTCTCGACTATGCTGGATTAGCTATACGAATTTTATTTTCATTTCTATGAAAGTGTCCATTTTACGTTAATTCAATTTACCATTGAAATACCCAAACAAGCTCATGTAAATGGAGGATGGAAACCTTCATACTTATGTCATCATAATAGTTTACTAGATATTGTCCATAAAAATTAAAAAAAAAAAAAAAAAGAGGATTTCATAAGCTTTCGAGTTAAAGAGTAATTTCTACTTGGGCCGGACTTTCTTCTGCAATCTGCACTACTAAGAAAATTCAATCCCCTACGGTTCATGTAGAGTGGGCCTCCTTCGTTAATTGCTGTTGATATTTTTGCGGACAGATGAATTACATTGTCAAGTTATTGATAGAGCACCCACCTCCGTCCTATAGGAGAAAAGTTTCGCACCAAATGCATGCACGTGAAGGTGTACTTGTTTTTTTGAAAAAAAGAATGATGAGGAACCCACCGACTCACCCTACGGTTTAGGGTTGATTATTGGTAAAATTTTAATTATATGAAACCACCCACTATCATTGTGCATAAGATTAGGCTTCAAAGAATCATTTTTTTCATTTTTATTGGAGATTTAAACTCACACACCCACTTAAACTATATGACATAGTCCATCCAATTTACTCAGCGAGCTTAAAGTCTACTACAAACAAATAAATTATGTTATATTTAGGTGGAAGGTTTTTAGATCTAACTTTGACTGTATTTTTTAATTTTGACTATAAGTTATTTTAAGTCTCTACCGCCGCTAGTAAGTTTTTCTCTGTTTCTACAGCTGCTACCATACTCACTCTCTCTACACTTTCCATTAATATATTTTCCTTACTTATGGACTCTCATCTTCCCTCTTTTTAATATATATAGAATCATATCTCTTCATGCATACCCGTGATTAGTATGAGTTTTTGCGCTAGTATTAATTATTGTATCGAAGGAAAATATCAGTAAGGAAGAAGGAAAAATAATTTATTAGCAGATTTATTTTTTTACAAAATAAAATTTATTTTTTAGTGCCCATACTATCTATTAGAATTACATTCATGGTTGGACTAGACAGGCATGACTTAGCCATTTTTTCTTACAGGTGTCTAATCTAATGTTTAAAATCATTGTGATTGAGATGAAATTTGTGTGCAAGGAGTTAAGATTGAATTGAGAGTTTGGAGAAACGTTATATATATGTTGGCCACATCGTACCAAAACTCAGATTAATATGTCATTGAAGTATACACTTACAAAAATCTTGGGTTAGCACATGTTTTCTAATGCTTTGAATCTTCGCAGAGTTAACCTTATGCCTTCTTGCCCCTTTTAGTAATTTATTATTAGTCATATACCCCGCTCCAACTCGATTCAACTTTACTCACCAAGTGGTTTGGTTAATGGTTAACCTTATGCCATCTTGCCCCTTCTATCTATAAATAGTGATTTTCGACTTTTTTTTTTTTTCTCTTTTTAGTAGAAGGCACGGATTTGAAGATTTAATCTCTTTTAAAGAGCTATCGGCATTTTTTTTCTTCTATTTTCTATTTTTTATATTTTTCTTCATATTTTTTTTTTGAAGAGTAATAAAAATAAATAAAGTAACTTTATTTCAAAAGGAGAAGGCCGGCAAAATTGACATACATATACGAGGTGATAGGAACTCACACGTGTAAAAGAGGGAGGGTAGCGAAGTTCAAAAGCTGCCGCATCTTAGCACGAGATAAGACACCATTATACATAGTACGAGGGAAGTAGATCGTTGGCGATAAGTTAAATACAATAAAAACACTCCCATGTGGGTAGGGGAACCTCAAAACTCTAGTGGGAAAGTAGATCTCAGGCGATACCCTCCGGTGAGGAAAGGTAACTAAGTGTCTAGTTTGAAAACCTTGAAGTGACGTCTCTTACCAATGTTGCATACCTTCTGCCTTGACGTTGGTCACTCTAGGAGTGCACCTTTTTATTTTTCATACTGTCGTCATTCTAAAGGCCTTTTGTACTCACGTGGGATCCACATTTGCATAATTCACGTGGCCTATAGCCTATCAACTTCCTCACAGAGTGTCTGTGAGGAAGCTAATCATGCTCCGCGACATCACCGTGGGAAAGCGTGCCTTAATGGCAGTCGCTTTCACCACGGTGACGTGGTGGAGCCTGATTGGAAACTCTTAGACGATCTGAGCTCATATGGGTTCTCGTCCGTTGAGCATGGGTGCTCACCTTATGTTGAACACCTATTCTTATGAGGCCAACCAAAGATCTCACCCCCACGACTCTGTGTATGGTAATGGAAGTTTGGATCATTATCCTAATCACTTGATCAATGACACGTAAATTCTCACCATCCAAATGAGTGTATAATCAATTCAACAGGAAAGTCCATTCAGATGGGTGCTAATGTTGGGATTGATGACTATCAGAAGGATCCCTATTTTTATGACCAGCTCAGATGAATCATAAGGTGGGCCCACTAGGTGTTGTGCTCACAATAACATGAGCACTGATGCTCAACGGAGGTTCTCGATCCCCCTATGTGTCGGTCATGTGCAGCAGAAACAAAGACAAATTGGGAAGGGGTTGCAAATTAATCAGCTTTGCTCATGTAGTCTTCAGTTCAAAGTACAAACTTTTCTTGATTTGAACTCAAGTTCAAACCACAAATTGACAACGAACAGATTGCTCCATCGGTTGGCAACCTTACATGTCACCCCGCCCAGGATTCGATCCTTGGGCATGTCACTCTTCCCACGTGTGTGGGCCATCCTTCTTATTGTGTGGGCTTTGTCTTCCTCCTTGTGTGGGCTCTCTTTCCCACGGTGTAGACTTTTCATTTCTAATTGTATGGGCTCTCTTGGGTCCCAATTCCGGGCGAAAAAAAAGGAGTTCAAACAGTGAATTGATTGTTTCACTGCTCAATGTCTGAGTTAAGAAACTCAGCTTGAGTTTGGCTCGGATTGGTGTTGATTGGTGTTCTGTCTACATACATGAAGGGTGGCTGAAACCCTGAAGCTTTGAGAGTTCGAATTCTTCTAAAGCCCAAAAAAACATAAAAGTGTGTCGGTGTGAGAGAGAGGGGCCGGGTAGATTATGTTTTGAAATCCAATGGATCTATCATGATCCACATATGAGATGGACCATGTCCTGTTTAGCATTATTGCAACAATCAGCCTCATGGGCCTGAGCGTCAAGAGCCAGCCTCACCGTTGTCAGACCCATTTGTTGGTCCGTTTGGCATCGATTCGGCTGCCAATGAAAAATTCTGCAGAACATTCCACACAACAGCACCTCCAGGGCATGAAAAATTCAAAATGGTTTCAAAATCATTTTTCGCCTAAATTCAACAAGTAACACTGGAGAGTCAATAAACCAATAGATCATGTAATGAGACATAAACCTAAAAATCCAGCTACAAGTCAGCATCTTCGTTGCTTTCATGGAATTTATTTGTTAGGAATTCAAGATAAAATGGGTTACCAGGAATTCATATAACTTGGGTTCGTTTCCTAGGAAAAAACATGTAGTGATTGTAGTGAACTGCAAATAAGTTGGAGATGGATATGTTGCCAAGCAAGCCATGCAATGAGTCCTTAGGAGACACTAGTCTAGGCCAGTCCATCAAATAACCTGGGGACAGTCATTTGTAGTAGTTATTGAAGCTCTGCCCCCAATACAACTTTGAAGTGGGCTGGATCTAGTGCGGCTTCGGGCTTCAATACGCTTGAATTAACAAAAAACTTTTTTTTTTTTTTTAATCCCAGCTTAGGGGGGCTGGGCCCTTGGACGAGGGGAGTAAACCTCGGGTGAGGTGGGGGGTTCTTTGATGAGGAAAGTATACTTCTTGTGAGGTATCATAGTCTCAATGAGGAAAGGTACCTACCTGGGCTACATGTGGAGAGTAGTCAAGTTTAGTTGAGGCAATGGCAGGGTCATGGGTGGCGCCATGTGGTTCACAGTGGGGTCAACTGACCCCACTGAGATCTCAGAATATATTCATAAAAATTTTGCGAACCTATGAGTGGAAAGCTTTTGACCCACTGAGATCTAAATATATATATATATATATATATATTTATGGGAAGTTATGACCCCACTGAAATCTAAAAACAATCTCATGGGAAGATTTTGAACCAACTTAATTTAAGAGTTTGACCTGAAGGAGAGAAAATGACTTATAAATTTTTGACCATTTTATAACATCTAATTAAGATAAACCATGTGCTTTTGTGTTATGGGTAGCCAATAATTTTGAATGGCTGATAAATTTAAATGGACATGCCTTAACTCATAGGAAGCTCAAATAGTATTTTTATCTTAGGTCCTTTTATTTTTTATCATTTTTCTCTCATTTTTAAAAATACTAAATATTTGAACGTAGGGTAAGGGCCTTAAAATTACAGCCCCCCATATGAAAGTCAAAGGTTTTTGCTCAATTAAGCCCGGTTCGCAAATGAGAGGGTAGAATAAGAGCTTAACCTTGGCCTGGCCTGGATCATAGCCCTAGTTGCAGGGTTGCGGAAGATAAGTATTTTTTGACCCCACTGATTTGAATTCCTGGAGCCGCCTCTGGACAGGGTGGTCTCAAAAGGCTGGTTTTGGGCTACATGTCCTTCTGGACCAATTCCTATCAAGGTCCACTAATTTCTTGTGTTAGACTTGGGCTGAACAGGGCAGGATTCGACAGTGTCCAGATCTGCCCTATTCAGTTGATAAGGGGATCTGACCTCTGAGCTCTCTGCCCGAATTGGACTTAGACTCTAACTTTCTGAGCTTATTATGTTTGGCTCATAGTATAAAAACTCGTCTTGGCTCGCCATAACTCAGCTGGTTAGTCAACTCAGCTCCATAGTCAGTGACTTGGGTGAATCAGATGAGTCATGTTGACTTTCTAAGTCAAGTCAAGTTCCTGATTTTCTTTAAACAATGGTATTTTGGTTTTGCGTCCCACAGCTGTTGGGGTGATTAAACAGAGAAAGCATGAACCCAGCACTCAGGGACGTCGTGGAGACCCAAGCCAAAGTTGGCCCGGGCGAACCCATTTGCAGCTTTGGGCTTGAAATTTATATATATCCAGTTACAACTGCAATCCAGAAATTTATATATATCAAGTTAAAGCTACAAACCAGACATTAACCATCTTTCAAGAAGAGTTTGGGCCACAAATTAAATAGAATGCCGAAGAGGGATGTGTAGGTAATATTATGGAAGTCACCCTCCTAACCAATATCAACCGGAAGAAATAATGGGAGATCTTCTCAAAGGTTCTGATTTTATGTCATGAGAATTTTTACTGTTGATATGGGTCATATGGGTGAAACTTCACCCTCCAAATGTCCCATATCTAGGTTGATGAATCTGATGTTTATATAGCCCTGTGATATGAAAGTGATGAACTCAAAACATTTTAACAGTTTCATGAGGTGCTTTTGTTTATGATGATAATTTAGTAGTGTATTGGTCAGATAGAGGTGAAACCTCACAAACTAAGGGCTGCTTATGTTCTGGCCTTCTGGGTTGGGCCGCACTAAGCTTGTCTGGATCCGGCCAATTTAATTATCAGGCCTGATATTTAGGTCAGGTCCAGTGACAGGCCAAGGCCATTTTTTTTTTTATTGCTACCCCTTCCAAGGGAGGTAGACTGAAGAGAGAGCCCGCACGTGAGAAAGGTGCAGGGACACGCGGAAAGATAAGCTCCACAAGTGAAAAGGAATCCTACACACACGGAAAGAAGTGACGTAATCAAGGTTCAAATCCTGGACAGCCATATGAGAACTACCGCTCCTTACCACTCGGTAAGGAGTTATTCTCAGGCCAAGGTACACCCTTTTGAGTTTTGTATGTCGTGCCAAGGCTTTAAGTATATATTGTCCCAGCACAGGCTATCTAATAAATGGGCAAAAGAGTCAGGCTCAGTTACACTCCATGGCTCTAAAATAGAGCCCAAATCCAGGCTAATACAGGCTGGGTCAAATTGGGTTGGCCTGGTCTATGATTCCCACTTCACACAACCTCTATCCACAAGATCCTCTTCAATTCGCAGTTCGCATCCTCCACTCCCATGTGAGGCACTCAGAATCCCTACTTCACATTGGCCTTAATGAAAATCATAGCAGGTATGTACTTCCATAAAGAACATCTAATCAGATTTTTATTAGATTATGGCCCTTTAAAATCTAGATCGTTGGTTATGCAGTATGCATACTGGTTGGATGGTTGGAATCATTTAAGGGTTTTATTTATTTATTTTATTTTTTTTATTCATATTTAGAGGACCCAAGTCTAGCTAGGGATGTGAAAGGGCTGGGCTAGGCCGAGCTCAAGGTCACCCTTATCCTGTCCTTAATATATGTAGAGCTGGTCCTAGGCTGGCAAAAGCCCTCAGAGGGATTGCACTACCTAGGTACTTACCCTACCCTTGTAAGCCAAGCGCCATAAAATTTTTTTTTTTTTTTTGAAGTTTTCTAAACTACCATCGAGCAGCGAGTGCTAATATAATCCTATAGCCTCCTCCTTTATTCGGGCTTGTACCGATAATGCTTGCAATAAGCAACATGGCGGAGACCAAATTATAAAGCTTGATCGAAACCAAGTTATAACCAACAAAATGACCAATAAATTGTTTCTACTAATTATGATTAAAACATATCTGCAATGCCCATTTTACCTAATCCAACAGAATGCTCGTAGTTTAGATTGATGGGATTAGGCCAAGCCCATGATCGGACTAAAATAAAAGGAGATGGGTTTAGATCCCAATCAGATATGGATAAAGATTTTGGACATCTCACGTGAGTTAAAAATCAGATTTTGGAAATGGGTTATGTATAATCCATTTTAGGTTCAGGCAAGGTACACCAAGGACCCAAACACAAACCCCACCAATTCTCATCCCTTTAATGCAAACCGTCTTAAATAACATCTTGACTTTCTCCCCTAATCAACCCAATCATAAAGAAGAAATATAACAAATATGACAACTGCAAATAAAAATAAAGAAAAAAAAATATTATGTAAAATAAAGAAAAATAAAAGGGCCGGGCCGGGCCTTGTATTGTCCAGTCTTGGCCCTCAAAATTAAGGGTTTGCAAAAAATTTGTCCAAGTTTGTCTCTAGGGCTTTTTCGAAAAAAAAAAAACTCAATTTAAGGGCCAGATTGACAAGTCTAGACCCAACCCATTTGTGTCCATTACCCCGGAAAAAAAAAAAAAACCATTTGGGACCATTTGACAACTTTTCGAAGTTCATTAGCCAGAAAAAAGAGTCCAAAGTTGTGTCCAAATTTAGACATCAGATATTTGGAAGGGTCGAGGAACCCAGGTCCATTCATATTCGGCCATGGTCATCTGAAATACCCAAATGAACATATATGTAAAATGGATTCAGCAAGGAGCGGAATGCCTTTTCATCATTGAAAAACCACATTAAGCACCAAATGATAAATATAATGTGAGTGATTAATGAGTGGAATGACTTTTCCTCTTCATCAAATTAGAAAATAGAAGCACCCAAGTAGCCCATAGTTTGTGCTATTCCTCCTAATGTTCCACTTTAGATGACCAAAACCTATTTCCTAATCACAAACAAAGAATTCTTTTCGCCACTGGAATTGTGGCAGACCAAGCCAGCCTAAAGAAATACCTGCACTTACCTTTAATTCACATGTTCTTATTTTTCAATAGGGTGGAGAAATAAACTAGGAGCTTTGGCCATATAGCCTTGGTGGGGGATCTTTGCATTTTTCTCAGTTAATGATGCCCAACCAGACCACATTTGTATGAAACTTAGGAGATTGGTGTTCTCAAAGGGCATGTGGGGATGTCATGTCCAAACCACAGTGTGAAAGGCATATAAAGAAAATTGTTTGTTGAGAAATCTTGTCACCTAAAGTGGGGATGAGTAACTTTTGTAGTATGCCATTTCATGAAAGGACCCATTGTGGGCTTGGGGAAAAACACCTACCTCTCTCTCTCTCTCTCATGTTTTCACATATCTGATGATAAGAAGGTTGAAAGGTTAAATCTCCAAAGATGGGCTACATGTTAGCTTGTCTCCAAAGCTAACTAAAGAAAGGCTTAATAGCTTCCATTTCATGTCATCTGCGGCCACTGGAATCTCAAGAACATTTTGTATTTCATTCATCGTCAGCAGGCTATGTTCTTTTTCATCTCTACCAGAAGTATATATGCCTGCCCTTTGTGTCCTTTTCATTTCTGGACTCCGATTGCTAACCAAAGAGCACCCAGTTTGAAATATGGCTGTAAACATATAGGATTTGGGTCAAGACCCCGAGCTCCAACAGACTTGAAATACTATTAATGTAACACTGTAAATTACTCAAGTTGAATTGAAATTTGGACTGACATAGTGTGATTAGAACCTACAATTTCTGGGTGCAAACCGTCATCTTAGGCCAACTGAGATATCGCTTGAGATTATATTGGATAAAAGTAAATAACCCACAAATATGAAGTGATCAGGACTCACGGTTTTGAGTTATAGAATTAGGTGTGACTGAAACTCAGAATCAAACAACCTTGACAAGGATCTGAGTACTGTTGGGCTGAATCCGAGTCTAGGTTTTGCTTTGACAGGACGTGTATACTTTCTAATCCCACACAATCCTCAGCATTTGAAAATTTGGACATAAATGTGAACAATTCCATTCTTTGGTGGTAAATTGTTCAGAGATCAAAAGGTTAGGATTACAAATCAATGCAGTGGGACATCTCAATACGGTTCTTCATGACCGGTGGGCGAGTACACAAGGACCAGTTGTGGACCATTGATTGAATTGGTAGTCCTGAAGAACTATGAAGTGACCTATTTTGGGTGTTGTCGTCAACTGATTGGCTAAGATGGAATTTATGCCAAGAATGTGGCAGCCAATGCTTTGTGTTGTTATTATATGATGAAGTTGTCTTTATATCGAGCATGTGATATGGTTCGTGTGGTGGAGTCCAGGCTAATGGGCCAGATGTGGCCATGTAGGGCCACTAGAAGAAAAAGAAAAGAATATACCGCTGATGAGCAGAAGGAAAATGGTATTTGCTCTGCTGATGACATGAAGATGGTTGGTTAGGTCATCTAATCGCATCAAAAGAGGACAAATGCTACCAAATCATTTTGCTTATAATACCCAATTATATGTGAATTCATGGATTTTACAATATATTATTTAATATTCAATAAATCTATATTACAAAAACATCATGCACTTTTACAACTAATGCATGTATTATTCAATTTTTTCAATAAAGATTTTTATTAGTTCAAGAGAGATTTTTTTTTTTTTTTTTTTTGAAACCTTTTCATTTTCGCTAAAAGAAAAGGTCATTCGATGGGCAGTAAGCTACACAAACTCTATAACAACGTCTATTTTGAAACCTTCCTATTGCATAAATTATATTCGATTGTCCATTTCATGACATCAGGTCGAAGTCATGAAATAATTTCTAGATGATTAGATTTAAAAACCCTCTTATATTAAATAAGCTCAAGTTCCTCACAAAATCTTCCACATATTCTATTTTAAAAATTAAGATGTTTCTGGTGTAAAAATTTTAGTGGTCTAATTCCAAATCCAAGGAGAAATGCTGGTCTTCTAGTCTTCTAGCTAGTTGGTCCACTATGGCACTTGGGAAATTTAGCTAGAGACAATACATGGGAACGGAAATTTTATTTTGAGCCGTTTAAATTTTATTAAGCGGACCCACCGAGAAGATATTGAGGCCTTAATATGTTACTTCTAATAGAGAATCCAGACATGGAAGAGTACACTGAGTTACAGTCTGAGTCAAACATCCTGCAAACTAAAACTGACAGAGTTTTGGTCCTTGAACTGTGGTATGAGGCATCCCCAAATCCCAATACAATAGAGGAATGGAGAAAATGGGTTGGGTGGTCATAACTCATAAGCCTAATTAAAAAGCTTTTACTTGTATACATTAAAAAAATGCCTAAACTTCTATACTAAATATTAAAAAATAATAATACTATGCTTGTACTTAAATTATAAAAATCCTGAATATCAAGGCCTGTATCTACTTGGGAAAGTTCCCAGCAACATGTTGAAGCAAACTCTAAATGGATTGGTTAGACAATGAAGAAAATCCATCCAAATCTCATATCAAATGCATTAAGAATCAATAAAATCAGCTTAGACTCTGTAGGCATCAAAATATACCTACCTATGTTAAATGAATTAATTAACTCACACCCAATCCCTTTATATGTAGGGCCCACAGCACCTATCTAGTTCACCTGCCTAAAAGAAAAAATAAAGAAAATAAACAACCATTTTAAAAAGAATTTCTACCCAAACAAAGCCAACTGATTTAAATTAATCTTGATCTTGTCCATTCTGACTTGTACTTTGTGCTTGTGAATATTCATTGGAACTTGGTTTACTAGCAATATCCACCATCCATCGGTGGATATGATCAGATCAAGAGCATTTTGTCGATGGCCTTCTTGTGAGGTCCCACCACTTTTTTCCGGCGTGAGTGCCTGATCTTGTGAGGCCACTACAGATTGTATCTTAATTGTTTTTAGGGCTTGCCTGTTGCCTATTATTCTACCTAAGCCTAACTACCTGTAAAGAAATGATAACAAATCCTTCTGAATCTCTCGTAAGCTGTCCCAATCTGTGCCCCAACTTGGTTGACCCATAGCTCGATGAAGGCACCAAAATGGTGTTTTTAACTGGCCAATCAATAGCTTATTCTTGGGTTTCTACAAAGGACAACAGCAATGGTCCATACAAAAGAGTCATTGTTTTTTTGTGTGGACTAGGGATGCCACTTCCTTATCTGACCCCACCAGCCAACTAATTTGAATCGGATTTGATAATTTCAGAGTTGGGTTTGACATTTTGAAGCTAATTAATAAATTGATTGGATTTAAGAACAACATCTTGCCTTAGTGGTAAGAGGTGGTCGTTCTTACATGCCTACTCAAAGTTTGAATCTGGACATGCCCCTTTCCTCACTCAAAATTAGGAGTTAAATCCTAATCTGGTAAGAGTTAACTCAAGTTTGAATTTGGTCTTCTGGCGGCTTGGGTAGTTATTGGGCGGTTTAGATGGTTTTATTTTATGGCGGTTTGTAAAAGTAAAAACTGTAACTGCCCAAAGAATAGGCGGTTTTGGGCGGTTTTTTTAGCGGGCGACTTGGGCTGTATGTTGGGCGGTTTGGTATTTATACCTGTCTCTCTCTTTTTTATTTTTTTTATTTTTAATAAAATGTAACTAAAGTTTCAAAGTACTTAACATAAAGAATAAAAATTAAACATGATTTTTAATAAAAAGTCAATAATCAATAATAAACAAAATTTTCAACTAAGTATATCAATGTAAAATTAAAGTCCAAAGGCATCACCAAAATTAAAAAATACAATCACTTAAATAATCTAATATCCAAAAGTCAAAAATCAAATAAAGAAACATCTAAATTCGAAAATTCAATGTCTAAATTTCAATAAATAAACTTCAAAATTTCAAAATTCAATGTCCAAATGCTAAAATAAATTCAAAATCTAAACTTCAAATTCGTAAATATCGATATATAATTTGAAGCAATCCTGCAACAAAAAAAAAAAACCCATAGTTAGAATAATAATTGATAAAAGAAAATAAACATCAATGTTTAGTTTAGTGATAAAATTGTAAGGTCGTCAAACTGTCATACAATATAATCTAGACTTGTATTGGAGTTGTACTATGATCATGAAGAGTTGCATCTGTATTTTTTTTTTTTTTAATAATGAGCGGGCGGGCGGTTTCAAATGTCAAACCGTAACCATCCACTCATTAGTATGGATTGAAACCGCCCCGCCTGCCGAAAGGCGGTTTTGGCGTATATCCACTTGTAGCGGGGCGGGGCAGAGCGGAGCGAGCAGGTTGGCGGGTTACAGTTATTTCTGTGTAGCCCTATCCAAGATTGTGCTACCTCATCAAAGGGTTTCACAACCTCATCTGAGATTTGTGCCCCTCACCCGAGGGTTTCCTCGCTAGAGGGCTAGGGAGCCCAGCCCCTCCTAATCCAGGATACCAAAAAAAAAAAAAATAATAATAAATAAATAGATTGGATTTGTGTTGAGCCAATCCTTGCTCCCTAATTTGCTAACTTGACGTTCATTAATGATCTATTCACACCTTCAAATTATCCCATTTTCCTAGTTTCCATTTCTCCCTTCTCCCCAATTTAATCTCTTTTATTACAAGTATCACTTCATCCCATGTCAAGTAAAAATTTTCTCTTGCTCTATAACCGGTTCAAAAGGCAACATTTGGGCTTCGCAAAATCTCAACTCCTCCTTTGCATCATCATTTTCAATGCCTTTGTTTCGATTATTATGGTTTGGCTATAAGATTTTTGTTTCTCCATTCCACCTTTGTAGTTTGTTTTTATAAAATACTTTAATATCCATTACCAAGCTTGGCCAATGGGTTCCCAAACTACAGTTCCATCATTAAGCTCAACCCATAAACTCGGGCTCGGTGGATTACTAAATATCACTAATATATTACAGATCACTCACTGTTTTTAATTCAATAATTATTCCATTGATTAAACAAAGTCAAATATCACTGGTTGCGTATTTAAGTGCAACACACGCGCCAGCTCCTATTTGTCAAACAAAAAGGCATTTTGTATCGACCTGTACCAGTACCACCACCTGGGCACGAACGCTATTAAAAGGACACCGGAAGGGACAAGCTATATTTCAATGTTCTTGAGGACCACGGTAGGCCATTCTCTCTCGATTATGAGCTGTGCACACTTCGGCCTCGTTCTTTTACTAGAATTGATGTCTGGTACTTGTCTGAAAATTTCAAATGATGGCATTTGAAATACTGCTGAATTCTGAAATCTTGAATTCTCTATTTCATTCAAAGGTCTGAATTCCTGTCTGAGAATTCTAAATTCCCTGATTCCACAAATTCCTTGTTTCATAGCTAAAAAATTTCTATCTAGAATTAGAACCCTGCATGTATTAGTACTATACAAATTCATGTGTAAATTGCTCATTCCACCTATATATATATATATATATATAATATTCTTGAATTTAAGCATCTCAAAAAAATCATTGAAATGCTAACATAATAAATTGAAAATGCTAACATACTGGATTACATGCACCCAAAGTCCATAAAAAACAAGATCACACTATCAATCTCACACATCCAAAAGAAGAACGGCTTTTGGATGATTTATGAGTTTGTCAAACCATTTGGCTGAAAAAAGAGCCAAGGAATTGCTCTTGGATGCTACCATATGGTCAGCATGTATGATGACCCAGTAGAGAATAATGCAACTGAAAAAGTGATTGCCAATCAAGTTGTAGTATTTTTTCTCATTGGTTCTTTCTTCTTGTATAGAAGATTATGAAATTATGAATAGCTCTGGGTCTCTGGAACCTTCCCAAAATGGATAGCATTCCCAAAATGGATAGCATGTCTTTTCTTTTTCTTCCTTAATGCAAAGAAATACAAATATCTGGACTTGGATCATGTCAGAACAATATCAAGACTGCTCATTGGCATATTCAACTTTTTTTTTATGGCAGAAAGGAAATATTATCCAGTTGATCTCTTGATGGAACCTTCAACGACTACATCTTACAACCTTAGAATTTCTATATTTATTAGGAAACATAGATCCATGGCTTATACAAAGCAGGTCAACAAAAAAACAAGATGCACATCCTATTTCAATATTAAATTTGTACATGTCTTTATCAATATCATTGGATGATTGAAAATGGGGAACTATGACTAGAGATTCATCACAAGGCTTCCGTTTACATCCACACACAATTTTGATGATGATTCAAGAAGGCTTCCGATCCCTCCATCTTTCATTCAGAATAAGAAAAACAGAAGTATGAACCGATTTCCACGCTTTGGAAATAAGAAATCAGTAAGAAGAAGAAGAATCATGCATCTCAAAAGAAATCACAACATGAACAGATCAAGCAAGGAAATAGAGAGAATAATCAATCACATACAAATCCTAAAAAAACAAAACAAGCAAGGAAATAAAGGGAAAAGACTCAGAAATACAGAAAAATGAAGAGGGGGTGTGGCTGTAGAAGATTCAAATATTCAGATCCGTTGCCGTTGCCGGAAAACGAATGAACTAAATGATCGTTGCCGTTCCCGGAAGATATGATCGTCGGTATGAAAACTCCCGTCTCTAGCGAGTTTTCCAAATCCTTATTGCCTCTTTCGTATTCCAAATCCTGCCTTTTTAGGGATTTCAAATCCCTAAAATTTCAAAAGCCAGCGAATTCTGATAAAGAAACACATAAATCTTGACAGGAATTATAAATTTCAAGACACCCTAAATTCCTGTCAGGAATTCTTCTAAAAGAACAGGGCCTTCGTATGAGTGTCATTGCCTTTAAACGGTGGCTTATAACTTAGATGAAGTTTCTCCTTAGAGTCCTGCACAAGGGCAGTGCCTAAAGAGCTTGATTGCAGCTTTATTTCATGAGATTCTAGGAATTGCTCGCTAATTATTTTAATTTTCAATCCCTGTGCCCATAAAGTGGCAACCTACGTAGAGGGTGAGGACAAAAATATCCTGCATGGCAGCAACAATTACCGCCTTACATTTGTGTATTAACCTACTCAAATTGTCAAGTTTTATTTTGAAGTAATTTGAATGATTATATTATGTATTGCACATCTAAACTCAATGGTATTTATGACTTGTAATAAGGAGCAAGTCAAATTGAGTATATTAAGACCGATCTTCCTTATGTTCCTATGATTAAGACCGGTAAACCCTCTTCTTCATTAAAAAAAAAAAAAAATCGAGTATATAAAGGACATGCTTAGATCTTGCCTGGAGAAAGCTACTTACCAGATGAAGGATGTGGACTTGGTGGAGCACTAATCACAGTGGCGGATCCTAGATTTTTGTTCGAGGGGTGAAGGCTAAAGCATGCAATTAGGTTTTAACAATAACCATAGGGTTTTTATGTGGATTTTGAGGGCCGGCATAGGACTTTTATCTAAATTTTCAAAATAGCGCTGAGATTTTCATTATGATTTTAGAAGCAGCCCAAGATCTACCGAGTGCGACTGCCTCCCACATGGTTGTACCTAAATCCGCCCCTACCGAATAATATAAGCAAATTTCAAAGTCAAGATCGACCTTACATAAAAATGATGACTTGCCCAATTCATGGGGACCCCGCCCCACCACTCTTACTCAAATGACCACGGATTAATCCTGATTGTCTCCCTTCTTACATGTTTGCTAGTGCTTTCTCTCTTGCCTGCGCGGGTGCTATTATTGGGAAAACCCGACTTCAGCTGTCAGTGAGGAACACAGTATGCTTTCTTGTTTGTAAACGATGAAGAAAGAAACAATGGAACACCGCATTCCAACGCACCCTACCCACGCTCACCCTACCAGGAATCATGCTATGGGCGTCCTTTTTATGGGGGATCCCCATGTGACTCCGTACGCATACCCATCCATACCTTGTCCTCATCTTTTTATATCAACACCTCAATCTCCACACGTGTGTGTGGATTCATGAAAGCCATTATCTCCTGAAATAACCAGCTCTTACATATCCATCTCCTCAGCAAATAAGTTCTAACCCACGCGAGAAGACGACACCAACCCCAATATAATGAATACAAATCTAAAAGGGTATCCATTGCGTGCAAGGAGAATGAATCTAAGGTTTTTTTTTTATATTCATTTTCAAGAATTTCAAATTGGTGGGGCACACGGCCGGACAATCATAACCATCTATTTAATTTGACTTTTAAATGAATGATTGAAAATAGAACATGGATTCGGTTGTACATGTTCAACTTGCAGTGATTGTATCCTACATGATTTGGATCACCAAAAGATGGGGACTACTTGTAGGGTCTACATAATCTTCTCATTGGTCAAAGCTTATTTTGCCCTAGGAAACAGATGGTTTATGTGATGAGCAACATGAGGCCCTAATTTTCTTGCCACTATTTGATGGTGGACAGCATTGATATTGCGTGGGGAGAATCCTAATCGTCCCGAGATTATGCTTAGCTAGCGTGTTTTGGCCTTCAGTCCGGCTGAACGCATCCCGGCTGCGCGCCAGGGTATGAGCCGGGGTCAGGGTGATGGCCTCAGTCCCGCTGAGGCCGACCTCGTCCATGAGCCCGGCCCCGGTACGCGTTCCGGCTGCAACTGTGAGGACTGCCAGCCGAAGCACATCTTGCCTCCAGGCGCACGTTGATAAGACAGGTGTCATCCTAGCCGTCCAAACCTCTGACAGAGCAACATCCAGCGGCTACAGCCCCATCAGGGGGAGGCCCAAGAAGAGATCCGATGAGATCTTCACTTCCAGTAAGTCCAGACAGAATCAGGCCCAATGTGACTGGCATTTAATGCAACATGGGCTGATCAGACTGGCATTTAATGCAATGTGGGCTGTGATGGATCTCAATTTATTATTTTGTAGGCTGATGACCTCAGCAGCCAGATCATCAAGCCCATGGTAAAATTTCCAGACGCACTCTTATATAAGCGGAGAAAGAACCTGAACCAGGTACGCATAAAAGAATATACACGCATTCTGTCTCCCTTCTTCTTCATCCTGAACTCAGTATCCACACTAACTGAGGCATCGGAGAGCCCTGTGCTGCCCACAGCCAGGGTCCTTTGACCTCTTTCCTCTTCCCTTTCAGGTCTCCTAAGCCAGAAGCAGCCAACTCTCGACAGCCATTTTGGTTAAGTCCTTTAAAGCACCTTCTAATCTTGTGAGTTACAGTTTTTGCACTTACAGATATGATAAAATACTCGCGAAGCAACTAATCCAATTAGCAGTTTAGTGAGAAGAGAAGGAAAGCCTTTCAAGAAAAGAAAGAGAGAGAGAGAGAGAGAGAGAGAGAGAGAGAGAGAGAAAGCAAAAGCATGGAAGGTTGATAGTTTTTGGCATATTTCATGAATTGATGAACCTAAAGCACGGTTGGGCTCCACAGAGACGCTGTGTAATTTGGATGGCTTCAAACACAAGGGTAACATTTTATTATAGCTCCGTTGATTAGTAAATTATCTCAAATGATGTTTCCATCCAGTCCTTGTACTCCAACAGAAAGTGAACATTGAAAATTTGAGGGGCTAAAAATGCCAATTAACACCATTGACATTTCTCATCTCATCCAGACACGAAAATACATGTTTGTCCCATAGCTACCCGCACTAGATGCAAGGAAAGTTTGGGGTTAAAGGTAAGAAAAGTGAGAGTAAGGTGTGAGAGAAGGGACTTTATTTTACTAGTCCACCAAACGAATCAGAATATTTGAGCATTTTCTCCGCAATGGCTTTGAGTGGGCCAATCACGATTCGTCACATCATCGTGGGCAGCCTGCCTCTGCATGGCATAAGGCAGCAGCCCTGTGTGCATAGCATGCTGCCCACGGCGACGTAACGGACCGTGATATGTCCACTCATGATCATAATGAAAAAATACTCACTAGATCCGGACTCCCGTCTACCTAACAACGCTTGGTTGATACATTGAAGCCAATAATTTTTTTGGATTTTCATTATACATAACTAATCACCGAAAACCCTCATTATCTGGTAGGCCAGTGCGCCCTACAACTGTGTCATATGTCGGTCAGTGAAGTGAGTGAGAGAAAAGTGTGATAATGGCCCAATACAATCCAAATCAGCATACGGCCCCGTCGGAGGAGCTCAAATCTCAGCACACTATGTAGAGTCTGATTCTCTTGGGGCAGAGGGCCTATGTGTTTCTCTCGTTCCACTTCTCTCAATCAATTAGTGGGGTCTCACATTGAGATTCATAATTACTCAAAATCAGCGTTCCACCTAGCAAATTTCATCACGAGAAGTGCAAGTATCGTACATTTATGTCATTGTATGCATACTCTAAAATTGTGGTACTCACATTTGTAATTATAATTTCAATCTTATAATGAATTCAACTCCTATTTAAAAAAAATCTATTGTGGGTCTATAATTCTAGGATAAATGAGGACCGAATCACGTGGGAACAACAAAAAAAAAAAAAAAAGAGGAAACGTCGAAATCAAGCGCATTAAACTTGAATGTAATGCGATTTAACAAGGTGGGATAATAATTTTGAGTGGCTTGGATTTCAGAGAAAGACTCCACTCGATAGATTGCACCATTGATCGGGGACAGTCTCTTCTGAATAGTCCCCTATCGGAGAATCCGGAATCTGCCGTGTGAAAAGTGATTGATCACGAACTTATAAATGCGTTTAATACATTAACTCCATCAACCCATAAAACAAAGACAACTGCTCAATACTCAAAGCAAAACACCAACCAACCATCTCTTAACCAAACCAAATCCTCTCTCTCTCTTTCTCTCTCCTTATCATATACACATGGACATGGGAGAGTCACCACATATGGAAATGTTCATGAACCTCAATTTGGAGAACCTAAACGCGGTCAGGGTCCTGGGCAGAGGGGCAACGGGCACCGTCTTCTTAGTAACCGACCGCAGCACCACCAGCAGCAGCTGCCCATTCGCTCTCAAAGTGGTAGAGAAATCCGCAATCCATTCCAAGCTTGGGGCTGCCCGTCGTGCCCGCTGGGAGATGTCCGTACTTGCCCGACTTGCCCAAAACCCTTTCATCTTCCTCCCCACTCTCCTCGGCACCCTCGAGACCGACGATTTCCTCGCTTGGGCAGTCCCCTACTGCCCGGGCGGCGATCTCAACGTCCTCCGCCACCATCAGACCGACCGTATATTCTCCCCCTCCGCCACACTCTTCTACGTAGCCGAGATCGTATGTGCCCTCGACTCTCTACACCGTATGGGGATCGTATACCGCGACCTCAAGCCCGAGAACGTGCTCATTCAGCAGTCCGGCCACGTCATGCTCACCGACTTCGATCTCTCCCGCTCCCTCCCCACAAACCGTTATAACGACTCCTCCCAATCCAAGTCAGCTCCGCCGCGGAGATCCCTCGACGCCGGAGAGACGGGGACGAGGCCGAGGCAGCACCGCAGGAACCTGGCGCGGATCCTCTCGTTCACGCCGGAGAAGGCGAATCCAGCGAGGGTGTCTCCGGCGACTCGGCGGAGGACTAGCTTCTCGGCCGGGGAGCGGTCGCACTCGTTCGTTGGAACGGAGGAGTACGTGGCGCCGGAGGTGGTGCGCGGAGACGGGCACGAGTTCGGCGTGGATTGGTGGGCGCTGGGGGTTCTGACGTATGAGATGGCGTACGGGAAGACGCCGTTCCGGGGGCGGAGCCGGAAGGAGACGTTCCGGAACGTGGTGTTGAAGAGGCCGGAGTTCGTCGGGAGGCCGTCGGAGCTGACGGAACTGATCTCGAGGCTGCTGGAGAAGGACCCGAGCTGCCGCCTGGGGGCGAGAGGAGGGGCGGCGGAGGTCAAGGCACACGCCTTCTTTCGCGGCCTGAGATGGGAGCTGCTGACGGAGGTTTCACGGCCGCCGTTTATAGCGCCGTTAGAGGACGAGACGACATTGACGGAGAGTAACGGAATGGATATCAGAGAGCATCTACAGAAGGTAAGGCAGAAACCGGTAAAGCCGTCGTCGTTGGCGTTGTCGTCGCGGTCTTCTGATTGCAGGGAGAAAGATGATTCGATAACGGAGTTATAACTACTGACTACGAGTTTGTAACTTTTCCATTGTACATACATTATTAAAAAAAAAAAATCCCTCCATTTCTTCAGTTTTACTTGGGTGAATGTTGGGTCATAGTGGGCCCACAGAACTCAAGAGGGAGGAATGGATGTTAACTGTCCATCTAAGCAAAGATCAGGTACATCTAATGCATGCAAGGCCTTTTGAATGGACGGTGACAAATAGAGGAGATGTTTTCTAATTAACAATCCATTCGTTCATGAGGCATTGAATCTGATGGTTAGACATGTCTTGATTTTCATATGTGCAGACGAAAACTTCATTTAGTTAATAATATATCAAAATAGATAAAAAAAAGTGAGATTCTCAACACACAGTAATGCATAGTGTATAACGGCCAGTATCGGAACTACAACTAGGTTGGGACTGGGTTTTAAAATAATATAGTGACTCAAGTTCTTTGCCTATTTTAAATTGAGATGAGGCATGTTTACAGAGCCCTAGCTCCTTTAAGGCCCAGTTGTTTCCATGGAATTAAATTCTCAATAACTCAACCTAAAGTGGGTCCCACTAAAGATTATTAAGGAGGCGAGATTTTGACCTACTATAGTCCAATGTCAGGAAGGTGTCAGATTTTCAATCTCAGTCTAAGCCAAAAACCCAGTTACAGATGTTAGATTGCATTTTCATTCATTCTCTCCTCTTAATTCATCTTCTATGAAAGGAGAGGAGAGATTATTTACGACTACGTCGTCTCATTATATTTAATCAGTTTTAGAAGTACATTCTTAAAGTTGTCAATGGGTGAGATAGGGTCAGACCTGTGGAGTTCAAGCCTAACTCCTATCTGACGGGGTCTCTATATCCACCTACTGGAGAATAACAAGACATAAAAAACACATTTGTACATTCAATCCCACATAGGATTTAGGAACAAGCTCAAAGCCATAAAAGGAACTAATAATATAAAATAATGAGAGCCCATCAAGCTTGTGACCCTATGCTCAAATCAAATCCAGTCCACCCATCAGAAAGAAAAGCATGTCTAGGCCCACTTAAACAGGCCCTGATCATGAAACCCGATTAAAGTCCATCGACAGCCTAGTATTACAGTATCAATCATGGTATTTCACTACTTCCCACTGTCCTCTTCCGTCAATCCATATCGTTTATACGCTATTCTTTGACTGCCAAGCAAATATCAGATTGATTCTAAAATCATGGCAATCCACTCAAAATCCTGCAAAATATGAATGATTGTAGTCAATTTATCTCTTCATAGAAAGTCATATATAGCCACAGCTGATAGGTGGCATTTGGTAGGTCCACTGGTTTGACGGCCTGCACAAGTCGACAGTATCAAAATAGGCTCTCTGCACATTTCTAGCCAGCATCCGTAGAAATGATTTCATTTTATCATTAGTTCGTCACCCTTAATCAGATGGCCATAATGCCTATAATGCCAATGGGATTGACTAATACAACACCAAAAAGCATCTTATATGACCAACATACATTCCCAAAGACGCAACACATATCCACCTGACCATTACTCTGCCCGGAAAGGGCTGAAAATCAACTAATATCATCCATTGCAGCATGAGGCCTAGATAGTAGTGCTTAGTGTTAAAATAGACAACACCTATCACACTATCACAATCATTCAATCAATCCTTACCTTGGAAATCTGAAGGGTACAAAAATAGAAGATGAATAGGATTCTCATGACACTTGCACAATGAGCATCAGCTTTGGACAAACATGAAAGGGTGACGAGGGTTGGTCAGGATCTATTGAATGGTGCACAAGGTCCAAATCTCATCTACAGAAAAGCTCTGAATAATTACAGTAACAGCTCCTTCCCTGTGACTTGTAGCAGTAGAGCATGGTGTGGTTTGCTGCTGCATGCTGCTGCCCCACATCAAACTAGAAAACAAAAGAGCTCTATGTCTCATTACACCCCTTTTGCTTGATGCTTTGTGCTTGGCCCCTGTAACAGACTACCAACTTAAGAAAAGACGGGAGGAAAAGAAAGAATAGCAAGGCCCCCATGCATTGATCGCCCATCTTCTCACCAAGCACATGGGCGCTACTCAATATCATGGCTATATTGATTTGCTTTATGCATTTGTTGAGGATAGCATGGTATATCCTTGGGCCTCAAGTACGGCTAGTGGGAACCATGGTCATGGTGATCCAAGCCATTGATTTGATAGGCTCCATCATCAGTAGATGCACAGAAATACCCCAGGTGGAACAGCTGCAACCCTTCTATATATTGCTTAAACCAAGGCAAGCAGCTAAAGATATTTGCATTCAACGGTGAAGATGCCAAAAATTAAAACTACCTTTGGGAAATGGTCTGCCTGAGGAGAGGACCAAGAGATCAGAAGTCCAATGTTCCAGACGACAGGCCGACATTTAAAAAAACTCAAGGGCCCAAGGATACAAAATAAATGGTGCTAATTTAATACCATCTGAGTCCACCCCTGCCCAGCAGTCCAACACCATCTATGAAGCCACGGCCGACATGTCACAATACTGAACAGACAACCCATGAGGCTGTTGTGACTGTGGTTCACTTTCAAAGCACCCAATTGTAGAGCTAAGTGAGTTATCAGCCTTTCCATTGGTACCGCTGTTAATTCTGATGTGACCTTAAGACCTTGTTGTTATCCTGCCAATTGACTATTGCAACCATCCAAAACATCAGCATCACCCCACGATCATAAAGCCAAAGTTATTGCATTCAGTCGATCATGCACCTTAGCACATCACATGCTGCAAGCCGCCTGTCCCATGCTTTCGTCTCCTTGTGCACTCTCTGCAACTGAGTGAATCAAAGGCACTGGGCAACATTGTTGATAAAGACTGCACTTCTCATTGCCTCTACTAATTCAACCACCTAAGGTGATCAGGTTTCATCACATTAGCATATTTTCCATCTAAGATAGACAACAAACTAATTCAATGAGGATCACAAGTTGAAGAATCACAAAAACAAGTCTATACATGAGAGGACCAAATTGCATACCCAATGACATATTGCTCTGATGACGAACGTCTTTGATCCTCTTTGAACGGTTTGATGAACTGATATCTAGCAGTCTTGACCTTCTCCTTCCCCATTTCCTTTACTTATTTGCATGGTGATGGCCATTGGGAAGACTTTTTAAAGACCTATGGAATGAAGCCAGATGAATCTCCGATTCCCACATCCCCTTGCTGTAATATACAGTAGTTTGCATCTAAAATGTCATTGTTGACATGAATTCCATGTTGCTACCAGTGGCACGGTTACAAGTTCACCATTACAGTCAAGCTGAACTAGAGTGGCAATTAGAAGTTAATGTAATTTCACAATCTGGTGTCCAACTGGACCTCCCAGGAAGAGGTTTTCTCTTGTATGCAAGGATTAAAAAATCGGCTGATATGAACCGGTATCGGCCGGTACCGAACCGACATCTCCATGAGATATCGGTCTCGGTAAATATCGTCAAAATTTCAGCCTATATCGGCCGAGATGAACTTCATATCGGGAGAACCGATATCTCGGCCGTTATTTTCAAAATATTGGCCGAGATGTGATAAAAATGATAAAAACCCTAATTTTTTCATCTTTTTCCCCATCTTCATCTTCTCCTCCTCTCTTCTCATCTCCTTACTACCCATAGCAGCACCCATACTCCATCACACATCCCTCTTGCATATTTTCAAATCCCACATCTATTTTTTGAAGAAAATATTATCTAAGGTAAGAGAAAATCAACTTAAAGCATTTTATTTTGTGTTTTTTTTTTTTTTTTTAATTTTTAGATGAAGCATAGAAATCATTAGGTTTGTCACTTGTGTTGTGTTTTTCATTTAGAAGTTAGATCTACATACTTTCATGCTAGATCTACTCATACACATGATTTTGAACTTTTTTTTCCAATTTTTTTTTTATTTTCGGAGTTTTTAATATTTGAATTATAATATTTCATTTTTTGGGGATTTCATCATAAATATGTTCTTTCAATGATTCATGATCATTGTATGGCGTGTAAATGATTGATCTACATACTTTTATGCTAGATCTATATATTTAGGATTTTGAAAATGATTTTATTAAATCTTTTTTTTCCTAAAAATAATTGTTGTTACTTGTTAGAATATTTGTGATACCAAAGGCTTATTAATAGTGTGTAGATGATAGATCTACATCTACTCATAGTTATAAACATGATTTCTATTTTTATTTTAATTATTTTATTTTCAGATTTTTTAATATTTGAATTATAATATATCATTTATTGAGGATTTCATCATAAATATGTTCTTTTAATGATTCAAGATCATTGTATGGTGTGTAAATGATTAATCTACATACTTTTATGCTAGATCTATATATTTAGGATTTTGAAAACGATTTTATTAAATCTCTTTTTTCCTAAAAATAATTGTTGTTACTTATTAGAATATTTGTGATACCAAAGGCTTATTAATAGTTGTAGATGATAGATCTACATCTACTCATAGTCATAAACATGATTTAGATTTTTATTTTAATTATTTTATTTTCGGATTTTTTAATATTTGAATTATAATATATCATTTTTTGAGGAATTCATCATAAATATGTTCTTTTAATGATTCATGATCATTGTATGGTGTGTAAATGATTGATCTACATACTTTTATGCTAAATCTATATATTTAGGATTTTAAAAATGATTTTATTAAATAATGGTTGCATTATATGAAATACTGGAGAAAACAGCGAACTGCGATACAGACAGGACTCATAACTTAAGGTAACCGAGATTTTGATTTATTATTGTTACTAATGGAAAAAAATATTGTTTTCCAGCATTTTCTAATATTCTGGATTTTTTGGATATTTTTGCAAATTTTTTTGGATTAAAAAAAAAATTCACATCGCGACGACCGCGACCGATATCATATCGGTTTTTCGGCCCGGCCAATACCGCGACCGAGACCTGGATTTTAAACCATGCTTGTATGATTTTAACGTTTCTAATGCTTTGAAGCTGAACCAAAAGATAAACAACTTGTAGATGGCAGGCAGCAAGCAGCATGTAAATGCTCCAATTTAAGAAAATTGATAATTGTTGTGGACCAACCGTTTCCAGGTAGGAAATAACAAATATAGTTACAGAGAAGATGCCACACATGAGAAATCAGCTATACCTTGAGCCATATTACAGGGCATATGCCCTCCAACTCCACTGTGAATTAGCTCGCGCAAGATGGACTCTGGATGTTAAAACTCACTCACTGACACCAATATGCTAGGCAAACTCCAAGCATCATACCTATGAGTGCATTTAGTTAGTTAAAGAATTCAATCGATGCAAGAGATGACCATCATAAAATAGTTGTTACAGTTTATGTTTTGGGGACTCACTCAATTGGTCAAAAGGTTCTAGTGCACGTCATGTCCTAGAAAATGCATATACTTGTATGAATTTGTCTTTCATAGAAACAAAGAAAGGAAGCTTTAAAAGTTCAACAGACAACAGAATTGTGTGACAGAAAAGGATACAAGTGCATGTGCAAGGCTTTCGGCAATTATACAAAACAAAACGATTAAATGCTTTGTTTCGTTTCATAAATAACTAATATCTGATTATTTTGGTACTTGGAATACTTCAATTGTTTATTTAGTTGAAGAAGAAAAAGCCCATTGCCATTATAATCACTCATAAACACAAAACTACAGGGATTGGGAAATATACATCATAAAACATCACAATTAACAGAAAGGATATGAAAGAAGCTTAAGCCACATCTGGCCAGGCAGGGGGCTTAGTAATCTGGCCTGTCCCACCCCACCAGTCTGTCATAAATGCAAACAACAGTCCTGACCCGTACCTAGAGCACTTAATGACGTAACTCAACAGCAGTCATCTTCATGGTCCGTTATAAAGCCATCATATGGTTCTCGACTTCTCGTCATCAAAATCATTTCATTTGAGTATCACATGTTATAGTTATCACAATGCTCAATTCCTTCGATGTACAAGTCCTCAGAAACAAAGGAAAAAAAAAACTGAGGCTGAGTTGCTATGATGTGTAAGTCATTGTGACTGCATTGGTCCCTTTTTATAAAGTATGAAAGAACACTGATATGGATCAGACTTAATAAAGAAATTAATTAATTGATCAATTAAGAAGACGGAGAAAAGACATAGAGCGGCTTGTCAAAAATGCTCGATAAACTTTTAGAAATGACCTTGCAGGAATTTTATTTTTATTTTATTTATTTATTTTTATTTTTTTTGTGGGTGGGTGGGTGGGTGTTTTTTTTTTTTTTTTTGGGGTGGGGTGGGGTGGGTTGGTTTTGCACTTCAGCACTTGTTCTTGGGTGGAAGTTATAATAAAAAGCTAAGCAAAAATTGGAGTGGAACTAAGTGTAAACAATGCCAAAAATAAGTTAAAAAATTGGCAGACACTTTACAAGGAAGTAAACTTCTTACCATGTCTGGTCTAGGATAGAATGACGCGTTAAAATAGTAATTGCCCTAGAGTCCTAGACAATGTGTGGAAAACTTTGGAGCAGGTAAATCAGCATAGCACCTACATTTTAACCCATTATGTCTTCACATTCTTTCGTCCAATGAATTTCATTCTAACTAAATTAACTTGATTGATGCAAGCAAAGAGTAGACTAGCTGAGTATAGGCATATTACTATCAATGTCTATAATGAAATATGTGATCTTATTGCTAATGATGTCGCTCAAGGTCCAGCAGCCCTTAACGGAACTGAACAGAGCCAGGTGTATCTTTTACAAATGATAACGGATGCTGAATTCATCAGTAACAGTTTTGGTACTGACACAGATGGGCTGGATGATATAGAAGAGGCTGACTTGCCTCAGCTGTGGTAAATTTACCAGAACATAGATCCACCCCATCACACGAAACTGACAACAACAAAACAAGTAAGAGCATAAGGTATCGTTTGGGAAGAAGGTAAAATGAGGGGAAGGACAAAAAAAAAGGGGAAAATGGAGGGAATGTTGAAATTGAGGGTGTCTGAGAAGTGGGGAGGGAAAGTGGGGGAGAGGAATTTGGGGGTAAAATTTTTGAAATTTGTCTTCAAAATTTTCTCTTCAAAACTGGGGGGAAAATATGAGGGAAAGAGGAGAAAGAGGGGTCAAATTATTGAATTGCCCTTTTATCTCTCCTCCCCTCCCCCCTTCCCAAACAAGAGGAGGTAAAATTAATTTTCCCTCCCCTCCCCCCTTCCCAAACATAGTGTAAGTCGATAGCGAGAAACAAAGTGATAGACACATTGAAAGATATTGTGAACGCTATCCATGTGCTTGCAGAGCACATACACACTCCAGTCCACAGCTTACGAAAGTTATAATTTCGCTTTCTTTTATACCATCTAATATGAAAATGCATGTCATTGACTTTCATGCTTGTGATGATAGAAGGGCACTAACATTCTTGAGTTTCAATCATGAAATGAAGATGCAGTGGTTGAAGATGAATTTTCATCGAAGATCCTCCAGTCACGTCCCTTGAAATTCTCGAGGAGAAGCATCCTTTTCATTTATATTTTTATGAACATGAATTTAAGTATCAGATATGGATGGATGACTGTATTAAACTAAATATACTGTGTAGCAGGATGTGGAATAACTTTACTTTTAACTATTGGAAACATTTAAACTATTAACTTATATGTTATAGTATCCAGATGTTTGTCAAAATTTGCCATGTGTGCAATACTGTTAACAAGTGGAAACTTTTAAACCATTAACTTATATGTTATGCTATATAGATGTTAGTCAAAATTAGCCATGTGTGTAATTACTATCCTTGTAGTCGGAGTTCATTATTTTTGGTTGAATGGGGCTGTAATAGGTAATCTTTTGGGTGTTGGACAGGGTTGGTTATGGGTTTCTTTATGTGGGTTTGATGATGATGGGATGGTGCTGATTTTATTACAAGGTTATTTCTATCAAATATTAACTGTTTGGTGGAAGATTAGGGGAAGGTTATACAGTACTTAACAATTGTTTTATAAGGGTATTTTGTTGAAATTCTTATAGTATTCTAATAAATTACAGGTAATAGAACAAGGTTAATTTGATAGAAAATGTAGTTCACAGTACATGCAAAAAGTTACTCCCTGTCTCATATTTTTCTGCATTAATTTAAACTCATGATGGACGTGTGCCGTAGCCCATCACATGTAAGAGTTGCTTGCTGGAATTCCATTTTGTTATGGTAGGCAAAACCCATATATGCACAGTATGGTGTCTATACATCGACGAACACCCTACACTTGAATCTATAACCATTTCCCAGCTTTAAGGTAAAGGAATATATATATATATATATATATATATATAGTCATCCACAAATGTAATTTTAGTTCATGTAGCTACGAAACAGGGAATTTATGAAATTCAGGATGCATGAAATTCTCAAGCAGGAATTCCAACACGAATGCAACAGGGAATTCGGGGAATGACAAAATTCAGCAGCATTCCCAATTCCTACATTTAAATTAATTCCCAGACAACCACTACACATGAATTCTAGAAATTACCATTAAAAAAGGAATTCTAGAAATTCCAATAAAGAAATGCGCCCTTAGAAATTAGTTTCCTTGCAAAATTTCTCAAATCCTATAATGCTTTAGTTCTAAGATAAAGTTGTTGACAGACAATCCTGATATTCCCATCATATTAAGTGGAAAACTAGTTCATATTTGCGTCTACATATATTTGATCAACATTGGCCTTCTCTTTCTTTCTTTTTTCCTTTTTATTTTACAAGGGACTCAAACTTATTAACCCGACAAAAAATTACATGTCCCTAACCAGCTGACCAACAGCCTGGGAATACATACATATTACATATGTGTATGTGTGCAAACCAAGTTACATTGACATAATGTGTTAGAGGGTAAGAAGCCAAGGTACAGGCCCAATCGGGGAAAATGAGAAGTGAAGCCTGAAATGAAGTTTTGTTATTTTCGAATTGCTAACATGACTGGAACTCACATTCTCATGGCTGTAAAGACCGAAAAGTTGGGGAAAGACATTAGAATGAGAAGTTGCATAATGCATAGCTTTACATTAGGTTGAGCAGAAAATAGAACTCACAAATGCAACCCTAAATAGATGAGATAAAGCTGCATCCTCAATAAAATTGGTTATCCCTTGATGGATAAGTAACTAGTCCAAGGGTAGCTCATCAAGTCGTGCTTTTTAGAGGATGTGAGTGTAAGAAACCATACACCAACCTAAAAGCTTAAGCTGATAGGTGGAAGGCCCAAACAGGTATATATGAAGCCATGTCCAACTCAGGACTTATGCAATGTGGGACTTTCCAACACCCGCGCCCCCCCCCCCCCCTGCAGGCCCAACAGATTTCATGGACGGACTTGCCACGTGGGCTACACAATAATGACAGGAGCCACTAGGGCTACACAAGAATGCTGGGATCGAAACCCGCTCTGATACCATGTAAGAAATTATATACCAACTTAAAAGCTTAAGCCGATAGGTGGAAGGCCCAAACAGGTATATGAAGCCATCTCTAACTTAGGACTTAGGGAATGTGGGATGTGAGACTTTCCAACAGTGAGTTGTAAAATTTTAGTGTTTTCCCTGGATCTTCCTAAAGGTAGCATAACAAGCATCTAAAATTCATTTTAATGTATAGTTAAAAATGTAGCTAATCTTGAGGGGAGCTTGTCAGGACATGCCTTTTAGGGGATTCCTGTTGTAAGACTTTACTATTTCCTTGGAGTGTCTCTTTATGTCTAAAGTACTTGCATTCCTCCCCTCACAACTGCCAATTGTATTAGTTGCACGCGCACGTGCATATATATATATATATATATATATAGAGAGAGAGAGAGAGACCCTTCAATACACCGTAGTTTGGAAGTTAGAATATAAGATAAGACATAATAGAAATGTTCAAGTTAATCCCACACAGATGGGATAAGGCCAAGATGATGACAATGATGTTGTTTTGCTCACCCATAACAAGATTGATCTCATAAAATATGCCACCTAAGATATGGATAATTGAATTAATGATTGGACCTTTCCCCTTATAAGATTGTCCTTGTTGGAGTAAATTGGACACTCATGGCAGAGTAAGAAGCAGTCCGTTGCATCAATTGTCCAAACAATCTGCTTTGATGGCCATTGTTGTAAATGTTATAATTTTCTGGTTAAATGATGCTGAAAATGGAGATGCAGTTGAAGATGCCATTGGATGAATCCAAATCAATCGTTGAACTAATTTTAAGTTAAATTTTGGATTGTCTGTTGTAACATTCACTTATTGGATGGCCATAACCATCTAATCGAACTATCAAGTGACCTTAGTGATATAGATAGATAATCCAAAGCAGGACCAACAGAGGGAATTAGACGTCTTTTGTTATAACCAATCTTGGACATTCCAGAATTGGATTAAAAAATTGTCAATTTGTAAATATAGGAGCAACAATAGCATCACAACATATAATATTCTTACAAATATGAAAATTGTAATTTAAAAGAAGTGCATATTGTCTAACAATTAAGTGCATTCAAATGCTAACTAAAAAAAATCGAACAGGTACCAATTAACTAAATGAAAAACTGCAGTATATTATAATGCTCTCTAAGCGCTTGAAAATAAAGACCAGCAAATGTGCCCAGGGGACAGTGTAAGGTGCCACTATTGCAACCTTGAGGCCGAAGTCATGTTACCAATCAAAAGAGAAAAGTAATAAGCACTAAATCCATTAGCATATTACAAATGGACTAAACGATAGGTTAGGATATTTTAGTACTAACCAAAGAAGAAATAAAACTGCAAATGTTACCTTTGCCTGTTCTTGGTGAATGAAAATCAAATTATCCCCAGAAATTTGCACAAGGAAGACCTCAAAACTTATCATCTGGTACAAAACCCCTCTGCAACATTTCATCATGCAGACGGAATGCCTCTTTCAAGTTGTTCCCAGCAACGTATCCACTTATCAATGATGTATAAGTAAACCTATCAGGTGATAGACCAGCCTTTATCATCTTATTAAAGATGAAATCAGCATCATGCATCCTTCTTTGTCCACAAAACCCATCAAGAAGTGTATTGTATGTGATAACATCTGGCTGCACCCCCTGATTTTCCATTTTATCAACCAAAGAAAAAGCCCTGTCCACCTTTTCTTCTTTTACAAACCCATGAATAAGAGTGTTGAATGTTATCCTATCAGGACTAACACCTTCTACCATCATCTTGTTAAAGAACTCTTCCGCTTCCATTGCATTCCCTGAACGACAGTATCCTTTAACGACAGAGTTCCAAGTCACCACATTGGGCATGATACCTTTGTCCACCATTTCATCCCATAACCTAAATGCCTCTCCAACATTTCCTTTACTACAGAGTTCATCAATTAAGGTGCTGTAGGTAACATGATTAGGAAATATTTTCCTAGATATCATGTCGTTCCACAACTCATTAGTCTTCTCCATGTCACCTTGTTTGCAGAATCCATCAATCAATGTATTGTAGGTGATGATGTCCACCTTAAGGTTCCTTTCGATCATCATATTGAATAAACTGAGAGCCTTATCCAGACAGCCATCCTTACAATAACCATAAATGAGCGGTAGTAAACGTGTAATAGTCAGGAGCTATCCCTCTCTCTATCATTTCATTGAAAAGCTCATTGGCATCCAATAACCTTTTCTCCTTGCATAATCCATTTAATATAACATTATATGTAACTACATCGGGAACGCACCCTTGCTTAACCATTTCATCTCGCATCTTTAAAGCCTCAACAATCAATCTGCTCCTACATAATCCGGAAATCAGCATGGTATAAATAACACTATCTGGGACTAAACCAAGACCTTTCATATCTCTAAAATAGATTAACGCTCGATCGTGATCTCCCTTCCTCGAAAACAGCCCAATGAGCAAGCTAAAGCTGACCATATCAGGAACTAAACCCCGCCCCAACATTTCTTCATATAACTTGACGGCATCGATCACATGACCCTTCTTGCAACACCCACCAATCAATATATTATAAGTGGCCGTATTAGGATTCAATCCAGCCCCCAGCATCTCACCCAATATCTCCATTCCTCTGGCATGTTTTCCCCACTTACAAAACCCATTTATAAGAACATTATAGGTGACTACATCAGGACTCAATCCCTTCCGCTTCATAGAATTCATCAACGCCATTGCATATTCCAATGGCCCTTCTTTGCAATGTGCCTTGATCAGCGTGTTATATGTCACCATATTCGCAAAAATTCCTACCCGTTCCATTTCAAGTAAAAACGACTCCACGCGTTCCATCTTCCTCTCTTTGCACAATGCATTAACCATTATATTAAGCGTATAAACATTCAATCGAATTCCACTCCTGGCAATTTCTCTGTAAATCCCCCACGCCATGTCAACCCAGCTGATATTAACCAAACCTCCTAGAAGGCTGTTGCAGGCATTCACAGATGGCAAAATGCCCCTGCTTTTCAAAATATGGAACGCTTCGGAAGCTTCTCTCAATTTCCCCGCCTGGACATATGTTCTGATCAAAAGATCAAAAGTCAGAGGATTCGAATTGCAATTCGAGCCCGTAGAAATCAACGCATTGATGATTTCGGGACGTGACGCTCCACTCTTTCGGACCATTCGCAGAATCAGCACCTGTGCTTCGGAAGTCCTTCCACTTCGGACAAGTACGTGAATCATCGCGCTCAAGGATTCCGAAGAGTGCTTGAAAAAATCCAACCTTTCACATAAAAGATCGACAAATCTCTGCCCTAAACTTGGATTGGAGCCGCATCTGCGCAATACGTCGATGACGATAGAAGAACTGAGAGAAGGGATTGAATTGCGAAGCAGATTGAGATTTCCGTGTTCTAGATTGAAAAGGACCTTGTCTGCAGCAGGAGAATCGGATTCACGAACTGAAGAATCTGGTTTTGAAGGTGTTGGATTGTGTTGTCGGGTTAGGGTTTTTTTAGGGCTAGGGTTTTGGTGGAATGAGAAAGAGAGAGAACGGTGAAGGTACCTGAGACGAGATGAAGGTGATGTTCTGGAGATTGGAAGAGTCGTCATTGGGAAATTCTATCAACGGAGATATGTGAGAATTACATGGTCGTTTTGGGGCGGCACTTGAGAATTCAGAGCTATAAATCAGTCGATGGAGCCATTTTTTGAAATCCAGACCGCTCAGAAGCTCACTAGCGCGACTTCTTGAACTGGTGGGAAATGCAGAGTCGTCACATTGAAGGAGGGGAAATAGGTTCTCTCTCTCTCTCTCTCTCTCTCTCTCTATCTATCTCTCTCTATATATATATATATATGCCCCTACGTTTGGCTTATTTGTAAAATAACCCTGCTTTTGAATAATTAGTGTGACCCCCTTGTGAAATGTTCGAATCTTCCTGCCCGCATCCATTCAAACTATTTTTAATTGGTTTAACCAAAATTTGATGCCTTTTATTATTTTATTTTTTATAGATAAAAAGGTAAATTCCATCATGAACTTATGAACAACAGTATATTTACTAATAATTTTTTTTTCCTTTGATTTATTGATGTGGATGAACAATATTGTTTGGTGACAATTTTCATATTATTATTTTTCTTTTTGATAACGTGGGTATCCCTGTTGTGCCTTCATCAATAGTACTATTTCCTCGAGTGCACATGAAATGGTCAATCACTCAAATTCTTTGGAGGGCACGTTCATTTGTAGGAATTCGGGAATAAAAAAAAATCAAGGTTGTGCTTTTTTTTTTTTTTTTGGCAAATGCTATGAGTAGAAAATGGTGCAAATGATATATGACAGGGCTAAACTTATGAAGATTTAATAATTAAAATTTTCCAATGGTGTAAATGACACATGTGAAAATCATGACATATGAAAATCCTATAAAAACTAATACAAACAAACAATTGAAATAATCGTTTTAATTGATTTTTAAACCCAGGACACATGATAAAAAAGTGGGGCCATTGGGTCCAGAAGATTCTACAAGGCTACATGCACTGGGAAAAGTTGTGCACCTGTTGGGGGAGAAGCACAGAAAATTCTCCCTGGAAGGGTCGCTATATAAAAAATAAAAAAAATATATTAGAGGGTCTATATATAAAATCTACTTATGCTTTTATAAAAAAGAAAGCATAAAGTGTTATGTGAAATTCTTTGGGGGAATGTCGAACCCCAACCCTTCTAGTTATGCTAGTATGTACCCGGATCTATAATAATTTTAATGATGGGACCGGTGTAGCAAGCATGGCTCAATGTGTCATGCAATTTCCGTTTTTATGCTGAGGGATGTGATCTAATGAGGAGATTACATGTGCAGTCCCGCTCTATAGGTTATAGTCCATTTTAAATCAAACTATGATAAGTATAATCCTTTGGATGCACCGGTTGTCCATGATCTCAGAGTAAGTTTTTTCTTGCCACTGCACTGCATTATATAAGAAAACCTAATTTAAGGCCTTTGAAATTTGAATCAAGGGCTATGAAAATAAGGTGGGGCTAATTTTTCACCCCTAATTATCCACGTGTTTTCATCTGCCTCTTTCTCATTGATAGACTTGTTAATAAGTGGGCTCTACTACTTAGATTTCGTGTTAGCAATATGTAGTCGGTGACAAACTCCAAAGGTGTGCATTTGCAATTTCCTATAAAATGGAGGGGCAACGTGTTTTCTTTTGTTAGTATATACAGACAGAACGTATAGCTTCTTCGTTATCGTTCTAGGGTTTCATAGCTCGTCCACGGTTCGTAGTTAGGGTTCCAAGAAGCGGAGAAAATCGACCGAGTCTAGAAGGAAGGAGGGTAATACGATCTTCCGCTTCTTTTCTCTCCCCCTCATCGCGCTTCAATTTTTTTTTTTATTTGTTTCTTCTTTCCTTTTCGATTATCTGTTCTTAAATGCCAAAGTTGTGAATTTATTGGTATTATGGAACAAACGTCGACGGATTCGTGGTTGGATCTGTTTCTTTCAATTCTCTTTGAGTTTTATGAATCTTTAGATTTGCTGAGCATCTCGTGGTTGGTGAATTTGATCGATAGATTCTTTGTTGAATCCTTTATTTGCGCTTCATTGATTTTGTTTGGGCATATTGTAGTTCTAATTTGGGTTCTAACTTTGGCACGTGATTATCTTTTTTTTTTTTTCCTTTCTCTTTGATGTTTGAATCTTTGGTCAGATAATGATGTTGCACCTCTTTGAATCTCAACTCATACTTTGAAGGGATTCAGATTGGTTTATGGATTGACGTCAATCTGTCTGTGGGATCTTCTATTTATTTCTTACATTGATTTTGTGATATTGGGCGATGATTAATGGCTAATCTTGGTGTTCTTCTTATTGGATACAATGGTTTGGTTTCTCATCTTAGTGGCTAGCAGCCTGAATCCTCGGAGGTGAGAGCGGTGGTAAGCGCTGGGTGGCTTAATTCTGTTGTCGGCTGGGGAATTGCAGAATCGCACTAAGTCTGGATGATGTTGCCAAAAACCAGGATGATTACTTCCATAGCACTGAGAAAATGTTTTTGAAAATATAACAATTTTACATGATTAAAAAAATAATTTTTTTTCCCAAAAACAAATCTTGGGTTTTATCACATTTTATTGTGATTTTGTTGGGATACTTTCATCCATGCTGATAAATTGAATATGAGATAATATCTGGATAAAACATTTTGTAGAAAATATTGCCATATTATCTTGGCAAATTCAAAGTGTCAGAGATTTTTGTTACGCTGCCTCCAATTGCATAGTGGGATAGAGAAGTGTCGGTTCAAAGCATTCATTTGGAGCCATCTTTGCATGTGGAGAAAACATTGGGTGTTTTTGAGTGATTGTTCAAGATATTTTACCCTCTTCACCATTGTATTTCGACAGCTTTATTATTTATTATGTTTTGGCTTCAACTTTTTTACTTCAAAGATTTTATATGATTGTGTTGTGAGAGCTTCAAGATGGAGCATGTATAGGAGGATTTGGTATTTGAGGATTCCAGTAAGAGGGTGCCCAAGTCATGAGAATTAACATGGTTGACCTTGGTGTAACTATGTCTGTTTGTGCATCCATTACAGGATAGGTTTTCACAAATTCTGCAACCGAAACTTCTGAGAGAACATCAAGGACCTTGCAGGGGTAACACCGACGGGGTCCACGAGAAATGGATGCTGGGCGCTATGTTCTTCAGCAAGGATGGGAAACTAACAGCGTAATTGCAGTTTTCTCTTAAAAAACCTATGTGGGATGATATACAAGAAATTATGGCTCGTCTGATTGTTCTCCATGTTTACTGGCATCTCATCCTAAAAGAACAATTAAAGAAAGCCGTTGGCCAGTGAGGAATATGGAATGGATTTACCTACCCCTGCCATGATTATTAGTTGCTGACTTGGCTTGTTCTGTTTAATCCACAGGCTTTGGAGGGGTACGGTGGGGTTCATGAGTCAGAGTTCAGGTGAGTACTGAAAGATGCTCGTCTTGTATGGGTAATGTATTAAACGACATGCACCCAAAATTATAGTGATTTCGTATACCAAGTGTGATTCACATTGGTTGATACTGTGTGCCACACATCTTTTGCTTGTGTTTAAGTTGTTAGAGAAACCTGATTCTTGGAGTTTTATAGTTCTATATTGATCAGCATGTGCATACTCTGTTTTTTACATTCTGACTCTGGCATACATATGTTGTTATAAATGGTTTTGTCTTTTCTCTGTGCTTCATTTGCTGTGATAGGATTGGCGGATCTTATAGTGGTAGGAGCCTTTTGGATGAGGGATTTTCAAGGGACAACATATATCCAAGGAGTGCATTCCATCAAGACCTTCACGAGAGGGATAATTACCCTCCGCCACCATCTGCTCTTGGCATTTGGCCCCAATCAAGAAGAAGTTATGATGAAGAATATGCGCATATTAGAGAATCGAGAAGACATGAGAAGCCATACCTTGACTCATTCCATGAGATGGATAGATTTCGTGAAACAGATAAGTATAGAGAGATTGATGCATTCAATGAAGTTGATAAATTTCGTGACAGCTATCGTGGGGTCGACAGCTATCGTGATGTTGATAACTACCGTGATCATGGGCTTGATAGGCCTGCCAGGTTTGGTGGACGCGATCGTGGTGATCTTGGCAGTGATGACTATGACTATCGGCAGCATCGTATTTCCCATCCAAGCAGGGAGGGCAGTCGTGAGAGAGATTATGATTATGGTCGCTATAACTATGATTCTGATTATGAGAGAGGTAGGAGAGAATCAAGAGAAGGTAGTTGGAGAAGGCGTGACTCTCGTGATCGTGAATGGGATAAGAGATGCCTAAGTCGAGAGAGAGATCAGAGTCCGCATAGAAGGCGCCATGACCGATCCCGGTCTCGTGGGTATGATGAAAGGCCCAGATCGAGATCTCCTCGAGGGCGTAGCCATGGTCGTAGTCATAGAGAAGACAGCCATGAAGACAGTCGTCATGAGAGGAGTGAGAGACGTAGGGATCGGGATGAAAAACGGTACCATGATCATTCGTCAGTGGTATGCTTACACATTTTTATTTTTGAATATTAGTATCCATGCTTAAACATTTAACTTTATACATATGCCAATTTGTGTTCCCAGAGTTTGAACCTCTGGAAGGGCTAAATGAATTTTTTTTTTCTTTTGTAGGCTCCTTCAGCCACACTTGTTGTGAAGGGTTTATCACAAAAGACAACTGAAGAAGATTTATATCAGATTCTTGTATGTATTTTACTCATTGCATTATTTTAAATGAAGCTCCTGCTTTCTTTTATTCACGGGTCAATCTCTTTTATACTTTCAAGATCTTATTTTTTGTTTTCTTTGACTTGTGGATCATTGTTTTTTCTATTCTTGATTCCTCAGGCTGAATGGGGACCCCTTCGTCATGTCCGTGTCATTAAAGAACGAAATTCTGGTGTTTCTCGTGGATTTGCTTTTATTGATTTCCCTTCTGTGGTATATATCTGGTCAACGGTATCCTCTCAGAATCTATTATTCAGTTGAAAGTTGAAACAATTATAATTTTGAAATGCATTTTTGTTATACAGGGAGCTGCGCGTAGCATGATGGATGGGATTGGTGATGATGGTCTTGTTGTTGACGGGAGAAAACTCTTCTTTGAATATAGGTGGATGCCCTTCATTTGAACTTCTAGTTATGCTCAAAAAAGGAGAAAACTCTTGGAGATTAGTTTTCTATCTTGATCTAATTGTAGAATATTACTCTTTTTTCTTTTGCTAATATCTATGAAATTTATCTAGTATTGTTTCACCGAGGAATGATTTAATAAGATTGGCCCAAACTTCAATTCTAATTATGGATGCAATGTGCGTGAAAACATACCTTGCTTGGACAAGAGACTGATCTGATCAGTAGCCTCCAAAAAGATGGATTAGAAAGTTTATGCCCGACCATTCATTTTAGCCTCCTCTTCTTTAAATCTTTGTTGAAAGCCAGACCAGATGGCTATGTCATCCGGTCGTGGTGGAATTCCAATGATGTCCAAGACGTGACCTTCCATGAATGGTGGCGGACCCTGAAATGCAGGACCTTGAATTGGTTAGGTGAAATTTCACTCGCATGTCATCCAAGCTGTGCCCATCTTATCTTGGATCCCTTGTGAGTGCTGTTTGGCTTAAGCTTATATCCCACTCTGTAGGTTGCCCTAAATTGTGGTGCTGACTGGTTTCACTGGTTTATTCTTCTTACTGTACATTTTAGGAGCGTCATACATGAGTATCAGCATTCAATGTTAGATATTTTGCTATAATATAGAAGAGAATTCTGTATTCGGCCATTTATGATTACTTACATTTACTTTTTGTTATCCTTTGAATATTTTGGTTGGTATGTGCCTGAAAAGTTTCATATTCTCTATTCTCCATGACAAAGCTCTGTATTTGTCAATGTTTGAAATTAGTGTCAGAATTACCTGAGCAGGATGAGTCTGAGCTGAGCTCTACAGTTTTCTGACATTTACTTGAAATACTGTTATGTATATCTGCCAACGCTGAACCTGCTTGTTTGAAGTTACTAAATTAATGTCATGGCTGTTTTTCTCTTAAATCAGTTGACAATAACTGTGGATTATTACATTTCTCAGATGTTATGGACTACTATTTGCCCTTGTACTAATAAATGTATTGTGCTGCAGTAGCAAGCCAACTGGTGGGATCGGCGCTCCTCCTTTAGGGCAGGACGCTGCTGGAAAATCTGGCCATGGCCACATTAAAAGCATGGCTCCACCATGTGATTGGATGTGCACTATATGTGGCTGTGTTAATTTTGCACGCCGGACATCCTGTTTCCAGGTTCGTATCTGTGGCAATTATAGTATGATCAGGAATGTGGTGGGAGTGGTGTTGAAATATTGCTTCTTATAAAAAGAGAATAAAAAAAATCTATAGACTTTACAGTTGATTTTTAGATATTTCATAACATGCACTGTTTCTCATGTACTGCTTGCTTTCCTCTTTAATGGAAGTAGTCATTCAAAAAAAAAAAAAAAGAAAAAGAAAAAGTGCACAGCAGTTTGTCATATGGATGTTATGATAGTTGACTAAGGACTTCTTGGTGATGTAGTTTGTGTATTCATGCCATTACATATATTTTGTGGTAAATTAATATTATTTAGTAGCTGGACAGATGTATAATTCATGGATCACCAATTTTTGGACAGCTATATCTTAGTGTTTTAATGGTCTTTGTTTATGCTATGTAGTGTAATGAGGGACGAACCGATGATGCTCCTTCAGCAGATGTGACAGCATCCACTCCAACAGCTGGAAAGAAAGGGTCAGATGCAGGTATGTTTTCTGGAATGTGTTACAGTATTCGGCCAATATTTTCTGTACCTATAATGTTGACAAGTAAGCATGTTATCAGGACCTACCCATGTGTTAGTTGTCCGGGGCTTGGATGAAAATGCTGATGAAGAAATGCTTCGTTACGAGTTCTCCAAGCATTCTCCAATTAAGGTATTGGATATTGTTTAACTGTTTGGTGAAGTGTATTTGCTCTAGCTCGTAATTTTGAATTTTTGCTTTTTTTTTTTTTGTTGGCAGGATCTTCGTCTGGTTAGGGACAAGTTTACCCATGTCTCAAGGGGATTTGCATTTGTGCATTTCCATTCGGTAGGGACATTCCTCTTTGCACCACTGAGTTATAGTGGTATTATTGCCCTTTTCTAATTGTTCTTCCAATGCATTGTTTCTCCATTTAGGTGGAAGATGCTACAAAAGCTCTGGAAGCAACCAATGGTACAACTCTTGAGAAGAATGGTCAAGTTTTACGGGTGGCATATGCAAAAAGCATTCATGGGCCTGGTCCATCTGGTGCTTTGCAGTCAAGCAGCCTTGCTGCTGCAGCAATTGAAGCAGCAACATTTGCTCAACAGGTGCATCTCTTTCCTCCAGTCCTTTCTCTGTCTCTGCTTCTGTCACATTAACTGACCGGAACCTTCTGGTGTTCTTTTCAGTTTGTTCCTTTATTATGCAAAGCCTTTTAACTTATGTCCCATCTCAGTTGTTTCTCTACAGCAGCTAGCAACAACATGAAGTGTGCATTATTTTTCCGTGTTTTCGTTAATTTTCCTTAAGACCCGTTTGTTATATATATATATATATATATAATCTTTTATTTTATAAGTCTTCATCTTTAATTGCCTATTTTCCTTCTGTGTATATATATCTGGCTGGGTGCTAGCTTCTATTTGATTGGAAGTGTGCATTATATTCTGCATGTAAAGAAGTGTTATTGGTAGCTTGATAGGATACAGTAATACATTCTTGTTCTTGCTGCTATTTGGGATATGCCAATTTGTAATATGTGCTTGCTCGTTTTTCATGTGCTCTCTAGTCTTTTTCAGCATTTCTCCAATTGCCAGCAGACAACAAGATGTTTCAAGTGTTCACAAAAAATATAAATAATTGTTGGTTCTTTGTCCTTTCAGTATGATGCAGTTGGATGGGCACCAAAGGAATACAATCCAGATGACAAACAATCTGGGCTTGAACAAGGCAACAATGAACATACCAATGGTCAAAAAGGTGGTTCAGCTCCCCAATCTGGGTTTGTATGGGATGAAGCATCTGGCTACTATTATGATGCTTCTTCAGGCTTCTACTATGATGCAAACACTGGTAAGTATCTTGTTTGCTGCTTTTTATTAGCAAATAGCTAGCACTCGCAGTATGTTTTCTGGTGTTTAATGTCAAGTACAACTTGGAGCTCTTCTAGTGATAGCTGCAGCTCTGTTGACTTGCAGTATGCAACAATTACTATAACCTATTATAAAGGAACTGACAATTATAGTTGTTTTTTAATTTTCTGAAGGGGACAATCTGGGAATATTTGGATATTTTTTGTTGGGAATATTTGGAAAATAGTAGCATATTAGACCATAAAATCTACACAAGCTACAATATCCAACAGCCATTATGTTATTGAGACTGGTTTTGGTTTTTGATGTTTCATAGCCAATTTATCAACCATTAGTTCCCTGTCTATAAAATGTACACAAGCTACTGCTACAGATCCCTAGCTTTAGTATTATTGTTTTGTTGAAAGAGATGGTTGTTAACCTTCCTTGAAACCTTTAAGATCAAGGCTCCAACCATGGATAATGATTCACTGATGGTGATAGTGGTGGTGGCGGTGACGACGATGATGATCATCAATTCATGATGATGCTACTGTTATTTTTGTTTCACTATCACGACCACCATTGCAGACTTATCCCATCTCATCATTTTATTATTTATTTATTTTTTCGAGTAATCATCTTATCGATGCCATTTTGTTTATCTTTTAAATTTGCATATTTATGCATGTTGCCTATGCTTTTTTGTTGATTTTTTATTTGATTTTAAATGCAGGTCTTTATTACGATGGTAATAATGGAACATGGTATTCTTATGATCACCAAACTCAACAGTACATACCCTGTGTTGGTCAGAGTGATAGTAAGGCATCTGAAAAATCAACTGAACCTTCCAAAACATCGGATGGTGGAAGCAGCAAAAAAGTAGTGATATCTGCACCTGCTACTACGACAACATCAAATGAAAAGTCCTCGTTGCCAGATGCTGTTCAGGCAGCAGCTGCTGCAGCCCTAGCAGCAGAGAAGAAAGAGAAAGAGAAGTTGAAAGAGATAAGGCTGGCATCAAAGAGTAGCCTTTTGGCGAGTAAAAAGAAAATGAATAATGTGTTAACAATGTGGAAACAAAGGAATCATGAGGGTCAAGCTACCCGTGTGGTCCTTGATGACAATCCTCCATCAGCATCAGCAGATGATAGACCATCTAATTCTTTCAATGCTGCAAAAAACAAGTTCAAGTCTGATGCTTTAATGACAAAGGAGAATTTAGCTAGCACTGGATTGACCTCTACTGCTGTAGGTCGTGGAGCTGGTAATCAAGCAAATATGTCGCATGCTACTCCATCTGTCACTGCAGACTCACTGGTTAAACCAATGCCTGTGAGTAACAGCTTAGGAGGCACTATTATGGGTGTCATTAGAGGTTCTGGGAGAGGAGTTGTTAAATCAGATACAGTATATATGGGATCATCTAGTGGTGGCAGTGTTCCTTCTACCACTTCAGCTACTGCTATGGGCAGTGTGGGGACATCATCATCAAGTTCTGAGTTGCCCACAGCGGCGACTCCCTTCAGAACAGATGCATCAGCACTTGGTTCATACACACCTCCTGCTGCAGCTGGGAGTGGCAAGCGTAGGTTTTCTGAGATGCCACAGCAATCAAATATTCAAAAAGAACAGCCACAGACAACATATAGGGACCGTGCAGCTGAAAGAAGAAGTCTGTATGGTTCATCCTCATCTTCTATTGGAGATGACTTGTCAGACCTTGCTCTTGGAGATCCAAGTAAGCAGAAATTACTTAAAATTTTTTCAAATAACAAAATTGTGATAAAAGAAATTCCTTCCAAAATATCTATGATGTATAAGAGCCGCTTCTAGAACCTACCCCCAAAATACCTTTGAAGTATAAGAGCGGCATGCTTCTAGAACCTACCCCCAAAATGGAAGTGTGTGCCTCCCTTGTGATTAATTAATTTTTGAAAAGATGTTATCACCTGCATGCACTCTGATTTGGCCAAGGACCTGGCAGTTTGATCAGCACACCTATGAATATGCTGAAGGGAAACTGTAGAAGAACATAAGTCGTAAAAACTTAATTGCTGCCATTCAAAAAAAAAAAAAAAAAAAAAAGATAGAAAGAAAGAAAAGAATAAAAAAGGTCATAAAAATTTAAATGCTGCCACCGTGTATGCATATTTGACTTTAAGAAGGTTTTTTTTTTTGGGTAGAAACATCTGGTGGTCTTTAAGAAGGGTTTCAATTCATCTTGACGTTTTCATTGAATCTCCCTAAATATGATGCTGTCCTTCAAATGATTTATTGAATGTCCTTGACTCTTTTATAATTTAGACGAATTCTGTCTTGTTGAGAAGTTATCACTCCTGCCGAACCTAAATACTGCTAGCATCTTCATGTTAACGAAGTAAAATAAATCTGTCAAACCTCACTTGCTCAAATGTACTCCATTTCCATTCACAACAACCATGTGTTAGACTTAGGATATGAATTGTGAGCTTTTGTAGTTTGAGGCAATGATCTCCATAACTCTCCCACCACAGAACTATAAAGAGTAAATTAAATTATTTAATATTTTCTTTATTGCAAATATTATTGAGAAAGAAGTATGAATGTGTGAGTGTAAATTATAGAGTTCCTTTGACTTTGTTGTGAGTTGGGTTGCCTATTCTTCCAAATATTCTAGACTTTTGCTTGAAACAATCAACTTGTTCATCTCCAAGCACTCTTAATTTTATTATTTATGATAAAAAATTTCAATATATTGATGGATTCCTTTTTAACTTTCACATCTGCATTAAGATCTTTTCATAATGATCATTCAAAAGATAAAATAAAAAATTCTGATCATAATGTAATGCAGGTATGTGAGTGTGTATAGCTTCATGCAAATGCAGTCACATCTTCTTTTGTACGCTGTTTAAGTTTTTTGCAATTGCCTCTTTGGCCCAGTCTATTGCTGTTGCTTCATAATTGATCTTATATCTTGTTCTCTTGTCCGAGTATACCAAAAGCGGTTACACATTTTTTGGGAATACTTCAGTAGGCCGCTGCCCTCACTTTAACCATCAGTCTTCTCTGAATACAGACTTTCTTCCGATTCTTTCAATACAAATATTGTCCTTAGTCCAACCTTGTGTTCATGAACACTTTTTAGTGGAAAAAAAAGAGTTGAATATCATGTCTCTGTAGCTCTCTGAGGTCTCTTCCATTCACATGTCTTCTCATCATGCTCTACCCCCATGCATACCTAACAATATAAACAACTATTGCCTTTTCTTTCCCTAATGTTGTGGCATGAGCTGGCAATTTCCCAATATCCACTAACATCAATCAACTAGGTGTGCCGAACAAGGTGACGACAAAAATTCAGATGCTGAATTGTGCGGTTTTGACAAAAGTGGATGGGCCTTTAAGAGGCAACCAATGGCCACCCAGGGTCTAGGGAAGAGCTATTCAATGATAAAGGAGTGGTGGTTTTTCAGAGACTGATAAGGCATCAAGGAATTAGATGATGTGATGTAGAGATATGGGTTATTTGGGAGGCTTTCAGATTTTTTGGGGCTTTTTTAAGTAGTCCCGTAGTCGGAAGTTGGAACCGATTCCTTGAATGCAATATTGCGGTTATCTTAACGTGGTTTATGGTACCCATGGATGTTGCACTACATTCTTAAAGAGATTAAGGTTCTGTGAGAGTCCATTGATGCATCCTTACATCATATTTTTGAAGAAGCTAATGTAGTGGCAAATTCTTTGGCAAAGCGCAGTTTTGATTGCACCATTAAGAAAAGACAAGGCCCGGTTTTGATTGACTTGTACTTAAATCCTCTGTAAAACATGTTTCCTTGTGCTTTCTTTGTATTTCTTGTCTGGTAAAGGTCTTTTATGCCAGATCTGTACACTAATAATCATCTATTACAATTACCATTGCTGGTAAACACACGCAAATTCACGCTTGGAAGCGCATTTTTGGACAAAGTCACTTTTAATCTGGAATTTGGGAACTCCCTTGTGAGGAATATATTTCAGTACTGTTACTCACCAAATTCCTTTGCAGATTGAAGATTAGTGATTTCCCCTCATTCATCGTATTCCTATGTGTGGTATTTTTGTGTTATAGAAATAAGCTGCACCGTGTTTTTGATCCCTTGGCTCCCTTGATAACAATCTGAGGCGAGGTATAAATATAATTACTTTAGAATCCAGAAAAACTCCAATCTCTAGAAAAGGGAGCTACTAACCTATGTTAATGGGTCACAATCAGGTGATCAATCATGTGATTAAGCGTGCCTGTATTGTTGTAAGCCTCAAGTGTACACTGACAAGGCCTCTGGAAAAGCAGACATTTCAGTGCGTACGTGTTCAAATATTGACGCCGTACTATCATAAAAAATATACTTCCTAAAGTGCGCAAGACAGAATGTTCATTAGAAATACCATAAAAAAAAAAAAAAAAAATTGTACATTAGAAATTTATTAGTGGTTTGTCAGTTAGCGAGTACATGGATGAAAAGCAAAACTAGGTTTTATTTACCCTCATAATCGGGTTGATGTGTCCAAAGTAAGGTTAAAAAATGTTAATTGGATCGACATGTCCAATGATGGTTTGATGCGTGTTGACATTTAATTTTTGAGAAATGGACTTGTCCTTGTTACATAGATCTTTCCATCAGCCAAATTCGGAGGTTATGGTTGGTTTCATGATAATTAACTTGCAAGAAATGCTTGTTTACCATTCCTTTTTTGTCAAGATCGGGACTCGTCATTCCGGAAGGGTTCTTTGTTGGATGGGGGTGCGATGCCTTTTCCTCCAGGAGTTGGAGGACGGAGTGAAGCCAATAGCAACATTCAGAACTTTGACGTGATTACGGCTGACAGAGCAATTGATGAAAGCAATGTGGGTAACCGGATGCTTCGCAACATGGGCTGGCAAGAAGGCTTGGTACACCCCCTCCCTTTGATTCCTCTTCTGTTTTCTTTTAATTTTAGATGGGTTAAGTTTTTCCACTCATTGTTTATTGAACGTCAGCCTTCTGTCCATCCCACTTGTTCAGGTGCAGTAAGAAGCTCATGAACAGGTGTGATGGGCAGCATCTGTATGTTCCTACAAATCACGGTAGTTTGAGCCTTCTGGCAGGAGGGATGGTATCCATTCTGCTTAAGCAAGCAAAGCTTGCTTGAGTTATGAGCACCGTTGATTGGGCTTCAGTTTGTACTTGGCTCCATTGTTTCATGTGCCATGCCCAAGCTAGGCCTTTTTGATCGGCCCAACTACAGCCTGGTTTGTTAAGGGGCTCAACTCAAGCTCTATCTTGTGTGTGTGTGGCCAAAAGTGGTCCATACAACATGGTGCTTTTGTGGCAATTATATGGAACAGTGCTTAAGGGAAATTATTCATATAGAAAAATAAATAAGATGTTTAAAATTTATATTTGTTCTTATAGAAATATAAATAAGATGAATAAAACCAATATTAAGTATTTTGAGTTTAAGTTTGTAAACTATATGATCTTCAGTTTATAGCTTGATGTGTCATGCATTGCCAAACCAAGGTCAAGGTTTAATTGCACTTGATTTCTAATTGGGCGTGTGCTTGAGCTTACCACGAGCTCCTATTACAAGCCAAGCTCAAGCTGGGCAAAGCTACACCTGCTCATTTTTGTAGGCTGCTACATGGGAAGCACAGAGGTCTTTCGAGTGGCAGAGTAGGAATTGAACCCCTATGCTCCCTGTGAGAGTCATGCTCATCTCGATAACATCTCTAATTCTGCTTCCATATAAACCATGTCATCTGGGATACTATGCTTTGACCCAATAAAAAAAAAAAAGACGAAAGAACAACAGAATGGAATGGATAACCACCAGCTGCTTTGATTGAATATAACCTACTGCTACGTATGCACCATATAATTCTTGGCTTTCTGGATTTGCCTAGAAGTGAGGCAAACTCACTTGTTCCCTGTTATTCTCATTTTTCAAACCACCAAGCTATCTTGTGGGATAACTCCAGTGAGTACTGAGTAGTACATGGATAATCAACATGTGTTCTAACATCTAGATGGGGATTTGGATGGTTCCTTTTTCTTTCTGCTTTGGTAATGCATCCAGGGACTTGGGAAGGATGGCAGCGGCATCATTGAGCCAGTTCAAGCACGTTCTGTGGAAGACCGAGCAGGCCTTGGGAGTCAGCAGAGGAAGGTGGACCCGCAATTGGAGGTGCAGTCTGGGGATAGCTACCGTACCCTCATGCAGAAGAAGGCTATTGCAAGGTTTCGTGAGATGTCTTAGAAAACCGTCGGCTGCAAGCACGCACAGCTTGGGAGGAGTGGATTGTATGCTTCTTTTTTTTTCTCCCTTTCATGTTCGAGTTATTAAGTATATATAACAATTCGTGTAAAGCTTTGCTTTCTGTTGATTTGAGCAATCTTGAGTGTTAGCTTCTTCTACTTCTTGGAAAGCAACAAGCTACTGTGATCCTTTTTTGGGTCATGTGGCACAATTCTATTTCTCTTTTGCATGAATCGATTTTTATCTGGAGGTTAGAATGTGATGTAATAAACCTATATTTTGCGTAGACCCCGCTTTGTGATTTAGAAATCATTGTCTTGATGGAAACAAAAATCTCGAGTGGGTGGGGTGTGTGTGGGGTATTGGGATATCAAGAGATCTGGCAACTCTTGCCAAAATATAGGGCTGTTGCTTTGAATATTTGACATATGACCGGAAAAGGCCATTAAAGTTTTGAGAGCCGAAGTTGAGGGTCTTGGGATGAATTTTTTTGCCTGGGGAAAAAATGCATTTGCCTTAGTGGATGTTGCATTAATCTCAGGCCCTTTTAAAGCTAAAGCAAAAGGAAGAAGGGAAAAGATTTTCAAACATAGTGTTTTCCATTTTTTTAAAATTTTTATTCCCTTTTTTACAAGTATTTGAACTCGAGCACCCTCTAATCAGTGAGGCCTGCCATTCGGTGGTGTTCCAGTCAAACTACATGAGTCCCTAATCATCCGGGTTTTCCATTAGGTTGTGTTTTGACGTCGATAATTGCAACATTAGGCCCTCCATTTAGCGATACAATTAGCTCGGATCTGTTGTGAGACTATGGTTGATCTGGCGTTGGATCGGATCCTGATCTTGTTCTAAAAGGGAATGTTTTTTTTTTTTTTTTTTTTAATTAATCTGGTTTCGGCTTTAACTGAAAATATGGATCCGGCTTGAATCTGAAATAAGATGTATATGGAATTAGTACAATTGGATAAAAGAGCTTAAAAATAGACTTATTAGATATAAAAGTAGGACTAATAAATGGTATATGCTTAAAAGTTTGGTAGAATATCCACTTAACTTAAGCTATGTAGGCTTGTAACTATAACATCGGGTTGGAACATATGAGGATTTGGTTCTTAGATCTAATATGCCTCCCAGATCCAAAAATAGGTTCTAGACTATACGGAACTAGAGGATTTAGATAATTGGATATCCATTAGCAACCTATCTCAGTCCTTAGACTTCGAGTAATATATACTATTAGTCTGAGTAAACATCTCCAACCAGATGTCCCCTGGCTGTTTCGCAGCTGGTTAAGGGCCACGAGTGGGAATGAAGGTGCCTAAATTCGAGTACCCTGTGTAGCAGGAAAAAAGGGGGGAGAACAAAGATATCTCCAATCATATTTGCCCGAGCATAATTAGGTTCTTGGTTGGTTGTGGCATTATTGTTATTACCTGATCAACTTATTGATGCTTCTAGATCATCATCAGGGTTATGACAAATCTGCATATGCACAATTTTAGAAGATCCAAAATTTACAGAATACAAAATGAGAGTATCATTAACAAATGCTCTCTTAAGATCCTATAGTCACATCTATCTAATCTACTCTTACTTGGTTAGATACTAATCTAATTACTTTTGACACACACAAACACCATTCAACCTCTTCCATTTCTTCTACCTATAAAAAACAGAAAAAGAAAAGGAGACTCTTCCATTTCAAGGCGCTATTCTAAAGTAAGCAGTGTAAGATTCATCTGTCAAGCCAAGCAATGGAACCAACACGAAATTTCTGTTCAACCCCTTGGCCATGAAAGTGATTGGAGGATACTCACTCCTCCCCTTGATAAATCTGAAGCTCACAGCTGAGTAGAATCCATCAAGCTCACTTGTACTCTTGGGCATGCATCTGAGCTCTACTATATCTTCCATTCCAAATAAAAAGCAACCGCGATAGATCTCTGATTCCAAAGAATAAGTGTCGTTTTTCTTGTCTAACCCAGTAACAACCCTGAATGTATCATGTACACCTGAGTTTGGTTTGCCGCCAGATTTTGTAACTATGAGGTTTTTGTCCGGTCCTTGATACGCCAGTGCCATTCCTGGAAGATCAAATGGTTCTAGCATCACAGATTTTCCTATAAGATTCTTCAGGGAAGAAACTTGTGACAAACTTGTGTCTTCAGTGATGAGCCTGAAGGTAGCATTCACTGCAGATTCTGTGCCAGATTCAGGGAGTTCTTCCATCGTAAAGGAGACATTTGACTTAGTGAGCACTGAGAATTCATGAGCAAGAGTGAATAGCTGAGAATTCCATGAGGGCGGGATTGGAATGATCCAATCTGATAGAGAATTATATGGCCCAGTTCTTATTCCCCAGTCGCCGTTGGAAAGTCCAGCAAGAAGGAATGGTCCAAAAAGTATAGCCTGAATATCGGCATACTGTGGACGGTCATCTGTAAATGTTAACAATCATTAGTTTTATTATAACAGAAGAAGTGGATAATCTCTCATAGGACGCACCATCTGTTTATGATCCACATCTAACAGATAACAATATGAAATGTGTCTATGTATCTAAATATATCTTAGAGCATGTCAGCTACAGGTATAAATGGATAATAACAGTTACTGAGATACATTCCTAATCTATATTTATATTTTTACTAATGTAATATTACCTTTTATTTTCTCTAATCTCAGGTCAATCAGCAACTGTAGGGTCAGCGTATCGTTGGAACCCCAATTTCTGGTGATTGGCATGAAGTTACCTGTTCAATGGGGGACATATACATCATCAGAAAAAAATAGTATTCTTATATTTCTTTCTCTACTGTTAACTCAAATTGAGCAATATTTTCAACAATTTGAGAATCAAATGTCAAAACAAAAGATAGAATTATCAGAAGTTTACCTGGAAATGGCAGAGGTAAACTTTGATTGTTCAATGTAGCGTTAGAACCTCTGGGATTTGTCCAAAATGGTATCCGCACGTATAATTTTGATTGTTGGCTCACTTCCTGTTTAAGTGGAAGAAAAGGATATTGATTGATGTTATCATATGTTCAAAATGATACCAAGCATTAACTATCAATAAAAACTCCTTTCTCAGGAATGCAAAGGTACCATTATGCAACTTGCAGTACCTGTGTGGTAGAAATTGTCAATGACACTTGAAGGCGAGGATCTGAGGAAAAAATGGGTTCTATTTTCTGCATTATCATTAATTTTCCAGATCTCCAATTTAAAGAGCTTGATATATATTGAATGATGTAAAGACCAGGAATGTCGGCCTCTTCCTCGAAGTAAATGGAGTCCCCTAACTTTGAAAATGATTCAGTTGCTGCAAAACCATTGTTTTTCAAAATCTGTAGTCAGCAAATGGTAGAATCTAGAATGCAGGTATGGGGAAGCATTTTAATAAGCATGTTAAGAAAAATGTGTCTTTCTTCTTAGTTCTTAAAATGCTTTATGTAAAATTTTCAAATATGAAACCTATAAGGAAGCAGAGGGAATTACCAACTTCAACAAGTAAGACTTTTAGAAATTGAGTATAGCCTAAAATCTGACTCTGCCTCACATAAAAACATATTTTATGAACTATATACCTAAGGTCTTGAGTCAAATTGAATAATAAAAGCCAATGGCAAAGGGGCTGAGATTAGATCACATGGCTTCACCTGTCCCATAACAGCACCAAAATGAATCAAACTTTGTTCCCCAACCATGAACACTGCGTGCTTTGGATTGTCCTTGTCCAAGAGGAAGCATATAAATCATTATCCCAGGTTCTGTTCCCCTTTGAATGCTAAGAACACCATTTGTGAGGGCGCGTTCATAATGATCGGCATATGCCATTTCCTTTGTCCATCTAAATAAGGTGCGTATAACCTAAATAGAAATAATTACTCATCAAAGAAAAAAAGAAGAAGAGTGCATTGACTATTACAATAGTTCAATGATATAAAATTAAAATAACCATAACGGAATACAAATTAACGAATGCTAAAAACCTAAATCAATTCCTATTTATCAATTAGAAATTTGCTTACTTCAATCACACCAAGATGAAAAGCAAGCAGACCAACCTTTAGAGTATTGTAAGTAGTGCAAGATTCTTCGTTCTCTGTCTGAAGAGTAGTTGCTAAACGTTTTGGGTCCTCCCTGGACATGGATAGCCAACATAGTTTGGAAACTAAATATAATCTACAATTGATTTTAAACTAAAGTATTCATCAAAGAATGTAGTGATTAAAACTATGTAAGTAGTTTAGACATCCAACTCTCATCCCTTCACATAGCAAAATACAGGTACTTGGAAATATTAACAATCAATGGAGAAAAAGATATATTTAAACTCAAAAGGCTTCTTCTAGTGTTATTACCAGTGCTCGTTGAGATTTGATCCTCCTGTTGCATAGGTGAGAGAAGAGTTGATATAATCTATAAAACGGGTTCCTAATGCCTGCCCCATATAGCAAATAGTCAAATACAAATATAAATGTTCTAGGAAAGGCGATTGAACAATGAAATAACAAAAATAAAATACTGTTGAGGAGTTACGTTCCTTGTTGTTAAACCCTCAATAGAACAGTAAATCAAGAGTTTTTTTTTTTTTTTTTTTTTTTTTTTTTTTTTATTTTTTTTAATGAAATTTGAATTCAATTAAAAACTTTAGGTACAAAAATTTTTTATATGGGGAAACAAATAATAAAAAGGAGAAGGATTCAGTTCTAGCATGATGAATGGTGTGGTCAGTCTAATTTAAAGGACTTGTATCCTTCTCTCTACATTTTCAACAGGCGTCCTTATGCTTTCATAGCTGATAATTTTCAACTCTTAGGAGGAGGTTATGTTGCTTGGGATATGCATTTTCTCCGTAATTCTCTGGATAATGAAGTTGTTGAGCTAAACAATATGCTGACTCTCTTGGAGATGAATTATCTTTCTTTAGATGGAATGGATAAAAGAGTCTGGAAGCCTGATTCATAGGGTAATTTTTCAGTCAAAACTTTTTATAATGTAGTGATTAATTGTGACATGAGGGTGGAAGGTGCGCATAATTTTTGGAATTTCCTTGTTTTTCCTAGAGTTTTGGTCTTTTATTGGGTGGCAAGATTGCATAAAATCCTCACTATGGATTAGTTAAGAAGAAGAAATGTCATCTTTGTTAATGGTTGTCCGATGCGCTTGAAGGATCAAGAAACGGCTAGACATTTGTTGATTCACTGTTCATTTGCGCATACAATTTGGGATGCTGTTAGTAAGTTTGGCTTGAGTTGGGTAATGCCTATAACTATTGTGGATCTTTTTTCGCAATGGAAGTATAGGGGTAATCTGTCAGTATGTGGAAGATTTGGCTAGAAAGGAATAATAAGATTTTCATAAGTAAAAGTAAATCAGTTGATGAGATTGTTCAATCTATTGTCTAGATGGCTTCAGAATGATCAAGTAGAGCATTGGATTTTGTTGGGATTCCTATGAAATATCTTCACAGATTACAGACAGCTTGTTCTAATGGAGAAAGACGCTCTAAAACGGTTCATACAGATAGTTGGCATTATCCTCCAGAAGGTGTTTTAAAGCAGAATTTTCATGGTAGTTTTATTCATCAAATCTATATGGGAGGAATTTATGGTGTTATTCGTGATTGAAAAGGGAAGGTTGTAAAGAATTTTTCAAGTCCCGTTAATTCTTTTGATGCAAATGGTGCTGAAATGTTTGATTTGTTGGCTGAATTTGGGAGGTCATAATGCAATTATTGAAGGAGACTCTTTTTCTCCTATTCAGTGGGGTCAGGGAAAACTTCTTTTCCGTATATGTTAATGGCATGATATGCATAGTTCAAGAATCATTTGCCTTTTCCAACGAACGCAACCAATGGAATCACCAACGACAGAAATAGTGGGCTCCAGTACCTTATATAGAGGATCACCAGTAACCTCGTAGTTGGTCTGAGTTCCAACAACAACTGGAATGTGTGTATTGGAATGGAATCCAGAGAGGCTATCAGCCTGCAAGCAACAAAGAGAAAAGGATTGCATCATCCAACACATGAAAATTGTAAATTAAGAACAAATAGCATGAGATTTCAAAAGTCCAAGAGGTAAAGTATATTGATGGAGTAAAATAATCACCTGCATTGCAAGCAAACCTATAAAGCATGGTTTGTCGAAAAGGTGACCCAGAACCAAATACTTAAGATCTCCCTGTGTAAAAATGCAAATAGAACTTTAAATTAAATAAAGATAAAAATATCTAAATATTATTCAGTGAAAAGCTTAAAATGTTAATGTATGCAAGCAGAGGCGGACCCAAGTGTCTGCACATGGGTGCGGTTGCCGCCTTATACAAGACCTTAAAAGACTCAATTTTATTATTTAACTCCTTCACTTGATCATCGTCCGCACCACCCAAACAAAGACCCTGGGTCCGCCATTGTATGCTAGAACCACAATTTAGAAATAATAAAAACACCTGTCAGCACATAAAGGCTTTATAAACTTATATCGAATAAGGTCCATGTTTTAACCTAGATAAACATATTAATATTAGAAAATAGACCACAATAAAAAAAATCTTAACATAATATTTGAGCCTGAGTAGATTTCATCATAATAGCATTCAGCTAACTTTAGTCCACCATTGTCATCGTAGCCACATTTAGTTTTAAAAGCATGAGTGGATTATAGACAATCTCTCTCTCCCTCTCTCTCTCTCTCTCTCTCTCTAAGTGATGACATTTATAAGAAACGGTTAAGGGGATTTTGTGCTATCAAAAAAGTTTCTGCATTAAGAAAATAATGGATATTTTACTTAGCTCTTCTGTAAAATATAATATTTTTCTTTAAAATTTCTCAAAAGATGTTGGAGTAGTGGCTTCATTAACAATGGCAGATTTTGCTTTAAAACCTTAAGCAAATTAGAGTATCATACATGATATGGTACATTAGGTGGCTGTACATGAAAGTACTTGAAAGATTATTTGTTAGCAGTTAAATTTCAAGGCTATAAATAATGACAGAACACATCAGCCCAATGTTCCACAAGGAAACAAGGAATACAGGCTCACACTAATCATGCAATTGAACTGGTATCTTATATAATTGAAGGGACTTTATAAGAACAAAAATCCACATTCCACTACTCCGTGTAAACATAATCATGGATGAAATATGTTTTCAAAGATGGATGATGGAAACACAACCTCAATAGAACATGGAAGCTTTTGTAAATTAATGTCATATTATTGTAGTAATATTGAGTCTATTGACAAGTCATTTGATGTGTGAAAGATGATGTAGTGGCGAACAATTTTACCGTTATACCATATAGCCTATAAAAAACATCATTCATGCCACCAGATTCAGTATTAATAATTTTCCAGTGCCTTTCTATAGTATATTGCGATATGACTTTTGCCACCCGGTTGCCAAAGTAATCAGCCATCCAGGTCACCATTTTCAGAGCTTGTGTCTTTCCAGCAAGTTGGTATTGATCCAAAAGGCCTGCCATGATCTGTTAGCCACCATGGTCAATGTTAACATTAGCCATAATGTAAACTTAAGACTTAAGAATTATGATGTATAATTTCTTTATTTCTTTCTTTCTTTTAATGAACATTTGAGGGTATACCTTGTGAATACTGTAATATGGCGCCCAAACATATTGCAAGGCCTCAAGGAGGTCAAATTCATCAGAAGGAAAAGCTGAAAGGTACCCTGTTCCCATTTTATTTTGACATTCCTCAAGTGCTTTAACCACTGCTGACATTTTTTCATAGAGAGTGCTGTTGTGAGTACTAGCCCACATTATGGCTGATGCACTCAAATAATGACCTGAAAAAGCCCATAGCCATTGAGTACATTCTGCAAGCATTGTTAGTGTCAAGGTAAAGTTTTCTAATGACTGTTAAGCACAAGTTTGTAAGAAAGATGAAGTCCAAACCAGATTGACATCCAGAATCCCGACATCATTTTCTCTGTTTTGAGTAACATATGGACTCCCATCCATATGTTCTCAGAAAGGTAAATAGGCGCCTGCTTCGGGGTGGGACTTGAGCAGATTTCTTAGTCTTGTGGGTTGGGACTAGGCCAAAAGGTAATGTTCATTCAATAGGAAGTCCCACCTGGAGTGGATAAAACTCAAAAGAGGATGAAAGAGTTATTTCAAATTACATATTTTTCAGGTGGCAACAGAGAATTTTCCATATCAATATTATAAAGGCCACCGGTGAGATCAAACATAATAATAAAGACCAAACATACACAGCATCCAGATGATAAATCATAGCAAATAACATTGAAAGCAGAAGAAAGGAGAGTTACTGGTAACCAACCTACAAAATGACCCCTGAGCTGACAACCGGGATCCTCCCACCCTCCAAATGGTATCCCAGGCGGGTCCGAAACGCCTGCCGTCTTTCTAAAGCTCCAAACCAATCTATCAGGATCCAACATCAATAAGTACTCCAAATTTGTCTGCTGCGCCCGCCCGTGTTTCGAATCGGGGTCCAACTGCACATCTTGCAAAGAGACTTCCTTGAGGAATTTCTCTGTTCTGTTATTGAAAGAGTACTTGACGCCGCGATAGAACATCGCCCAATTGAATTCATCTCTGCCATCCTCACCCATGATGTTGTGGGGGCGCAGGCTAGACCATGTGGAGTCTTCAGTTGGGTTGAGATGGTATTTTTCATACATTTCATCTATCCATGAAAGATTGTTGGTCTTGTATAGCTGGTATTGCATTGTGTGAGATGAAAGTTGATTAGGAATGTTGGTGCATTCCTTCACGTCCCAAGAAACAATACAAGGAAGTGCAGACAGGCATAGAGAGATGAAAACGGAGTACGTGAAGAACTCCATTTCCATCTAGAGAAAAGAAAGCAGCAGAGAGGGCTGATGTAGAAAGAGAGAAGAGGGAGAGGTGAGGGGTCTTATATTATAAATCTCTCACAGATTAGAAGGAGTTAGGATAAATAGCTAGAACATGAATTATCCACCCAAAGTTCTCAGGTATGAGATTATTACAAGATAACGACGAAAATAGAAATGCGGTTAAAAGAAATGGAGAACTCTTCATGATGCTAAATATAGATGACCCAACAAATTTTGAACCAGTAAGATAAAGGGCTACAAATGATAGATGGACTTTCATCCAAGTTTGTATTTTGAGCGTCCATTATTACATGACAGTTGAAATTTTATAGATGACTAGCTCAGAAAGCCATCTTACATGTAATAACAGATGGCAATGGACTGCTTAAATGGATGACCCTATCCTTACTAGAGGCAGGTCTAATGGTGGTTTTCTAGCTAGAATCAAGTATGGATTTTGTTTATGGAGTTTATAAATCTGTCAAGGATCACGGCGGGTCCCATGTGATTTAGGGTGGTTTGCCATCTCTAATTTAACATGTCTAGCCAGCTCCAAATAGATTGAGGATCCCAATCCATTAATGGACAGGAAGAACCGGAGAAGGCCAAAAGGTTCACTCTCTGGTGTCCCTTTTTTCTTATATTTTCTTTTCTTTCAAAGTTTACATTTCTAGAGATACACTTGACCAATCCAATTCATTCATATAATTTGCATCCCTGCGTCCAAATTTAATTTAAATTGGATTGATATATAGGTCAATCAGGATGTTAAAATAAAGACATTGAACAATCCAATGGTATATCTATTACCATCTCTAAATAGAATATACTTGGGACCAGGAAACAGTGGTGGTACATCCGTCGGCACAAGGTGACAAAGACAGAGGTGCATAAAAAGATCCTGTCCAATCTCACTATCTTCACACAAAGATTACTTTTGGGTTTTGTAGGGACAATAGGATAAAGTTAAAATTATTAAGATTTCTAATGCTAAAATGATTGCAGTACTTATTTTATTGCAGAAAAATATCTATGGGCATATTTATCATGTAATTATAGAATTTAGTGTTTTTTTACCATTTTTTTTTTTTTAATAATGTGAGAAAGTGGTTCTGACTTCTATTGGGATGATTTTTCGCAAAAATAATAAAAATCGAGGGGCTGACTTTTTAGAGCTTTTTTTTTATACCTAAAGCACAATACAAAATTTGAAAGTGCTTTGAACTAAAATAATATTATAAAATCTTCAAAATCACACACAAATGGTTGGTTTTCAATTATAATCTTTGAAAGGTGGACCCCAATTACCACAATTCCTAAAGGCGGGCCCAACTAACCTATGAAGAGCTTTCTTTTTTTTTTTTTTTTTATAATTCTACTAAATAAATTAATCGTAAATTAAATATTTTATTTTAGACCTTAATCTAATTAGTTCTTATTAAAAACTCCACATGAAATTGTGAAAAAAAGTGACATTCAAAGAAAATAGAAGCATTTATCAAGACGGCAAAAAGAATTCTCACCGTACACAATCCTGCCTGTGTTTAATGAGATGAGGGAAAGAAGATTTTAACTTTTGAAATTTGCAAACAAATTCAAATGTCGAATCCGACATATCCAAACGTGATGTTGGTTGTTGTTGTTACCTTCATTCATCTTATCTTCCTTTGATAATTCTAGAGCGCGGTTTATCCCAACGCCTTGTTTTTACAGTTTACTACTATAAGAACCTCACTTCTCCCTCTGTCTACATAGATCATCTTTTTCCCTCCCATCATTTTTCCTCCAAGAAAAGATGGATTTTTTCACACATTCTCTTATCATTTCTCTCTGTCTATCTGCATTTCATAGCAGTGTTTTTGGGAGAAAGACATGTACCACCATCCCCCCAGAGCTTTCATCTCACACAGTCCAATACCAGCTCTTCCAGTCCAACAACCTCTCATTGAGAGATGAAGAGTTAGAGGACTACCATCTCACTCCAACTGAAGACTCTGTGTGGTCTAATCTGCGCCCAGAAGACATGGACGGTTATAGAGAGGAGTTCAGTTGGGACATGCTCTATCGCAGGATCAAGAATTCTGGAAGTACAGGAGAATTGGAATTCCTCAGGGATTTCTCTCCGCAAGACGTGCAGCTGGACCCTGATTCATTGCATGGGCAGGCCCAGCAGACGAATTTGGAGTATTTGCTGATGTTGGATGTGGATAGTTTGGTGTGGAGCTTTCGAAAGACGGCGGGGATTGCGACGCCTGGTAAACCATATGGAGGCTGGGAGGATCCGACTGTTCAGCTCAGGGGTCATTTTGTAGGTTAGTGAGATCCCTTCTTTCTCATCCTTGTGTTTGTTAAGGTTTCTCATGTGGTTTATGTTTGATTTTGATTACTGGGGTTCTAACTTAAGTCACATGTTGTTATGGCTTTTAAGATAGGAATGAGTTTTTTTTTTTTTTTTTTTTGGGTACACCAGCTATAGGGTGCTGGGACCCCCCTTGGGTGAGGATATAGTAGATCGCAGGTGAGGTAATGGAGCCTTTGGGTGAGGGAAGTAGCAGCTGTGTAAGAGGTCATGCTCGATTGAAATGAAATAATATGCCTTTGTTTTTTTATGGGTCATTCTGACGTGGGTATTTCTTACTCCAAGTCTCAACTGATCTAGTGAAGAAATTAATTTCTTCTGGATAATATATTTCTCCAATGAACTGCTGTGATTTTTGAAGATTGTTACTTATAGTCGACATGAGTATTTAATGCTGTTTAAACTGTACATGAATCACACTATTCAGTTAAAGTTTGTCTCTAGATATTATGTTTCACATTTAAAATAAAATAAAATAAGATAGATATTATGTTTCTACAATAAAGGAAGAGGAATTTACGGCATAGAGCCCTATAAGACCATATACCACTTCGGAGGTGCCGTATTCACCATGGACACGGATAAGGCTCCCTGAGTGCATTTTCGTTTTTTTTTTTTTTTTTTTTTTTGTCGTTTAGTGGTATGGTGGATATCGACCATATAACTGAAAGGCATTTTTCCTTGCATGGTCGATATTGACCATATTGCGAAATAATAAAAAAAAAAAAGACGAATATGGGTTTTCTCCTTTGGTTGCTGGTGCTGCTCCATGGCCGGATGGGTCTGTTCAAAATGAGAATCCATACCCAGGTGGGTCTGTTCCAAATGGAGTTGAATGTGGATTTTCTCAATAAACTCATCAAGATATTAGTACTGAGATTACATATTCTGATGAGTTTGGTTCTAATTTTGATTTGAAAATAGCCCAAGTTGAGATTTTTAAGGATTTCAGGAGAAACTCATCAAGAAAATTGCAGAAAAGACGTGTTGGGTTCGAATGGGTTTGATTTGAAACTTGTGGAGCAAGGGTTCCCACATGAAATTGGTGCCCAAAATGAGACTGATTGTAAAGAGGAGATGGTTGTTTGATGATGAAGAGTAATACAATCGCGACTTCAAAAGAGAACGCTAGTGGAGGGAGTGAAGTTTATGTTGCTGATACAATGGTGAATATGATGAGGGAAAGATGTACTTATTGAAGAATGTTAGATAAGGAATCTTGAAAAAGATGATATAGCCCTCAACAGTGGTGATGAGGAAGAAGGGGTCGTGAAAGGATCCATCCCTCCTCCTCCTCCTCCCCTTCCCCATTCTCCCTCCTGAAAAACCCAACTTCTATTTGGGTTCCCACATAATGGTCGATATCGACCATTCGCTAAACGACAAAAAAAAATACAAAATCTTATTTTGAGGACCTTATCCATAAATACTGTGTTTCTAGGACTTCAAGAGTGGTATGGAGTCCTACGAGGACCTACGCCGTAAATTCCTCGTAAAGGAATTTTCAAAGCTAAGACTTATATATATATATATGAGACTCGAATTCATATGGAACCACGCATGCTACGCATGTTCTTCTCCAGCTGAGCAACAATCCAAACTAAACTCCTTTGGCTTTTTCTGAATAGTTGACAATCACGTTTTGAGTGATGCATCGTATCATCCACAGACTCTTCAAACCAATTTATGATTTATGACCAATTTTCGTGTAAGGATACCTATAAAAAAGTTTGGGTCCCGTTGTCTCCATGGAATTGAATTCCTAAGAATTTTAACAAATGTATTCTTTTAAGTGGCTAAAATTAAGAAACAAGTTAAGATCCATAAATGTCATCAAATATCTCTCCTAAAATGGAAAATGAATTAAGAGGAGGTGGAAAATAAAAAGAAAGTCACGTCCATCTGCATCTCCACCTTAATTATATTCTTTACCTCTCAACTCTTTAATACTCTTCTTTTGTTGGAACTCACTTACCAATAAATTCATAGGAATTCAATTCTGTGGAAACAATAGGGCCTGGGTTAGTGGAAGAACTCTCAATGTATGATTCAGAATCATGTTTTGTTAAATTTATTTCAGGAATCATTATTTTTTTTACAAGGATTAGAAAGAAAAAAAAATCAATACTAGTAAAATCTGGGCATCTATGATCAATCCAAAGCCTCACCCATGTCTCCAAGGATTAAGTTTTAATGCCCTCAAATCAAGGGTTAGATAATCTGGCTAGGGTGGGATTTGGTCAACCCATAGTGCACATCACAACACTCTCACCCCACTTTTTCAGTGATTAATTAGGTAATGATATTAGGCATGCCTGTAGGTAGACTGGGACACAAATTGACAAATTGGCAAACCTTTTCCCATCACCCTTCACAACTCACAAGCCATTTCTTGATAGTAAACCTGAACAGATATTACATTATTTTCAGTGTAGATGATTTTATCTTATTTTCCATATGATTATGCACTTCTATTTGAAATGGCCATTCTCAGAGTACTAATTAGATGGTTACCATAATTGATCAAAACTATTTCGGGCCAAATCTTTTAAGCTTTATTAGTACACAGAAGGAGTTTTTTTATACTGATACATTGTGTTCATCCATGTAGGGGCCAGCTTTTCTTGATCCATTCTATTGATGACATGAAAGGTAATTCCCCAGATTTCACTCAAAGGATATAACAAATGAGAGTTTAATTAGATAGTCTCATTTTTATCTATTGTTCAATCCAACAATTGATATCGATCTGATGGGTGCTGGGCCAGTATTTACTAATGGGATGATGTGTGATACGAATGGTACAAGGAAAAGCTGGCTCCAAATTGTCCAACATAGGGTGTGTAATGGAAACTCTCATGCTGCCTTCAATGGAGGGACATTTCTCAATAATAATACTAGTCGTCGTAGTAGTTAATTAATAATAATGTGTATGATGATAACATATACTAAAGTCGACAGCTTCAATGGACTGGTGTAACCAAGGGCATTGAAAATCTGAAATAGATGCTTGGGTCTTGAATTCTTTTTAAATGTTGCAATTTGGCCTGAAGTTGGCTTGCTCAAAGGGCATGCAGGCATCCCAAGTAGTAAAGGTAGTTATTCCTCAAAGAATTTACAGAGTCCATTCAATTGCTTCTAAAGGTCAAATTAGAGCAAATCTAGTTTTAAATATGGCGCAGGATCTTGTAAACTTGTGCCTACTGGATTTCAATGAATTCATCACCTAAATAATGCACTCGGTCAAATTGCTGTGCTCCTGCAGGTCATTACTTGAGTGCATCAGCATGTCTGTGGGCTAATACTCAAAACAATAGTCTCCTTCAAAAAATGTCTGGAGTGATTGCTGCACTTCATGAGTGTCAAGAAAAAATGGGAACAGGGTATCTTTCAGCTTTTCCTCCTAAATATTTTGACCGCCTTGAAGCTCTTAGAGCTGTCTGGGCACCATACTACACTATTCATAAGGTTTGCCTTCAAATATTAATCAACCAAAATTCAAATATCATAATGTATAAGTTCATATTTATATTATGGCGATGTTAATTGATCATGGTGTGCTTACAGATCATGACAGGCCTTTTGGATCAATACTTTTTCACTGGAAACTCTCAAACTCTGCAAATGGTTGTCTGGATGGCTGACTACTTCGGCGAGCGGGTCGAAAATATTACCACAAAATATAGCTTGGAAAGACACTGGGAAATAATTAATGTTGAGTTTGGTGGCATGAACGATGTTCTATATAGGCTATATACCGTGACGGTAAAATTATAATTATCTTCCTTCATATACCTTTTGCTTTCAATGAAAGAATATTGCTTTAATATTCCGTACTACACCTAGATATTGATTTGATTTTTTTTTCAAGTTTAAACACGTTTCATTCATGATTAAATCCATAAAATGCAATATTGTATGTCTGTTTCTCTCATAAAATAAATCATTTGACTTGTAGAAGATACCAGTCCACTTACATCAGTAATCTTGAACTTACATACCCTGTTTCCTTGTGAAACATTGGGCTGATGCGTTTTGTTATCTACAATCTCAAATGTTTTAATATTTTCGGGTGCATTTGGGTCTGATCTTCCATTTAGTTTCCTGACAGACATAATACTCTAACGCTGCTAAAACAAATGCTCTTTGTTCACTATACAAATCTTAAAAGGCTTGGTCTAATTATCCCACCATTTGTCCAAGACATTTTCAATTTGGGTGGAAGATATAGAGGATCAGTTATTTGTTTTACAGAGATTTCAAAGGAAAATAGTCAAATATTTATTCTTCTTCAGGATTCTTAAGGAGTCAATAGATTCAAGCACAATACCCTATTTTCTTTTTGCAGAAAAAAGTAGCGATATAATCCCTGGCATACCTGCCCCCAACAAATATTATCACTAGCAGCTGCTGTTGGGAGATCAAAGAAAGCCTTGATATATATATATAAAAAAAAAAGAAAAAAAAGAAAAGAGGATTGTGTATAATAAACATTGGCCAAACATATACACCCTAAAGTATGCACTTATTCAATTAGACTGAATGTCATGTCTTACAAAAAATCAGTTCTGAAAATAACATGGCTAAATTGGCATAGAAGACATGAGAAAACTCCACAAATCATAGTGATATGTATTAGTTGAGAATTGTCATGTTTATAATCGGCCACTAACTTCTATTGACTTAAATTTTCTCTTTTAATTTTGCATAGAGAGTTCCAAAGCATTTGGTGATGGCTCACCTTTTTGACAAACCATGTTTTCTAGGCTTGCTTGCAGTTCAGGTGAATATTATTATTATCATCAGTTCTCTTCATATAGTATACGTTGTTGCCAATAAAATAAACTATAGTATTCATTGTATTTTTGCCTTCTGAAATTTCATGCTTTCTGTTCTTACAACAGCTTTTAAGTAATGCATCATGCAATTCCTTGTTCTTGCCTGCAGGCTGATTCCATCTCTCAATTTCATGCCAAAGCACATATCCCAGTCATTGTAGGATCTCAAAAGGGATATGAGCTTACCGGCGACCATATCTATAAGGTACCTAGACCATTAGGGTTGTACTAGGTGATGAAACCTATAAGGTATTAAACTCAACCTTGTGTATTATGCCATTAATCTAGGATTGTATCGAAGCAAAAAGGTGAATAATCTCTTTCCAGTTTTCTAGCTTACTTTTTTCCATTCATTTTTCTAACTTCTCTTCTGTTGCCTTAATGTTTCTCAGCAAAAGAAACTGACTCATTTCAATATCTTCGTTTTCACTTCTAGATCATCTTTAATCCAATAATTGTATTCTTTTCTTACCTCTCTGTTCTTCATTGGACAGGGATTACCTTTTGATTTTGTATCTCTAATTTTCAATTGGCTAAAAAATTCATTAAGAAAAAAGAGGGATTGGAATTTGGAAAACCAACAAGTTTTTGCCAAGGAAGAAATGATCTTAGTTTACTATCACCTCAAGCTTAATTGATTTGTATCATTATCTGGTGAAATTTCCTTCCTCAAACATTTATACTTGAATTCTTTTTCTACATGGCAGACAATCGGAACCTATTTTATGGATATTGTCAATTCTTCTCACTGCTATGCAACGGGTGGAACAAGTGTTAATGAGCACTGGTAACATCAGTAGAGGAATTATGTTGTGCTTAAGTATATCTTCTTTTCCTTTGATAGTTAATATTTTCTCAGTATGTGCATTTGCTGTGTAAGTATATTTATTAAGATTAATTGCTGGGCACTTCCTTTTAAGATTAATTGTAGGCTGTGAATGGTTGCCTATGTTCAGGACTGACCCAAAGCGTTTGGCAACCACTCTTGGGACAGAGAATGAAGAATCATGCACTACTTACAACATGCTCAAGGTTGCTGCTTGCTTCTTGTGATAATGTGATTAGATTTTTCTGTCCAGATGAAGTAGAAATATTTGTAGTTGATAAAATAAGGATTGTTTTACATTTTTACAGGCATGCATTCTTTTTTGTTTTATTCTTCTCATTTAGTTGTATAGCTTAGAGATTTCTGTCTCTTCCTTTATATGTTTTACTTTATGTAAGTGGATTGAGCTATTGTAATAAACTTGCTCGTGCCTTTTTCCCTCTCTTCCATGTTATTGGGAATTTCAACTCATTCTAGATTTTTGTATTGTAAGACTATATTCTTCTTGACTATACAAGCCCTATTTTTCTGTTTTCTTTCCTTTTGTAATCGGGCATTGCACTTGGGCCTTTTGTGATAGGTTTCACGCAACTTATTCAGATGGACCAAAGAAATTGCATATGCAGATCATTATGAGCGTGCCCTTACAAATGGTGTTCTTGGCATCCAAAGGGGTAGAGAACCTGGGGTAATGATATTTACCCTTCCTCTCGGAAAAGGAGTATCCAAGGCACGGAGTCAATATGGTTGGGGAACTAAGTTTGATTCTTTTTGGTGTTGCTATGGAACAGGTGACGAATTGTGAATTGTGATATGATCTAATAGCTTTTGTGTTGTTTTCTTTAGTTACTCCTCCAGTTCTCTCGTATCAAAGTTATTTACTTATTGATATGTTTCTTCGATGTTAGTTTGATGTTTAATTTGTTTCTTAGTGTGTTCAAATTCTAAAAGTCTGACATGGTGAGATAATAGTATCAATCTCACCCCATGATTAAAGTTGGTAGTTATGTACGTCTTTATTGGTTTCATATTTAAAATTTTGAAGGTACAAAAATATTGTATAGAAAAACTTCTTAAGATTATTTTGTGTACTTTCTATATCTTAAGCAGCATGTTTTCAGGGAATTATTTGCTGATTCCAGATTCGTAAAACAATGGTTTGCAGGAATTGAATCATTTTCAAAATTAGGAGATTCGATATACTTCGAGGAAGAGTCTGATATTCCTACTCTTTATGTTATCCAATACATATCAAGTTCTTTAAATTGGACATCTGGACAGATAATTCTAAATCAAAAGGCAGAACCTGTTGTTTCCTTGGATCCGATTCTTCGAGTGACATTCACATTTTCTGCCGAAGAGGTACTTGTTTTTATCTTTTAAATAAGATTTCAATCAAAGCATCATTATCATCATCAATGCCAAAGCCTCAGTTAGTTATCACTCTTTTGCATTCCGAGGATCCCATTTTCTATTTACCTATTTAAAACAAACTTGTGAATTGCTTGAGAATTAGGAAAAAAGTTTGATAGTCTATGTTCAAACTCACATGTGTTTTACATGATAACAAACATAACACAGATATTGATATCCCTTTTGTCCTGCCTTCATATAGGGGGAGAGACAATTATCTACAATAAATCTGAGGATACCATTCTGGACACAATCTAATGGTTCAATGGCAACATTGAATGGTCAAAGTTTACCTCTATCGATGCCAGGTGGATTTTTATCATTTTTATCATTGGTTTTTGTTGTTGTTAATCCTGCTTTCTGCTTAAGTGGATGTTTTGTCTTTCTATTTTCAGGGGTTATAATGATATTATGATAAATAAAAAAACTTGATCCATGACTAGTCAGCTTGAAACAGGCTGCTGAGTTGTATATAACGATGAACCAATATGAAAATTGTGGAACATATTTGTGAAAAAACATCAGGACATGCATATACTTCTCAGTTATCACTGAGAAACTCACTCCCCCTAGAAGAAAATTCAATTCTTGCTTTCACATTCTTTTAATGATATGAAATTTTAAAGGGGTGCATCACACATTTGCACTTTGTAAACACGAGCCACCAGACCCAGGTCATGATTCTGGCCCATGATTCATAAAGGCCCACTAAGTTGTAATATTATTATTATTATCTCAATGTGGTCCCTTGGAGAGAATTACTGTACCATGTTTCTAATCTTAGACTGAGACTTAGGAAGATTTTCTTGATTCATTACACTAGTTGTAATTTCCTAGATTGTAGTTAATTTTGGCAAGTTTCATGTATATATTGAGATCATCCCCAAAAGGGAGCATACCAATTCACCACATTAATATTTCTCTAATTTCTCAAGTACTAGGTATCAGGGATTATCTCCAAGTCATCATGTGGAGATAATATCACAACTAAATGGGCCTTTGTGAATCACTTTCTACCTCCTTAGTCTGTTAGCGAAATTAGGAGAGGCTGGGAAAGTTAAATTTTGAACATTTGAAGTCACATGTTCTTCCTTCTATAAATTGGGATCTTTCATTTATAATCAAGTTATGATGAGTGTATAGCCTATAGAATATTTACGTAGTCAAGAAACTATGCTTCGGAGTTACAGTGTGTCAAGATTTTGAACCAGATGGCTACCATGTGTGTGGAGTTAATGGTGTTTTTTATAGGGCTACTTTACGTACATGAACCGCCATAAGTAGACACAAACCATTTTATTGAGTTTAAAAAATGATTAGTAATATAGTAGTATCTTTAAATAGTCTGTAATACAAATGCACACATTTGATCGTTGACTTCGTTTTACATTAAGCATAGATCTTTTTTTTTAATCTCGTTGTTCTGCATCTGTTATTCCGAAGAACAGGTACCTTCATGCCAGTCACCAAAAACTGGAGTTCCAGTGATATATTGACCATTCAGCTGCCAATCACCCTAAGGTTGGAGGCTATAGAAGGTAATTTTTCAAACGCTTTATCTGTTAGCACATTTTATATTGAAAGCCAATGATGATGAGATTGGTGTACTCTTTCAAATTTATCCAACATGACATCAAATGAAATAAGTTCAGCAATTCACAAGTTAATATCTGAACCTAAGCTTACTAATGTGTGCAGATGACCGACCAGACTATGCTACTGTTCAAGCAATACTTTTTGGACCATACCTTCTCGCTGGACTTTCAGATGGTGACTGGGACTTACAAACTAGACCATCTACATCTCTCTCTAATTGGATCACACCAATTCCAGCCTCATACAATTCCACGCTAGTCTCTCTCACGCAAGAAGTTGACGGCACGCTTTTGGTATTCACGAACTCGCAAAATCTTATAAAAATGGAAGAGATACCTGAGCCTGGCACAGACTCTGTATTGCATGCTACCTTCAGGCTCATCTTGGCAGATGAGGGTTCATCACAATTTTCATCAGTAGATGATATCATTGGGAGATCTATCATGCTAGAGCCATTCAACCTTCCAGGAATGGTGGTGTCAGTGCAAGGATCGAATGCCACAATTGCTAAACGTGGAGGTGGATCAGACCCTAGTGATTATTTATTCCGGGTGTCTGCCGGGTTAGACAACAAAAACAATACCTTCTCTTTGGAGTCAGAGTTCCAACAAGCATGCTTTTTATGTAGAGTGGATGATCAAGTAGAGCTCAGATGCTTTTCTGGGGATCAGGGTGATGCATTCTTGCAAGCAGCAAGCTTTACTTTCAGTGGAGGATTGACAAAGTATCATCCCACCAGTTTCATGGCAAATGGGGTGAATAGCAGTTTTTTGTTGGTTCCATTGCTTAGCTTGAGAGACGAGTCTTACACAGCTTATTTTAACATTACATCCTGGGAAGGGAGAGTTTGAATGGTGTCATTAGAAGGTTATTATTCTGTTAATAGTAGGTTATAGATATATCTTAAGAAGATCTTTGTTTATGATATCTGCTTCATTATTTTTTTTCTGTAAGCGTTGGATCTCTCAATTCATTTTTCTAAATTCTTGCAAAATACCCATGTCTCTAAGAATTTGGCCTTCTATCTTGTATTTGTAGGACTATTGGGTCATTTTTACCCATAATCAAAAGTCAAGGTGTGCCAAGTAACGGTAAGAACTGTTAGATCAGTACATTCTCCTCCTGCAAAATTGGTGACTGCCCTCAACATTATTTATCGCCGCATTTTGTGTAACACTAGAAGAAGATTCAGTGACCCTGCAGAAATGCTCCGATTCTTTTGCGGAAAGGCTTTAATGTCAAATTGAGAAAAATTGGTTCAAAATTTAGGACTCTTCCATGCGTCTACAGGAACAAATTTCTGTGGAGCAACATCAAATCATAGCGGAGCATATAATCGCAACGTTGTTATGCTGACAAACAAATCTTAAATTGAAGTGGCATTCTTAGTCAAAATGAAGTCATGTTCTTCACATGGTCATCTCATTACTTGTGAGTTGTGAAGTCATTTCTCCAACCAACTGTTAAAAATATTAGTTGAGATTGAGTGGATGTAATGATCGAATAATACCACAAGCAGCAAATGAGACCTGAATATTCACTTTGGCATTCTCATTTCGATTTAAGTTACTTGTTATGGTAAGCATTATTTGGGTGGTAGAAATCCACTGCAGATGCTGCATTTTATTAAAGTGCAGCACCCTTGATTGAGTTTCTGCCCTTGTTCAGTTAAATTGGAGTTTTTTTTTTTTGGTAAAACGGTTGAATTGGAGGTAATATTGGGGATGGGGTACATTTCAAAAACATGGGTGTTCACGATGAAATCACAATGTTACGGGCATTATAAATCACCGAAATTGTAGGCCCTACTAAAAAGAACTTTGATTAACAAGTTTTTAGTCACCTTTTCCTTTGAAAAGGAGAAAATTGCTTGTTTTTACTTTCTAGATCTTAAACCTACTTTAGGTAGAAAGTGCAAGGCCACATATGTTTGATTTAGATTCAGGAGGGTGCATAATACCAGGTCGATCAAATGATCCTAGCTTTTTTCAATAAAATTCAGCTAATAATTGAATTAATGTCAAACTAAGTTGAATGCAAGTTGTGTGTGTGAAGACATTGGATTGATAAAGCTACCCTTCATTTTTTTTTTTTTAATCTTTTTTGCTAACGGAGGGTTCCCAGCCCACCCTCCCAACCCTTTGGGCTTGACAAATCCCTCCGGGCCTAGAGAGAAGCCGGATAAAACCCCTGTGGCCCAAGATAGTAGCACAAGTGGATTCAACCTTCAGTTCTTGAAGAGGGAAACTGGGGGTCGATGCCAAGACTTCTAACTCTAGAAGATGGAGAAACTGTGATCCTGAATATAAAAAAATAAATAAATAAATAAAGACGCCATTAAAAAAGACTAATATGGAGAATTTGCTTCCATAAATGGATCCATAGTTGTTTTTTCTTTGTTTGCCCTAAAGGGCTTTTATAACATGTTTAGTTGCAAGTAATTTTTACTGGAATTCTCATTTTTAAAAATTCATTCCAGAAAGGCAGCACATATTATGGGTTTCCTATGTTAAGATTTAGTTAGGCGTGTTTAGATGTATGGTGAATTGAAATAAGGTGAGGTAAACCCTCATTATTCAGACAAAAAAAAAAGATAAGGGTCATATCAAAAGTACACAAATTCAAAATTCCCTCTCTTTAAAAAAAAAAAGGTCAAAAAATAATTTCCTTTCTCCACTAAATGACAAAAAAAAAAATTCTCTTTTTACACAAAAAGTAAAAAAAAAAAATCCTATCAATCAACTAAAAATAAAATATCATCATATTCTTTATATTTTATTCTTTCTTGATTTGATGCTTTATCTCACCTTCCTTCAATTCACCATACATCCAAACACGCTTGGGCATATAAATTGTCATTTTTAGCCAACATAATTCTCCCTATTTTGAAAGTCTATAAAGTTATTATGGCTTGAGCATTCCAAAATTCCACTTCATGGGGCAAGATTTGTGAGTTATAACAATTTTCGCATTTGATTTAACATTAGGGGACGACATTTGAAATGCTCCAAAAGCTCTAAATAAGAAATTCTGAAATACTTGCAACCAAAGAGCCCCCAACCTACCCACCCCACTCGGACATCCCCCATCCCACAGTCTATTGAACTCTGCTTTTAGAAATATAGCATTTAATTTCAATAATTTGATTAAATAGATCCAAACTGCCGAGATCAAATAAATTTCAAGGTTGGACCCACATAAATTTTTAGGAGAGAATCCCGACCCTTGGATCGGAATAATCCCTCCGAACCCAGGAGGAGCTTACTCAGTGCACATGCACACCACAATTTCCACATTCTTAAATATGGTGAGATGGATAGATACACACAGTTGGCCCACCTCAAAATGAGATAGGTAGGCTAGCCTAGAATGTATATATATAATTGGGCCCACCTAAAACTGAGCTGGTTAGATGTAAATAGTTTCTAGGGTTTCTTTCTTCAGCCGAGAGTTTCATGCTAGATTAGATATATAATAGTTTTGAGTTTAGGGTTTTTGTTTTTCCTCCAGCCGAGAGTGTTAGAAGGTAGGTTTTTGGCACAAGAGAGAACGAAAGAATGGTAGAGAAAACAAGCAAAGTGAGGAAGGAGGAGGTGGTCACCAGAGAATACACCGTCAATCTCCACAAACGCTTGCATGGATGGTAATATATAGAATCTTTCATTTCATTCTATTCCCAAGATTTCCCCACTTTCTCTAATCTTCTGCGGAGAATTTGAATCTATTAGAACCAAACAGGGCACCGAAGAGTTCTCTGTCGAGTCTTTTTTTTGTTGTTTTTAGAATTCTCTGCTAGTCCAAATTCATATATGAACATCTTCCAATCGTGGATATGTCCCCAGTTGAATTCCTACTTCATTGATATGATATGAGCATCTTTCAATCTTTAAAAACCAGTTTTCCAAGGATTTTGTTTACTAGGGCTAGCCCCTTTTGATGACAATGTAGGTTGAATGTCATGGGAATTGAATACTGATTAATGAAATGGGCCTTTAGTATTTGCATTTCTGATTTAGATGCATTGATATCTTTCTTTTTTTTTCTCTCTCTTGGATAATGTTGTTGAAGCTCATTACCTTGTTTTATTTTTGTTTTTGTTTTTGCTTAGTTGTACTAGTCAGTAGTGATTTCTACTGGAGGACCCAGGGATTGATGATTGATCCCTGGGCATGAGCATGATAATAAGATGCCAACATCACTTGACCAGGAGTGTGTTGTCCACTACCTTCTTGTAAGTATTCACCTTCTGATTGAATGTAAATGGTTCCTTAGAACTGTTGTCTTTGATGTATCATCATCAATTCATCATCATTATTTTTCTTGGGATGGAGTAATGCTGGATGTTCATTGAATCTTTTACAATGTTTTCTACTCTTAAGTCTCTGATGGTGAGATAGGTTGTTGTGCTGGATGGATGCTTTTCTGTTGTTATTGTTAGCTAGGGTGGAACCAAGAAAACCTTTTCCCAACTATGTTCTGTCAGCTACCTGAATTGTGTTTTTCCACGTTTGACTTCAGTTGAGATTGGTTGGCAAAGATCAGTCAAGGACCGGGTGTTGATTCATGTAATGCAAATATGCAATGGACCCATCCATAATCAGGACATATAATGTTGTAACATTGATTGTTCATGGAAGCTTCAAAGGGAATCCGGACCTTTTGAGTTGAGGCTGTTGAAGCCTTTAGAAAGTATATATGTGAAATCATTACAATATTCTAAGTTTGGAGTTACAAATATAGAAGAAATCCTGACCATTAAAGACGTTAAAAACTTTCAAATCAAAATTTAATGTGCTGGTAGTTTTTTAGGAGCAATCTGAGATATAACCTCTTGAGCTGATGAATGGTCAAGTGCACCTGGCAGTTCCATGTCTTGAACTGGTTTTGTTTTCAGATATCTTTAGAGAAGAAAATTCGGTAGCAGATAAGCTTGCCAAACCAGGAATTTCAAGGGCTGGATACTTATGGCAATTCATATATTAATATAGTTGATGTATGAGTTTCGTTGGCTTTGTTGCACATATATTACCTTGATGGATGTTGTCTTTTCCCCTTTTCCTTCTTTCTCATTTTGATAAATTTACTTGCTGGCTCTCTTTCATTAAAACAAAAGGAGAGAGTAAAAGAAAAAAAAAAAAAAGGAAAGAAAGACAGACAAAGGGAGCAAGTTTTTTTTGAGCAGTTGATGCAATTGTTTCATTTTTTTTTTCCCAATGCTGCTGTAATGGGATGAAAATGAAATTGCTCTTGGTGTTGTAGACGAGCTCTTGCCAGACAAATATATGCACAGTTGTGATTACAGAGAGAGAAAAATGGCTGTAGCTTGCTACCCTCTTTTGGTTCCTCTCTTTTTTTTTTTTCTCAGTAACACATTAAGATGACATTAGATCAGTGGGTCAGCTACTTGGTGATGATGAAATATGTATTTGGATCATGTTTGTGTTTGTTTTCTTCCTGCCTTTTATTCTTCTTTCTCCAGCTAGTTACTAGAACCCTGAAGCTAGAACTAGAGGAAACCTGTCCAAGCTGTCCACTGGCAGATGCTGTGATAATGATATATTTTAGAAATTGTCTTTGTTAAATTTCCTTTTTCTATAAATGTCACAAACTAGAAATTAAAGCAATGTGGGCATTCTTGAGCAGCACCTTCAAGAAGATGGCTCCCAAAGCCATAAAAGAGATTAGAAAATTTGCACAGAAGGCAATGGGTACCACAGACGTAAGGGTTGATGTGAAGCTGAACAAGCACATATGGAGTAGGGGTATCCGGAGCGTGCCAAGACGAGTACGAGTGCGTATTGCCCGGAAGAGGAATGAAGAAGAGGATGCCAAGGAGGAGCTGTACTCATTGGTTACAGTTGCAGAGGTTCCACCGGAAGGGCTCAAAGGACTAGGAACCAAGGTCATTGATGAAGGAGAATGAACTGTACCCAAAAATTTTGTTTATCAGGTGCCCTTTTGAGTTACTATATTGGCTTTTGTTAGAAGTTTCTATGCACTTTGGTTGTAATTGAGATTGTTATGATCATGTCCTGTTTTTCGCTTTTTGTCAACTGGGAATGATTAGTTTCAAGAATTATGCTTGTACTGCAGAATTGGGCTTTTAGGCATAAAATGGAGCAACTATTATTGGTTCTTCAACTTTTATACAAACTGTATGCTGAAGTGAAGTACATCTTTCTGGCCATTTAAAATGGTCTGAACTGATGGTGCATCGCATGATGCCTAAGTTTGTGTGTTGAATTTTTTGGAAGAGAGGATGGTTTGAGGTGTGCAGCATTGGCGGCACCATGACTGAGTCACTGAGACATTGAAGATTGTAAGATGACCACCCTAGTTGCTGACTTTAGGTTTTCTTTGGTTCTGGTATTGTACATATGAAAAGAGATGTGATTTTGCAGTTGTTTTGCCTACCCAACTACAGCGATGGTTGGTTCAGTGGTTAAACATCTGAATTAAAAGGTTTTGTTAACCTTTCAAGTTTTATCTATCATTTTTCTTACATTTGAAAGAAACCCATTGGCTCGTCGTTAAACAAGTGTGTAATTTGTGGAATCCATCTCTCTCGAGGACCGGATTTCAGAGAAGTTGAGCCGGCCAGTGGAGTGAAAATCCCAAACGCTCAATAACCTCCACACTTCTGTATGAGTTGGCTATATTTCACTTCAATACGAGTGCGGGAAATCAGGTCTGGAACAGTTTTAGGTTTCAATTCATTAATGGATATGGGCTTGGATCCATACGAGGGCTTGGATCCATACAAGTCCTAAACTGTGGACCTTGGACCTGATCTGTGGATGTGCCTTTTTAAGACATGGTTTTTATTTTTTAACTGTGCATAGGCTAATGCCAGAAATTTCATGTAACAACCTTTATATTGGTTTTAAAGATGTTGTGATTTATCAATTGTGGAAAGTTGACCTGATGCACTATCAACGGGTTGAACGATGTCCTTTTTTGGATTTAGATTGAATGATGGTGTCCCAAATCTAAGCAAATAATAATAATAATAATAATCATAATAATAATAATAGGAGTTCTGACTGGTTCAGGACCAGACCCAATCCTTGCATCTAAATGAGATCTGGAATCATGTAAATAGGTTCCGAGTCGGAACTGGATCTAAAACCTATACCGCCTTTTCGGTTCAAAATATGGTCTTAACCCGGAACTGATCTGTTTGCTTATAGGGCATGACAAAAAAAAGTTTACTGTTTTTTTTTTAATGACATGGGTGTCCATGAGGTCTTCTTGACCCAACAGGACTAAAACCTACTACAGAAGCACACGGGGGGCAGATTTGACACAGTTTCGAACGCAATACACGGTCATATATAGTTTGGACTGAGCCAGGAATGATTGATCCTAGACCCGTTGTCCGTTCTTCCGGAAGATACGAGATGCCTGTGGCATACCGCCTCTGAATCATTATTCTTCCAACAGTGTTATTAGTTAATAAACAAAATGCCTCTACTGCTGTATTAGTTTCTCACATCTGAATTATAAAATTATCGATTGGTTCGGATGCCTTCAGGGGGCAAATGTCCATTTAAACAGGACGATGCATTAGAAGTCCCATGTGACATAATGTGAGAGAGAGGGAGGCTCAGAAATCCGGATTGGAGACGACAGTATAAAGTACCTTTTTCATTTCATTCAAATTTGAGCCATGTTTATCATTCAATCATACAGAGGACCCTCTTTTCAATAAATAAATAAAACTAGTTTATTTCACATTTCAATATAATAATAGTAATACTAACTTGAAATCTTGTGTCTTTTTTTTTCATCCTAACCCACCCTCTTTTTAAGGCACTTTTGGCCAATATCAATACCACCCCATTCCAACGGGGGCTCGAACCTGGAACTCTGCCTTCCCCGAGGACTTAGATGCCCCTCCTAAGCTAAGCTAAGCTAAGCTACAGTGTGGGGCAACTTTAACTGGCTTAAGTCATTTCCAGGTCCAACCTTTCATCCGTCCGGCCAATCCACTTGCTTGGTTGGCGAGGCAGAGAAAGGACCACGGATTAATCCTTGGATGTAGTAGGGATGGTGAGAGACTAGGGTGAGAGTGTGTGTGAGTACTCACCCTTCCAACAACAAATAAAATAAAATAATTTCCATCTGTCCATCAGCTACAATTGGATTTATGTTTTCAGCATGACTTTAATTATTAATTCTTTGTCCATTGAGCAAAACCAGCTCAGCCATGTTCAGGTACTAGAGATCTTAATTCTTGGTGAAAAAAGTGTCCATCATGACCACCAACCGGTGCTGCACTCATCGATCAGTCGGGCCACACATCCATCTACAGCACTATTCTACTAAAGAAAAATGTACCAAAGAAAAAAAAAAAAAAAGTGCAGAATAATCCAAGGGACCATCTTTTTTATTGGATATTGAATTTCGAATTTCTGAGCTGTGCCTTATGATGGAATGGGAAAGGATTAAAGGTTTTGATCACAAAGGAGTCGTCGTAATTTCCCTAAATAGAAAAAGTCTATCAGACTCTTACTGGTTCTACTCTTATAGGTCATTAAATGTTCCTCTCTTTTCAAAGTAAGTGTTTGCTATCACTGAGGCCTTATGTCAAAGCAAATTCCTATATAGTCGTCCATCAACTCATTCCTCTGTCCAAATCCTTATCCTTCATGCACTCCCTCATATCTTCTACTATCCTTTTCTACATGCCCATTTAAGTCTCCTCCCATAAAATATTTTCACTAATTGAAATTTCTTGTATTAAACAATCAATCTCCCAAAATTCTCTCGTAAGACTTTCATCTAATCCTGCTTGAGGTGCATAGACACTAATGATATGAATTATTTCTCTAATACTAGTTGAATTGCTATATAGTCTATTGCCAATCTCCTAACTCCATTTTTGGCGTCGTTTTTCCCCATGCAGTAGAGCTTGTAGCCATCAGAGCTCCTTAGCTTTAACCCCTTATTGCTTTATTTGTTGTGGACATGCTACACTAACCCTTTCTTCTTTCGTTGTATCGACCAAACTTCCTGCTACTGCCTATCAAAGCTCTATATTCTTGTAGACTAACTTCTTTACCCACGCCCATCTAAATCAATGCAGGAACCTAGCCTCCTTTCCATTGCAACCGACGGCCGCTGCAGTGATTGCTTATAGTGAGGAACCACCTAGCATAATCACATAATGTCATTATTTTCTCAAAATTCATATTGGAGTCGTGACAATAGTTTTACACCAACTATCAACCTACTAGACACAACCCTCCTCCTTTATCCAGTCTTAAGACCCACAGTGACATCAAATTTGCAGAGTTCGGTAACTAACGAGAACAAAGAACTAAATTTCAATAAACCTTAGCATGCAGCCAAACTATGAAAAATCTGAACTTCAGGCACATTATTGGGAACTGCACAATCTACAATAGTATCCAACTTGCTTTCATCTACGAAACTCCCATTCTAAGTAAAGGTTAGCTAATACATTGCTTTCACCAACATTATTACCATTCAAAGTGAAAATGTACCTAAATCCAATAGTGCAAAAAAGAGATAAAGTGGCATCCGATAAGATGTGTGCAACTGTGCATCTATAATCCTCTACCTTATAACAAAAGGCCCACAATCAGCTTCAGATTTTTTGAACCTTGTCTTCTGCTAGTGAATCCGCATCGGATTAAGCTTCAAAGAACATAATGAAAGGAAACCTCCATGGATGATAACATGTACCTATTGTCTTTCAGGCTCAGCACAAAGGATAGCTCAATGGATGAGAATATGCTAGTGATTCACTTCCCTCTAGGACCATGATGATAGGAACCTCTATAGATGATAAAATGTTATACCGTTTACTGCAAAGGAATCATGGTGCATTTGGCTTTGTTCTGCTCAGGACAACCAAGTCCCTCTCCACTGTCAAAGGCCCATTTAAGAGTATCTTGAATAACCTTAGTCCTTCCTGATGAGCCATTTCAACCCGATTCAGGTCTCCAATCCTTGCAAGCCTCAAAAATGAAAAAAGACATACCCACTCATCATCTTTTATGGTTTCCATGACAAAGAGCCCTGATTTCTGTCAAGGGCTTTCGTCCATGTTATGTTTCCACCGGCCCGATGAAGATGAAACAGAAACAATGGCCATTTGACGAAGACTATGGTTCTCATTGATTATAACATTCCACTTACCAAGTCCAACAATAACACATGTAACTCCTTTGAGGCTTTGACAAGATTTAACGATGGCCATTACCTTTACTATTTCAATGAATATCTCCACAAAAAAATTATTTCATTCTTCTCCTTTCAAATATGGTAGCTACAGGCAGAGGAAGCAACTTTCACAAAACCTGGTCTCTCTTGGCCAAATGGTTCCACTGACCAACGTTCCATAAGGCTCCAAAAGGAGGAAGGGGAAAAGAAAAGATTGAAGACAGAAATGAATCATCCCAAATGGCACGTGACAAATCACCAGATGAAGAAAAAAAAATGCCTTGTTTTTCTTTCTGTTTATTTGTGTTAATTGAAATATTTTCACTGGAAAGAACAAAACATGCATAGACGCTGGCTTAACTACAAAGACCAATAAGCTAACCCAACTACCCTACTAGCAACTTAGATTCTACAGTTCAGCCACCATAATTTAGACCAACATATTAACTGAATGTGTCAGGAACTCAGGATATAGAAGCCAATCTTGATTTACTGAGTACTTCAAAAAAAAAAAAAAAAAATCCCTTAGTTATTCGCTGAAGGTTTGGCTCAACTCCAAAACATTAACCCTTGACACCTCAAGGATGACACAGAGCCAACCATGCCTTTGGGTGAATTAAATCTAATCTGGTCAAGGAGTCAGCCATAATGTTGGCCTCCATCTGGGTGTGCTTGATCCATGACGCTGGAACTGACTCCAGGACTTGCATCACACTTCAATCCACCAAGGCATATGTTCCCAATCCACCATCTCTACAAGTTTGTGCTCACTATCTCCTTCAATTAATAGATTCGATACCTGTAAAATATCACCTAATTTTAAATCATGAACAAGGAGTACTATCTCAGCCATGTCAAGTCCATAACGGAAAACTTTGGTTACAGACTGCCAAAACATATCCATTTGGGTCTTTGCCACACTTCAATCATGCTAACTTCATTCATTTCGTAAGAGAGTGAAAGACACGAGAAACCAAACAAGACCTGTTGTTGATTCTTTCCAAAGTCCCTCAGCCAGTAGAGAATGAATGCTAGAGTAACAAAAACATGAAGTAAATGTTTGGAAACACAACCACCTTTTGAGATCATCTAAGATAAGGATTGCCCACAATTCCCATCCAATGAAAGGCCTTCACCCTTGTAAAAGTGATGCAGGCCATAGGCCAACATTGACTCATCAAAGAAGGCCCAAGATGACCATCATAAGCCCAGTCTACAAAGACGGCCGTAACTTAAGTCAGTCAAAATCCTTAGGATCCTTGAGTAGAAATTACCAATCTTTAAATGAGAGTCAAAAATCATTTGACCACTCTAATTAGAAGGGGTAATCTCTAATCGATAGCCAAGATTGTTGCCATCTACCATAAAAGGCTAGGGCATCCAGTCATCCACACTATTTTTTCATGGAAACAGATCAATGGGCGACAGATAGGACCAGAGGCTTTTGGTAAAAAATTCTACATCCTAACTCCCACTACTCGAGACAAGTGAATTTTCTACCATCCAAACAAACATCCTCCCAAACATAGCCCTCCACAACTGAGAATTTTCACCCCATAATAAACATCCTTCACAATTGGGAATGAATGACTACTAACGAACCACAATGAGAAAAGAAGCTTCAGGTTGTCTCTGAATGAGAATTACTTTGGGTGACTCCCTCTCCCGTATCAGGTATTACTGTATTAGACTTGGATCAGTCAAGTGGCTTTCCAAGCAAGCGATCAGTGATGGACAACTCCTCAGGAGCTCAACAAGGTATCACCCTCATCAACAACGAATTCTGAAAATTTGGTGGCAACCAAACCCAATAAAAAACACTTCAACCAACATTGGAGCATGTCCTCATCAATTCTGATGATTCGTGAATCGTGATGCTTTCACTACATGCTCTAATAATTGTGGCACTCCAGATTAGATACGTAAACAGGTCAGGTTGGGACAGGTCCATGGTGAACTCTGGTTTAATGTATAAACAGGGTTCCAACTCTGATGGAACCTGCTGGTCCCAGATACGACTCTGAACCCACATCAAAATTATTGATACATTTTAAAAAGTAAGTTTACAGTCCATGGATTCCAACGCAGGACCTTCTATTAAAGAAAATAATGCCTATGCTGTCGGTGCTTCATGGTCGTTTTATTTAAGAATTGTATAAAAAAATAGTTCCTATTATTAACAATATCTTCAATAAAATATAATATTTAATACATGTCAGTTGAGTAATCAGATAATTCGATATGGTCCCAACTGGACCTAGACCCGATTATCACCAGGTCCAAAAACAGGGTCCATACCCAAACTTTTTAGGTCGGAACCTTCAGGTAACCAGAGGTCCGATGACACCCCCACTCCAGCTGCATCACTCTATTATAGTTGAGAAGGACTGTAAAGCAGCAAACTCTTTACATCATTGTTAAACGGCCAAAACTTCAGCATCATTCACTTTCCTAACTGCTTCTGGTCATACTAAAAAGGAAACCAAGTCAAACAGCTCGAGTTTCTGATAATACCCAAAATATCAGCTCCATCAGAGTCGCATTTAAAAGTCCCATCAATATTTAACCCTTTGTGTTGAAGACTGATTAATATGAAAGGGCGAGCTATTGAATTTATATATTCATAAAAAAATCTGGAAAAATATTTTGTCCTCTGCCCACAAGAAAGCCTTGTGTATCTCCTTTCCTTCAAGAGAGACTATAAACAACAGCGATAATCACACAGAATACCTGGGCATGGCTAATGACTAATATCGATACGATGATGATGATGGTAAATAAGTTGCATACCTGGGCATGGCTCGAAGCAGCCAAACTAGCGTTAAAAAAAAATGCCAAGCAACCAAGGTGAAGGAATAATGCAACAAGTGATCCACATTATATACACATTGGAATGATTTATTCTTTTCTTTTCTTCTTCTTCTTTTTATTTTATTTTTATTATGTTTTTTGGATGATCATTTGGATTGGTATGGTCTCTACTCCACGAGTCAGTAATAGTTGTAAGGATCTCATCCAACCTTGAGATCTAGCAGAAAGAAAGCACACGGGAGACGTGCTTGAATTTTCCAATTTGAAAATGTAACAATGGGCTGGTCCTAGAGTTTTAGAAGTATTAAAGTTTAAGGATCCCTTTTTTAAGAGATTGATTGAGATTTCTCTTGTAACTAGCATTCTAATCCTTGACTTGTGCAAGTCCTATAGGCCCATAACTTTTGCAATGTGAGACAGCCTATTGATCAATAGAACGGATTTCTGATTTTATGTGCGCCTTTAAGATATTATCCAGCGTTTTGAAGACCAAATGCAAGTCTCAGATATTCAGACAACGCCCTGGGTAATGGTTGGACATGCAAGTTCAAGGTTTTGAAATGCACATCCAAGGGACTGTAAATGCAGAGCTTATTTAAGACACAAATCTTAGAGTTTCTTCTTCTTGGCTAGTGTGAATGGTATCATGGCATTCCAAACTGCATCCCTAGTAATTCATCTTACTACTTATAAGTTATAACCATACGTAGATTAATAGTCTAACCAATAAAATAACTATTTATGGATCTTTATTCTTTTTCTTTTTTTCTTGTGTTTTATGCCCTAGTGGATGTGGTAGACCTGGACCCCACCTATAGGAGGAACCTTGAGACCTAGAGGGAGCAATAGCTATAACTCCCTCTGAACAACAGGGTCCAAAGTTACACTCTACCCATCGGAAGCTAGGATTCTTATGTCCCTTAACCAACTGTGGAGAGATTGTTTTCTTCAGGAAAGTAGCCATGCATAGTGTGCATTCCTTTCATAGCTAACTCACCTTTGCAGTAGATCAAGACATTGGTGGCACACAAGTAATATTGATATCTCGTAGAATTAACACCTGAATGACATATCTTTGGTCCACTGAAACTTAAGACTAAAAGGTATTAAAAAAAAAAAGTTCAAGACACCATATCCCTAGTTTTCAGCCATCCATCATCCAAGGGCATTATACTTTCCTGCACCAACTTGTAAGCAATGTATCATCAATCAATCAATTTGGATAGTGATTCGGGGTGGGAACCACATTCCACTCGATGTAATACGGATGTTAAATGAAAATCCCCAAATGCTAGGAGACACATGTAACCATCCCCACTGCTTGAACACCCAATCTTTCAGTGATCTAAAACACACCACAACACACCCTAAAAAAACTCATCCAGAAATCACCTTCAAATGAAAATGGAACCATCAGTTTTCAAAATACCCATCTCCTGATCCCCACAAAATCTCAATAACAAATAGAACCAAACCCATCCCAGAAATTAAAAGAAGGGGAGCATAATTTCAACTAAAGCATTCGATTCAGAGATAAAGAGACAATAATCCAAGATTCAACAGAGTCACCAAACCCAACAGTTAAAAGGTTCATTATTGGAATGAAAAGACAAAAAAAAACCCACATCTTATCAAACAGTGATATCGCGAGATAATCATCAAACACAAGTCCACATAAGAAGGAGAAGAAGAGAGACGGTATGCAGGCCTACCGAGCGAGCGAGATCACTGGTCGGGGTCTTCGGAAGAAGAGGAAGCAGCAGCAGCGAGGCGCTCCAGGGCTTTCTCGTGGGCCCAGGTCTCGATGGTGAGGTCAGGCTTGGCGCTGAGTCCGACGCCGAGAATGACGACGGTGAGGAACCAGGTGAGGTAGTAGGGGAGCTCCCAGTCCTCCCATTTCCTCGATTGGCCCGGTGGGGGAGGGGTGCGTGCGAAGGGGTAGCCGTGCGGCCTCTCTTGGTTGCCTGGGCTCGACCATCGGCTCGGTCCCTCTCCACCTCCCCTCGTGCGAAGGGACGATTTCAATCGCCTCCTAAGCATCCCAGCTGCCGCTGCCAAACCTCTCGTAGACATGCTTTGCTGTACTCGTATCGCTGCAGAGAGAGGAGATATAGCGAGAGAGAGAGAGAGAGAGGGGTTTGCTCTTTGTTATTGGAATTGGAAAGAAGAAGAGGAGAAAAACAAGAAGGAACAAGGGCTTGAAATTTGTGTTGCCAGAAAGGCCCCTATTATTGTAAAGAATAGCAAATACCGACGCAATCTTCAGTTTTGGGGTGGGCCTCAACTTGAATTCCAGACCGGACCTTTCTTTTTGGGGTAATGGAATTTCACTCGAATGGCAGACTTGGGATCATCATCAGTTCACATTGATTGATTGATCTGGAGTAAAACATGTGATGTGAGTACATGACTCCCTAAGTAGATAATATAGCTAAATCGTTTGAAGTACCTTGTTCTCAAACACATCCTAAAAGTATTTTAGATTGTGATCAATTTGATTTTGTGAAATTTGTCTAATGAATTGATAGTAGAAGGTGGGGTTGTTGTGTTGGATTTATTGCTTTGGACCAATGAATTATTGAGATTTGCTATTGGGGGATCTAATACATCTATGAGCGCATGTTCGGTAACATGATAGGAATATGTGGGATTTAGGATTCATGTTTACCCCTAGAAAAAGATAATCCTTACTAAGGATTTATATAGCTAAGGATTCATTGCATTTCACGTTTGATTGTAAATGTGGAAACACTTGATGATTTCTTCAATTCATGTTTGGTGTTGAACACCAAAATCCATGATGAGGCCTATGAAAGTTAGTCATGACTAAGAAGTATGAGTGTATCAAGTGGGGCCCGTTTTTTGATCTAAGACAAACTAAGACTCCTGCTCACAAGTGCCCGTATGATTTAATGAAGGGGGCCCACTTTATTGAATAAATGGATTGCAAATTTTAAGCACAAAAAATCAACGATGATTTGCGGCTGCCAAACTTGAATATAGCATAAAATTGTAAAAAGAGTAAATATTTTCCCCGCTAATTTTGTTACGAAAGGTGAATTCTTATATATGAAAGTTCTAATTGAAGCGGGCAAAAAACTTGAGAAGGAAATTTGGGATCACTTTTTTTTATTACTACAATGGGACCCACCTGGATCAGGTAAAACTACACAGAACCAGCTGGACCTATCATTGTGTCAGAATTTAGTGTTATAGGATCGAGATCAAACCCGGGTCCATTAATCCAACAGTAGAAATTTGTACTTTACATTGGTTCTATTGAAGCTTGGCTTTGGAAGGACCAAAACCTTCACATTACTCGATTTTGGATTTTGATCATTCTAATAACAGGGGAAAGTGACAACACTACTTGGGCCCCCAAATTCACTTACAGACCACTTTCCATGGTGCAGAGTACTTCACCCTGCAGAGTTTTTCATCTTGGTGGGGTGGGGCAGACAAAAATTTGTATCAGTGGAATGGGGTCCTAGCATGTTAATTAACGAGAGAGACGAGCCTTTCCCTTGAAAATCAATGTCACAAAACCAAATGTCATCTATCCGAATGTTAAAACATCTAATTTTGTTCTGCTTCTAATCTTCCATTGCTTGTGTCTAGATCATGCTGAAAACTTTATCTGCCCTTGCATTCACAGATAATCTGCTTCTTACAAGAAAGTATTTAAGTCAACAATTCGTGTTCTTAGCTTTTTGAAAAACAGATCAGGTAACAACATTCTTCAACTGAAAAATGTGCAAAACCTCAGCAGCTTCAACCTACTTCACAGCTATAAATAATGTCTTGATTCTCTTGCTGCAGATGAAAAGTCATTTTTCTCTGGCAAGTAGTTTTGAGTCCATGGCAGAAGGCATACACACTGCAAGTGTTTAAACTTCAAATCAATCCAAAAATAAGATTGAACTCCAATTATGAAACTGATTCCATGATGCAAGTTGATATTCTTCTCCGCAAACAAGACAAGTGATTTTGTTCTTCCACAGAATGTTGAATGAATAAACTTAAACCGAAAAATAAATGTAATAACGTCCTTCTGTTGCATACGAAATGATAGGCTTTGCGATAATTCAACAGTCCCGGCATATTCTCTTTTTGAATATTCATTCCGCCTCTCCCCCACATTTTTCATCTAAATTCATGGTGTCTATAGTACCCAACATTCATGGGATTCTGAATACAAGTATCTTGCTGCAACTCGCCTCCAAGGGCCCTTTAAAATGTCCCAAGAGAGCTAGACCAGGAGAATTCTTTTCTGGTCAAAATAATATCTGAACACGGACCTCAGTTCAGACCCAGAAAATTCTTAATTTCATCTCAGGTTGGAAAACATGGAAAATATGGTTTGTTGGCAGAATTTCACTTGCCATTTGGGTAAACCCTAATGAACCCCAAAACTCCATTGAGGAATTTCAAAGCTCACCAGTAGTCCCTGCAAGAGCATGCTCCTCCAACAACATGATGGAAACGGTTGCTATCCCTCAGAGAAATTTCTCTTTCATAAACCATTGATACAAACTTGGCAAAATTGTGGCAATCAACACAAATACGGAGGTTCTTAACAACACGAATTGGCATTCCTGGAGGAACACTCATTAACCCAAATGCCATTGCCATTTTCTCACTGTGACTCAGAAGAATTCTCTCCTTTTGCTCATCATCCACATCATGCAAAACACAGCTCAGATCAGGAACATAACCAGTCTCCTTAATCTTTGCCGATAATTCCCGTATCTTTGCAGATATTTCTTCTCTTTTTGGATGAAACCGATCACCAACATGAAATGTATGCAATGTTCTATCCAGCTTAATCCAGCTTCGTCCTGGTTCTTTCATTACAGTCTTCTCTTTCATCTTCTGTCGCATGTTAATAACATCTTCCCATCTTCCTGCTGCAGCAAAAATGTTAGAAAGAATTACATAGTTCCCGGCATTTTGGGGCTCAATATCAAAAAGTCGTCGAGCAACGTATTCCCCCACAGGAACATTGGCGTGGACGCGACAGGCACCTAACAGGGAACCCCAAATAGCTGCAGTTGGTTCAAATGGCATCTGTTTGATGAAGGTGAGAGCCTTCTCTACTTTCCCAGCACGACCAAGGAGATCAACCACACACCCGAAATGCTCGATTTCGGGTTCAACATCTTTGCCTTGAACCATTGAATTGAAAATATCCAAACCTTCATCTACCAATCCCCCATGGCTACAACCGGATAATACAGCCATAAAAGTGATGCTGTCGGGCTGAACATCTTCTCCCCGCATCAATTTGAAAAGGTCAAGAACCTGTCGTCCCAAACCATGCTTACCATAACCAACAAGCATTGCATTCCAAGAAATTACTGTTCTCTCAGACATGCTGTCAAAAACTCTTCTGGAATAAGTTAGGCTTCCACATTTAGAATACATATCAATTAGAGAATTCTGCAAAACAACATTTGATGGCAACTCAGATCGGATGATCCTGTTGTGTACTTGTTGGCCATAATCCAAGGCAGCTAAACCAGACAGAGCTGTTAAAACACTAGCATAAGTAACATAATTTGATTCCATTCCTTCTTTTTGCAATTTGAGATACAGTTCAAGAGCTTCTTCATCAAACCCCAGCTGAGCGTAGCCTGCTATGATTGCAGTACATGAAACAACATCTCTTTCAGGCAACTTGTCAAAAACTACTCTAGCTTCATGGATTCTTCCTGCTTTCGCATACATATCTAGAAGCGAACTCCCAACAAATATATGGGATTCAAAATTGCTTTTTATCACCAGAGAATGAACTTGCCTACCATGCTCAAGCCCACAAGGCCCAGTGCACACAGTAAGCGTGGTAGCAAATGTGAACTCATTTGGTGGCATACCTGCCAGAAAATTTGAAAATCATATTAAGGATCATAACATGAATTTTGTCAAAATTTAAACCATACAGTGAGTCAGAGTACAACGATGACTGTTTGCATCAAAAAGTTGAGTAATTATCAGGTAGCGAGCCAGATGTACAATCACTTGGTTTGGTGATCTAGACAGTTGCTGAGTACTACTAGTGCCCATTGGAGATAAAAGTGCCCAAGATTCATCCAGATTGGAATGATCTAGCAATCCAATCTTTGGTCATTTTTTAAGGCCATTGTTGTATTCCCCCCTGCCCCCACCTCTCACCTTTCTCTTCTTACCAATGCACTAATAGGCCAGCTATAAGAAACAGCAAAACTGGGAGATTTCTTGGGTAGGGTATCTAAAGTGAACCTGCTAGATAAATGACCTGGATCTATAAAACCACCGACTCCAAATGCAACTCCAAATTAGTGACACCATGTTATTGCTATCCTCTAAGAATTTCCCAGTGAAGTTCTTATAATTTACATGTATCAGATAGTAAGGATGTGATCGTTCTATAATGGTATCTGGAAGTGTTGGGCATGTTACGGCTGTATATGACCAAGGACCCACTGCAACATTGCCATGCAACCATGGATTTAAAACAGCTTTGGGTGCCAGCCATACAAAGTATGAACAATATATTGAGCTCTGACCACAGCGGGATTTTTTCAAATAGTGGGAGCAAATTGAAGGGGCACTGATTTTAGCTTCAAATCAGATAAAAATCTTAATTCTTTTTTAACTGGCACATTAGTCATAATTCATAAAGCCGTAGAACGTAGATATGAGAGGAGAAAGGTGGGCTTGTAATGTAACTTTATGCTCAAATTGCTACTGCCAAGTACCCGTAAGAGTCACATCTAAAAAATCACTACGTTACGCAATTGATCATGATGTAAAGTACACAATTAAGAAGCAATTAGATTATAACCCAACAATTCCAGAGATGAATGGCAAAAACATGATGAGGCGCATAACATTTACGCGATAGTTTAAAATCACTTTAACACAACACCTGTCTCAAGCATCCTAACGAAAAGGTCCAAAGCCTCGGCTTGATGCCCCCTCTGCGCATAAGCTGAAATCATGGCCGTCCAAGACACGATGTTCCGTTCAGCCATTCCATCGAGCACATGCCGTGCGTCTTCCAAAACGCCGCATTTCGAGTACAAGACAATGAGCCTAGTGTTCGTGTACACGGGTGGGAGATAACGGGTCTTGATCATGTGGGCATGGACCCTCCGGCCCTCCGTAATAGCCTTCTGGTTTATGCACTCTGTCAAGAGCGAATCGTAGCCGTCGAACCTCACCTCTAGTCCTTGAATGGCCATCTCCAAGATTGCCTCCTTGAGCCGACCGTTGATGCATAGAAATTTGAGTTTCGAAGATGGCGGGAGCTGGGGATTTAGTTGGCGGGAAGGAGGAGGGATTCTGTTGGAAATGGTTTGTGGGGAGACTGAAGAAAGACGGTTGGGATGAAGAAGCAGTAGTTCGGCAATTTTCCTCAACATTTCAGGCCTTTCCAGTCAAAATTGGAAGATACTGGGGTGGGTTGTGTTTTTCAGTTGGTTTTAGGTGGGCCCACTCCAGTGAGACGATGGACCCCACTAATCATCAGGGTCATCGGATCTTAAGCCGTTGGATTACTAATCAACGCTAATAAACAACTGGAAGTCTGTAAACTGTAAGACTGTAACTGGCACATTGGGCTCGATCTAGCAGTGTTATAGGCCCATTGCGATGGACCTGGTGTAATGTTAAAGAGTCGGGGCATGATGGGCCTGTGCATGACAATAGGCCCACCAGCCTGGCTCAACCATTTAGGACAAGGATATAGAAAATTTTTGCAAATGGGCAAGTGATGCAAACTTTATGGCTAGAACCCCTCTTTTTTTTTCCGGTATCGGCGGGTTTCCAACCATTTTGACTGGACTAATCCCTCTGGGACCAAAAGGAAGCTGGGTACACTCCCTAGTAGCCCCAATGTGGTAATACAGTTTTGAACCTACAACCTCCAGGTGCAAACCGTAGTCCTAAGCCAATTGAGCTACTCCTAAGGGTTATAGTTAGAACCCTCAACGGGAGGTTAAAAACTCTATGTTGGACCCCTATGAAGATAACAAAGAAAAGGGTTTGTTTGATGCTATTGATTCTATTTATTTTAGCTTGATTCTTTCGTATTGAATGACTGTGATTAATTTAGATTAGAGTTTGTAGTCACTTAAAAGGTATTAAGAAAGATTATTATGTGGTAAAATAATTTCAGTGGCCAAAATTTCTACTTTACCTAATTTAGATGGTCACAAAAAGTGAGAAAATAAGGTTCAGCAATAAAAAAAAAATTTAAACTTTTAAAGTACCGGCTTCCAAAAAAATAATCTCATGGAATATAGAACACACAAGTAAAGTGATTATTTTACCGTTGTTCACCTCTATCTAAACACAAAAGGCACTCCAGTTTGATCCAGCTGGATCTAGACCTGAAAAGATGCACAATAAATGAATGGCATGGCAAGACCATAAACACCCACCTAACATTTTTTTTGTTGGACCCATGTCGCACTAGACGAGCCAAGATCCTTTCTCTAATTTCTCTTCCTTGTTTTACCGTATAGTCAAATTTCAATTCAACACACCAGAGACACACACAAACGAGAATGGCTCCTTACACAAGTGGTAAAAATCAACAATTTTCACCTGATTGTTCGTGATTTGAATAGTAGGTATACCACCTCTTTTTGCTTGTGAGAGCTCCTTTCCCACTTGAGTGGGTTGGCTTTCCAAATCCAAGTCTGTGCGGGATCTCTTGGGTCCCAGCCCTCTTAGTTAGGATAAAAAATAATAATAATAATAACACAAAAAGGAATAAATGGCTTGCATATCAGATGTTCGATTCTTAATCACTCTAAAAGGTGGACCCTACTCCAAATGAAAATAAAACTTTGAATTTTTTTTATATATCCCTTCAAGTTTTTTTTCGAATTTGTAACTAGGCCATTGCAGTTTCTTGTTGAATCCTGTAAAACCGCAAAATCAACTTCTCATGATTTTGTAGGACACGCAATTTCACGTTCTTGATATTCTAATTAAACACATCCAAGATTAGAATGATAATGATAGTAGTAATAATTATACGTTTTCGAGCTAGCTCTAAATATCTATTGTTATTAGTGATATATTTGGTACCTCGTGGATGAATATTTTATTGCAATTGTGGTTATTCTTGTATTTATGTATTTTTCAACCAGTTTTTTAATATATATATTTTTACATTTAATTAATATTTATTTCTAAAAATATAGTAGATGGATATGCCCTCCTCAACATGCGTTATTGTGCTAGTATTGGTTATATGAACATTGAATAATGTTTCTGCCAGCACCAAGTTTTCTTTTTGCTATTAGTATTTACTTTCTCAAGGTTTGGATCTTTACCAATAAGGGTGTGTTTGTGCTGAGTCCAGGTCCCTTGTTTCTAGATCATATTTCACCCCATCTAAATTCGCCAATTCAACTGTAAAATCTCTTCCTTAATTTCCTCATTTCAAAGAAGCAATTGAGAGGGTCCATCTAAATTCGCCAACTCAACCGTGTAAAATCTCTTCCTTAATTTCCTCATTTCAAACAAGCAATTGAAAGGGTCCATTAGTTGACATAAGATTTTACATAGTCACTTAGAATTAGGTGAAGTAGTATCTCCTTATTTCTACAAAATAGGGGATCTAGACTTGTTTGTGCGTACACACTTGCCACGTAAAAGGATAGAAATGGTGCCGGATTTTCCAGGCACCATTCTTTGTTACATGTTTGGTGCAACAAGGATTTGGATTTTTTGACGCCCTTTTTGCATCTTTTTTGCCTGCAAGGATTTGGGTTTCTTACTTCCTCCGGTCACACTCCAAGTGTTCTGCAGCTCCTACACAAACGCAACCTTTAAAATACGAAAATGGTTTTCTAATTTTGTTCTAAATCCTAACATGTTCTGCAGTTTTCATTTACAACGACATGTTCGTGCACTACAGTTATTTTATGCATTTTATTTCTAAGTTATTTTGTTTTATATGAAAAATGAAAACCAAGGACTTTCCAATTTACGCAGTTTCAGTTTCTGTAGTTTTGTGTGGAGAAAAGTACTTCATAATACAAAGTGTTTTACCTCTTATCTAGTACAGACTGTAGAGTATAAATTAGTTTTTCACTTCCAGCGTCCAGCTTTTTCTTCTCTTTTAATACAAAATGGCCTTACAGTAAAAATAAATAAATAAATAAATAAACAATGGCATTGCTTTCAACTTGATTTTGTTGCCAATCCACTGTGTTGTTGAGAGTGTGTGTGAGTGAGTAGTATTTACTAGAGAGAATAAAAAAAAAGTAGGATCTGATGGGAATATACACACAAAACTCAGCTCAGCTGGGCTCTGAGTGTAAAAATATTTTTTTTTCCAAGGACCTCATATCATGACTCTTTCAAGAATTTTGGGTCTCCTATACTTGATTGCCCTACAAATACAATCACTTCTATAAATCTAACTACCTAATTGATTATGGCAAAAATAAACAGCTATCACAGTTTAGTCATCCAAACACGTGAACATTCATTTATAAGCAAACCAAGTGCACTGGCTTTTGAGAGATCCAAACAGTCCAAAGGAAAGAGTATTTTGTCTTTTGATTTTGCAAGTTTTTTGCCTAAATTTATTGCATGCTTGTGCACTTGTTTTGCTTCTCTGCTGCTTATTCCAAGAGAAAGATTAATTTTTACATTCTACAGAAGTAAATTCCAAGTCAATCCACAAATCAGAAACAACCCTCCAAAAAATTGCACAAATAGAATCAGGACTGTTTCTGAAATGGAATCGTTTACAGTTTATACAGATGAATGGAAGTCAATAAAAGAAATATTGTTTACCGTGTTAGGCCTGAAATCCAAAGGATTATTCCATCCTTTTAATTTGTTCCTAAACCATTTCATATTCACATTTTCCAACTCCAAACCTGAGATGTGCTCCATAATCATCCCAGCTGTGTTGTGATGAACTAGTCCATTGCAACCTGGCCTATAATCGACTAACCCGCCTGGAAAATTGGTCCATCTTCTATAGGTTACATTGACATTGATGAATTTCAGGTTACTGAGAATCCCTCCTTGTGAACCTGATAGGAAAATGCCATTCTCAGACACTGCTGAGACGTTATTAAACACCAGATTGGAAATGAAACCAACTTTCGAGTTCAGGTCACGCGGGCAGGTTGTCACATAGATAGGCTCTGCTCTTCCCCACCATAAAGGATCATAGTATCTTGTGCTTATTTTTATGTTTGAGAAGGTGACACCGCTTACATTTCCTGTATAGTGAAAAAGAAAACCGTCAGTAAGGAGGAAACAGAAATTAAAAATCCATGCAAAACAGAGATTTTTGGTTTTAGAGGGCCAATCAGGTCCTTTTCCCACCCAAGTCTGGAGAGTGGGTTCTCAATAAGAGTAGCATCTAGAATGCCTCTTTGTTAGCATCAGCTCTAGCCTATTCTCTGTAGCCTTGGATACACTTGGTTGGAGAATTTGGGAAGGAAAAAGCTTAGTTGGTGGAGTTTCAAATCAAAATAGTCTCCCTAAGTTGGTAAAGTATATAATTCCTAAATTTCCACCAATTCCAAAGAAATCCACTCCTTGCCTCATGAATTTTGGCCCCCAGTGGAATTTGGAGAATGACAGTATAATATGTCCTCACCCAAAATTCCAGTAAACTCTATTCCTGTCCTTCAAGAATTCTCCAACAAGGGGATGGATCCCTGTTTGAGGAATGCTCTTTGGATAGTATAGTTGCAACATTTGATTCTTTATTATTCAAATCATAAGAACAAATTTAAGTTGGAAGCAAATTTTATCAAAGTTACTTGCATTCATGTTGTAGCTTTTGTTCAGGTTCAGTAACAAAGTCCAGTTTTCTTGCCATGGTCACATCAGGTTTTGGGTTGGTCATTTTGTGGGATTCACACTTCAAGAAAAGAAATTAACACTGCTTTGAATTAAAAAAAAAAAAACATGATTTTTTCCATTGTTCTAAGGCCAGTACATCTGATCAAATTTTATGTTCTAAGGGCTTGTTTGGATGTATGGTGAGATGAAGTATGGTGAGGTGAAGCATCAAATTAAGAGAGAATAAAATATAAGGTGTTATCATGGTATTTTATTTTTATTTGTTTGGTATGAAATTTTTTTAACTTTTTGTATAGAAAAGTGGAGCTTTTTTGTCTTTTAGTGGAGAAAATATGTTGCTTTTTTTTACTTTTTTTTTGAAAAAGATGGAGGGAATTTTGAAATTGTGTACTCTTGATATGACCCATTGTCTTTTATTGTCTGGATAATGGATGCTTTACCTCACCTCATTTTACCACACATCCAAACACGCCCTAAAGTCAGACAAGAAGACTGCGTTGTTGGCCAAAATGCTTCATTTCTCATGGAAGGGTGCTTTTCAACCTCTCAATTAACATACAAGTAAAATTTTAGTGGGGGTCACCGGAAAGCGGCCTAGTTTACGGAGCAATATACAAATTTGCAAAAAAATCACAAAGCAACATAGTAAAGTAGAAACTGACAATTGAGGAAAAGTCAAATTGTGCTCATACCTCCATCGCGTATCTGAAAACCAAGTCCTCTGTGAGAGTCGACGATGGTGATGTTATTGAAAAAGAGGTCCTTGAAATCAAACCAACTAGCACTTCCAAGCTTGATTGCACAGGACTTGGTCCGAATCCAGCAATCTGTAGCTGTCAAGTTATATACAGGCCCCGTCGATGTTTTTGGACAGATTGCATCATCTCCAGTATCAATTTTGCATCTAGTGATAAGAGTATTGTTGGAATCTTCAATGTCTATCCCATCATTATTCGGCGTGTTAAAATCACCATGTATCAATACGTCCTGAATTGATGTGCCATTGCATCTAACAATATGCACACTGCAACAGCACAATTCACAGTTAACAAATAAACATTTCATCTGATGATCTTTCTGAAAACAGAAATGAGACACCTTTGAAGAAGGAGTATTCCATCCATAAGCTAAATCCGGGGACCCACTCCTTCATAAATGTGTTACACGGTTGCTGTTTTTTAGCTGCGTGGGTCCCACCTATCGTTTCAAATCAGGATTCGGATCTGGATGTGAATTATAGTTTGACCGCCTGATGGCGCACGATAGCAACACGCCATCCAGCCTATCAAAAAACAGCAATGAAAAGAGGAGAGAGAGAGAGAGAGAGAGAAGGTATGATGTTACGCACCACCAATAAGCAGGCTCGATGAGGTTAACGTTCCAAATTCTGACATTTCGGCTATCCAAGAACCCGATAAGCCTGGGCCGGCACTCGTCCCCGTGACACTTCCCCGTCTTGTTCCAGCTCACCATCACGTTCTTCCGAGGGTTCATCCGCTTCACGAACTTCCATCCCTGGCCGTTGATCTCTCCCCCTCCCGTGATCCCAACATCCTTCGCGTTCTCCGCCAGCACCACGTACCACCGCCTCGCCTCCGCCGGATAGTCTCTCTCCTTCGCCCCGCCCAAGATCCTCGCCCCTTTCTCCACCTCCAGCACCACACCCGATCTCAGGAAGATCGTCCCCGTCAGGTAATTAGATCCCGCTGGGAATCTGACGCGGCCGCCTCCGGCCATCGCGCAGGCATCGATCGCCGCCTGGATGCAGCGCGTGTCGTAGCTCTTGCCGTCGCCGGAGGCCCCGAAGTCCTTGACGGATACGGAGGTCTGGGAGGTGTTGGATCGGTGGAGCTGGATCGTGGTGGGTGACGTGGCGGGTGGTGATTGGGCGGAGATAGATGAGGAGAAGAGGGCGAAGTAGAAGAGAGTGAGAAGAGCCGCCATCTATCTTCCTCTGTTTTTTTTTCTTGCTTTTGCTCGAGCTCCGCAGCTTTTGGATTGGGCTGAGGGTATTTTGACTGTGAACAGATCTGGTTTTTGTTAATGAAAATGGGATTTTATCTTATCTTACACGTAATTGAGCTTTTGTTTGATAGGGGCGGTTCATCTATTAGGCATAATCTTCGGACAATCTTAAACGTAATTGTCTTATCCAATCGGTATAGGGACCTGTCACCTGCCTAAAAAAGTCACTCGTACAGGTGGATTTGTTCCACCAAGCAGCTAAAATAATGGAATACTTAGGATCAGATCGTGGGCACAACGGACAATTCCCTGTCACTTAATTAACGTGTCCATGTGCATGTTTTCCGGCCCAATAAAAGGAAAAGTCATTATCTTATCTTATACGTTGGTGATCAAATTATTTGCTTCCGCAATATCTTTTCATTACTCGATCACTTCAATATGTATTACTATTCTAAATACAAATTATATATGCCTCCATAAGTTTTGATAATCTTAGTTCCTTGAGTAAGTTTGCATATTCCTCTAACTACAGAAACGCTTCCATAAATTTTTGATGGTGCTATTAATCAATTCCATAATGAGCATTGTTTTAACTCAACCCTCTTGATGGAAGAAGATACTTCCAAATAGAAAGATGGAGATTCTCTGACCAAGAGTAGAGTTCACATCTTCTGAGGTTTGAATGATCTCCAGACATTATTAGGCTCCTCAATGAGCTCACTTATCAAGACCATTAGTGTAAACCTTTAAACAATGAAATTTGACCGTATCACATATAAGGGGTAAATTTCTCCCACAAACTATCGCACAAGAATTTTGATCCATGCCTTCAAGTCAAAGTGTGATACTTTTCTTGACTTTGTGGATAAAAAATATCACTCCCTTTGACTTACCATTGGTGGGAAGAGAGCGGCATGTAAGAGGGGCCATTAGAAGATTAAACTTTGCCTTGGTCCAATTCGAACTTATTGATGGATATTATTAAAATGCTCTTTACTCTACATGTAAAGATATCAAACGGGATCATATTCAGATCTACACCAAAACCCGCATAACCTGAAATAAACGCAAACAAGATTTAAAGTAGTAGTAATATAATAATAATGCATTTAATAGTGTCTTTACTTCTCATGTACAGAAAATGACACTACTTTCTGCACGATATATAAAGCCATCCATTCCAAAATCCAAACTCTGTATATCAAGACTCATGAGGCCCATCCCTACTGAAGAAATGTAAATATCCTCACGAATGGGAAGTTCGTAACTCCTCCATCAGTTATCATAATAAATTCATATTTAACAACAGATTACATCAGGTTAAGGCGCAGATCGAGGGGTCTAAAGGCTGGGATTCTTTCCGAATCTTGTCATCCAACCACGTTATAGTGGGCCCCACCGCGTCAGGTCCTCTCACAGCTTCTGCTCCTACATTCACGAGAAAACTGCACAAGCACAACAAACCGATTTACCAGCCCTACTCTACTAAACAGAACAGCGGATGCAGACCCGAAACCCGTTTTGACCGTGCCTGCCGAAAAATCAGCATTTCGGTAGCGGCGCTCCGCAGAGGCAGTCGTTGTTGATGAAAGACGAAGCTTCCAGATGATCGAACGGAGATCCCACCGGGATCCGGCCACACAGATGGTTGTGACTCAGATCCAGGTGCCCGATATACGCCGCCGACGTCAGAGATTTCGGTATCGGCCCTCTTAGCTTGTTATAAGCCAGATCCAGCTCCATGAAGTACGATCCGACACCGAAAACGTCCGGAATCCTCCCTTCGATCGCATTCCGGCTCAGATTCAAAATGCTCAGCCCCCGGCATGTCAGCAAGCTCGGCGGGATCTCTCCGGAGATCAGGTTCCCGTCGAGATACAGTGACGCCAGCACGGCCATTTTGCCGATCTCCACCGGGATCGTACCGGAGATCCGATTCATCGACAGATCCAGGTCGGAGAGCCGGTAGATGGTTGCGATCGAGGGAGGAATGCTGCCGGAGATGAGATTCCGGGCGAGGAGCGCCCGGCTCAGCATCTGGAGCCTCCCGAAGCTGCTCGGGATCCTGCCGGAGATTCTGTTGTTGGTGAGGTCGAGATGCTTCAGCTCGGGGAGATAGACGATGGAAGCAGGGATGACGCCGGAGAGCTGGTTGTCCGCGACGTTGAGGACAGTGAGGTGTTTTAGGTTGCCGATACTGGAGGGGAGGGGGCCGGAGAGGCGGTTTCCGACGAGGTCGAGGATGCGGAGGAAGGGGAGGGAGGTGATGCAGGGAGGGATGGGGCCGGTGATGTTTTTCCAGTCGGCGAGTATGAAGGTGGTGAGGCGATCGAGGCTGCAGATGGAGGGGGAGATTTGTCCGGACATGTGGCCGGAGCGGTGGGTGCGCTCGTAGATGGGGTCTTCGGACTCGCCGCGAAGGGTGATGTCGGCGACGCGGAAGTTGGTGGGATCGCAGCTGACGCCGCGCCAGTTGCTGCAGCAGTTGGGGCCGGACCAGCTGTTGAAGATGCCGTGGAAGGTTTCGGAGAGGGCAGATTTGAAGGAAAGTAGGGCTGCCCGATCTGACGGCGGGCAGGAGATAATGGAAGGTGTAACGGCGAGGAGGAGGAGGAGAGTTAGGAGAAGGGTGAGAGCCCTATCTTTACTACCCATGGTTTTGATAGGAACTCGATCTTACTCTCTATTCTCTCCTCCTTGTGTCGGTAAAATTACAGCTGTGTTGGTGTTGGAGACTGCCTAGAGCATATGAGATGAGTGAGATGGCGGGAAGAGCACCACGACTCCTTTTTATAATTTTTATCAGAGAAACTGCCACTTGCTGAGTGCAGAATTACGATACTGGCACTTAAATTGATCGAACATGATCCTGCACTGCCAAAATTGAGTCAGTAAACAAAAGCTTAAAAAAAAAAAAAAAAAAAAGTGTAGGCTGCAATGTTAGTGGGCCCACAGGAAAACTCTCCATCCATCCAGCTCCGTTTTCAAGTTTTGGCATGCATCCAAATTGGACTTTCTCATTACATCAACCATGCACATGTTGGGAAGGTGAAATTTTATGAGTGGTGATGATGTGAGCCTCCATCACCATACATAGATAAATTTGAGAGATGGGGCTATCCCCATGTGAGACCTTGAGAGGGATCCCATTCCTTTGTTCCATCATGATCAAAACCAAAATTTCACAGCAAACAATTGCGTAGGTATTATTGCGAGGGTATTATGATAAAAAAAAAAAACCAGTGAGATGATAATTAGGTGAGTGAAGGAGGTGTTGACCCCACCTGGAATGGTAACGAACTCAAATATTCAATCATTTGATTGACGTTTCTTTGCAAAACTGGAATGGTAACTTTGATACATAAGATTATTGAATTTATTGATGGTTTCCAACACGGTTTGAAACAAGTATCAGTCAAAGCCAAAACCTTAAATTAGTCGTTGTTATATTGGTATTGAAATCATACGTCGGTATGTTTTGGGAAATTTTACTGGAAAAAATCTCCAAGTAAAAAGAAAGTGAGAAATTGCATATCTTCATTTTTAATAGCTTTTAGATACGAGTAAACCTGGTTGACACACTTTTGGCAACCTACATTTTTTTCACCCCAAATCATTCCTATTAGGATTCGAACTCGCAATCGATTAGCTCTAATATCATTTTAAATTTCTTCAACTAGCCATTATTAACAAAACCTCAAAGTGTTAATAGAGGTAACATAACCCCATAAGGTTAGCTGAGTGGTCAGAACTATGGTACCTCCCTCTTCCGGAGCTAAAGGTCTTGGTATCGACCCCCGAATCCCCCTTCTTCAGAAATCGAACGTTGAGTCCACTAGTGTTGTCACCTTATGGCCACATGGGTGTTTACCTGGCTTCCCTTTGGGCCCAGAGGGATTAGTCCAGCCCCAAGGGTTATAGCAAAAAAAAAAAAAAAAAAAAAAAAAAAAAAAAAAAAAAAAAAAAAGGTCAATAGAGGCAACTTATATACTTTTCGATAATAAAAATGGAATCCAAATGCATTTTAAGCTTGGGACTTACCACATAAAAATCATTATTAGTCATGATTAAAACATTTGGGCATACAAAATGACTTGGCTGCGTTTTAAAACAATGATGTAAAATTGTATTATATTACAAAACTTACCCTAAATGGATGTAGTGCTATTTTTTTTTGGTTTTAAGTTACTGGTTGAATGATATTTTTACTTGAGGACCCAAAGATAGATCCGACTAATCTCTCAACATGTGTGTAAAACTAAGATGCCAACACCACTCAACCTTATCTGCGACCATAATGATTTTATTACATTATCATAGCTTGCTTGGGAGCCAGAATGGAACTCAGGCGAGAAAATGGTTGTGAAACTGGTGATGGGTCAGTAGGGGTCTCAAGAAATAGAGCACTGACCTTAAATGTTTCGTCGTTTTCTAATGATTCAATGCTACACCCATGTGCCATGGATCCAGTGGGCCATCAAAAAGATGTCCAAGTCCCATTCTAAAAGAGAGAGAGAAAGAAAAAAAAAAAAATTTTAGAGGACCACGTGACAGACCAGGTTTGCCCAGATCATCAACCAATCTGTTCCAAATGTTCGAACTCGTACATATCATTGATCATTGATGAAAAAGACAAAAGGATAATGCGTGTGTAGCTTCCAGTTACTTCATATTAAACTCATTTATTTGGTGTTGATGGGCATGATAAATGAGAAGAAATCTGTAGAGTGAAACATGGAATGGTCCATGTGGACTAACTGAATGTTTCTTAACCAGCAATTCATGTGTAGTTAGTTGACCTCGGTCCCTAATTGCAGGAGAATTTATAGGAAACCTTACAAGTCTTCACTATTTTATTAGGTCAATAGGTTTAAAAAAATATTTTGACCTTTTAGGGTGTTTTAATTTAGCTTAGGATTGACGAGTAAACAGATGCAATCCTGTGGTGAAAACATCGTTAATAGGTTGATAAAGGTACCTTTTGTGTGCAGATCAAGAACTTATTTATGTTTGTCCAAGTTACTTTTATGATTGTAGTAAAAAAAAAAAAAATTTCTGGTAAACTTAAAACAGTCTTTTGTAATGTCTAATTTTCTCTTGTAGATAGTGTTTATTACACTTGTGTGTGTGGATGTTGGTAATTTCACAAAGATTTGCATGAAAGCTTTAAAAAGCAACCTTCCTTGAATGGGATGACAGTGAACCCCCTTTCCCTTTACTGCTCCTCTCCCACTTCTTTTCTTCTTTTCCTTTTGCTTTTATCCTAATGTACCTTATTTTTATGGCGTTAATGTCATATTTTTTAAGCCGTAATAAAACATACACCATGGATACTGTAGAATACGGATTTTATCTATTAATAGTGAAATGTTGACACATACAATATCTATTTTGAACTGTCTTAGCATCATATTTAATTATCATCTCTCTCCTTCAAACTCAGACCAACTAATTATATGGTTTGATATCCATTGAAAAGGAGAGCTGCAGTGGATGACCTCTCTCTTTTCATTTGGATCATTTTGAGATATGGTTCAGTCCAAACTGGTGGCCTAACATTGTAGAAGTTAACCTTCTCATTGGCCTTTTTGGTTCAATAGATGTCAATGAGTATGATATAAGGTTGTCAAATAGATGATTACAATAAAATTTTCATCTTTTGTTTTCTAAGCATCCATTTTACCACTTTAATTTAGATCACTCACCATATTTAACATGCTTACTTTATTTATTTAAGAGTGCTGCTAAATTCTAAAACCGTTTCAAACCTATGGACATAGTTGTATACAACCGGAGATCGATCACTGAGCCTATTGAAAAAAAGCTTAGGTAGGATGAGCATGTGGGATGTGACCCGTTCATACTCATATACAGAAATACAACCAAAGATCAATTCCTAATTTATTAGATGTGAACCTAAGTAGTGCGAGTGTATGTTTGCATATACATGCATGTGTACCTAAAGAAGAAGAAGAATAACAACAACAACAATAATAAAAACTTTTTGTGGTCACTCCCCGATGTATTCTGTTACAAAGATTGCATCACAGATCGAACTTTATAAATTGGGAGGAGAAATCATGGATAATACAGCAGTAATAGAATTCTGCATGACTATTGTTCTTTCGCCATCAGAACCGGAACTGCAGTTGATAGGATGCATGATTACAAGTACGGAGGAAAACGAGAGAAAGACAGGCCACTCACTCTTCCATCGTGACTTGGTATGGGCTTGAAGAGACATAGGCCCAACTCGCCGGCAAGTAACAAGTGCAACCACATGGTAGGAATCACGTGTCAGAAACTGAAACCACAAGTTTGACGTCTGACATATCCCTTGACCTCATCACAACAATAAATACACAACATGCAGATGATAATCCCACACATGGACCTGAAATCCTAGAAAGTGCCTATCCAACTGAATCTCATCTAAGAATTCCAGTCTACTATAGAAAACAGATAAACCCAGTTGAAGCCGACCCCAGATTGCATGGAATGAGATGATACTGTACTAATTATTAGTTTATGTTCTAAGCGATCGATCCCAATCATGGCTTAATTGCTGAGATGGAAAGGTCTGGCATCAACCATACAAACAAGCCATTGATGAACCACGGTACCTGTCGGGTCTGAGACGTGAGGAAACCTCTAACCCATCTAAAGGCACCATCAAATTAGGCTGTAACCTGGAGAACCTGGAAATTAGACAAAATTCTGCAGAACGCCCACCCTAATTTACTTCCAAAAGTGCCCACACCCTTTCTCTTTTTATCATCCAGTCAAGAGCAGAATGCTTTATGATCGGACTTATGATTGGGATTCACTTGTGAAAATTTTAAGCTGCGCAAAATAAATAAGTCCCCTCTTAATGTGTCCGTATATATAATTTCACTCTAATAAAAGTTTTATCGTCATATTGATCAGTTATAATGTGCGTGAACTCGAAAAAAAAGGCCTCAAGTACTTTACTGTGATCAATTTGACTACAATGGCTAACATGAAAGAGGGTTGCTATTGATTTTGAGTGGTTTAAAGTTTTCATAGATGCACTGCAACTAGCTAGGAGCCTTACAAGTTTCTAGTGAGTGAGAACCACAACTAATTCGAACTCCAAACTATTAATGCATTCATCACTGATCCAAGCCCCAAAGGACACAAAAGATCATGGGTATTCTTCACATACAGCTTGACTTAAATTTATTTTAAGAGGTCCCATGACTGAAGAATGCAACCACAACTTGTAACTGTACTCTGAGCACTTAGACCCATAAGAACTTAGCTAAGAATACGTGAATACCATAAATGATAAATACTTGAGACGTACAGATGACCACAAACCCACAGCCATGCCAGGGTGCAGCTGGTTGGTGACACTGGCCGGCCCCACGAATCAGAGGGTATATGAAGGTGCAATGCGTCGGCAGCCTCAGATTCCACATGGAGTAAATGGATGCAGGTGACTCGAACAAACTTTCCTTTTGCTTTGCAACAACTGTCATATATACTTTAACACAGCATGAAAAGGCAAAAAGGACTACAAAGAAGGGGTGCTTATTTGCAAAATCCTGTAACTGTGAACTGAAGTATATCCTCTTGAGCGCCTTCGACTAGACGCTTTCTGCAGTGCCCACGACACAGCCGCTGTCCATTTAAAGGATTTGCTTTGTACTGCTAACTTCATCCGTTTTATTTCAGCTGTAGTGGTGTCCTGGAGCTGAATACAGGCTAGATAATTTCTGCAATCACTTTGATGGAATATACATGCTTCCCAAATACCCTTTACCTTTTGGCAGCATGTGAACAGAACAGACATGGCTCGCCATCTCTATGGACCATTATTTTTTTATTTATTTATTTTTTTCTTTTTGGGTTAAGTTTGACTACTAGTTAGGTGTAATGCTTTAAACTCAAACATGCTTTAAACTCAAACACCATGGCTCGATCCTACTAGGCTGTAACACTAAGGTGCCAACACCACTCAACCATGAGCTCGCACCAAAATGATTAGAAAAAGAAGAATATTCCTTTGATTCTACTGTAAATCAGTAGCGACAAAAAAAAAAAAAAAGAAAGAGAGAGCAAGGCCTAATAATAAAAGTAATGGTAATTTGAGCCACAAGCCTTTCAGTTGGAACATGAGTTGTCCAAGATGTTTCTTTCAAAAGGGAAACTATCTTATCTGAACAGGGCAGTCAATTTTCAAATCCCAATAATGCAGTACAAAACGTGATAGACTGAAGATTTATACCAATTTAAGTTGTAATTTGATCATCTGTCAATTGTCGTCACCATCACCTAAAATCATAATTGAAGCCTTATCTGCCCAAGTCTGATGAGAATTTGGGCCACGAGCCTGCCAATTTGAAGGTCAATTTTTGGAGTCCAATCATGCACTATGGACACTCCCACAGTCCCACCAACTGGCAAGAAAAAGAAAAAAAAAAGAGAGCCTGAACCCTTAAAATCCTACGGTGAATAGAACATCAAATGAAACCTGAAACAGCAGCACCACAGGAGTCTGAACCAATTCTACAATGCAAACAAACTCACATGCTTCTTTGCCAAAGCATGACGCAAGTGAAAATCAACTGTTTTCAGCACTTCTACAATCAGAGAATTTTGGAGATCAATAAAAAGGCCACTACCAGGAAAAGTAAGCCAACACCACCCTGAACCCCTCTTTCAATAAATACTTGTCCCTGGAAATAAAATGATCTGTTAGGTGAAAAATTACACGAGGACCATTCCATTAAAAGAAACCATTAATACACAAGATGCTTTCCCCAGAACTCAGCCTATCATACGTCAACTCCTTGTGCAGCATATTCCCAGGTAAAATAGCAGTCGAAAAAAGTGCTTCAGTTTTCAAGCCAAGATAGACTGCATTCAAAGAAAGACGTATCCTGCAAAGAGGGGTCCATTCAACAAGGAATGTCAGTGACTTGAAACAAATGTTTAGTCAAAGAGTTCGTGAATCGTCACTCTGAACCAGTTCACTTCATCAATGAATCAATGAGTAGGCCGGGTCAATCTAACTGGAAGAACTAAAAGAAAAAACACCCAGTCCAACTGCTCCTCGGGTTATTTCTCCATGGTATGGATCATGCCCCACAATCTCTCCCTTCAAATGATACATAGTATGCCCCACCTATAACCATTGTACATTGATCAAAATGGTTAAATTGATGGCATGCCTCCTACATTCACTATAGTCCAAAATAGCAAAAATAGAGTACTCCTTTTTTTCAAAGGACAATTCTATTTGCCAATCTATTAATGGTTTAGTGGTAAGGCCACAGAGACAACTAAGGATCAATCCTCGGTTGTAGCCCTGTTGGTTAGAAAGCTTTTGTGATATGTGAAAGTGCATGCATGAGTATTTACCAGATTAAAAAACGGACTATTCTATTTATTATATTAGGGGGACATTCATGTACATACATCCCTCACCATAGGGTGAGGGACACTTCAATGGCTTTCCCTCTTTGCACATGAATATTCTTTTCCGGCATATGACCATATATGACTTTTCCTCTTTTGCACATGAATGAATATTTCCATATATAAATGTCTCTCACCCTATGGTGAGGGATGGATGCACATGAATATTCTCCATTAAATTAATAAGAGTTTATGGACAATTTCATAGCACACAAGCCCAAAAAATCAAGATTTTTGAATTATAACCAATCTTTGTTGCATCTGTTGAACTGCTTCAATGTTACACCCCGACCCAAACTAATTATGATTAAGGCTAATTAATTGAGATTAATGCTAATTAAGCATGGATAATTAGATTAATCAAGATTCATGGTCAAAGAGAGACAAATTAGTCTCAAATGATGCATTAGGCATAATGAAATGGATTTGAATGAAATTGAGTTGGTTAAAATGAGTTTAGACTCAAACAAGTTAGGCTAAGGACTTTCACAGATTTTCACGTATTTCGTCGAATACGGAAATTCTTGATACCAACGTGTGTATTTCGAATAGTACGTTAACTTTCATAATAGACGCGATTCCATTTGACCTCAAATGGATCAAATGAGGCTTCATTTGACTCAATGTGTAATAAGACTTAATGAGAGGGGGTTTTAGTGTGAGAGCCTCTTATATTAGAATAAAATGAGTCATTTACTCATATCCACCTCAAGAAAACCCTAGACTCATCTTCATCTTCTTCTTTTCTCTTCCATTTTCCTTCACTGAGAGTGAACCTAGGAGTGATTCAAGTGGTTTTGAGGGGTGTAGATTCATCTTCATCTTCTTCTTCAAGTCTTTTCCCCCATTGTTAAAGTGTTGAAGCTTGAAAGAGAAATCAAGACCTCTTTGCATGAAACTACAAGTAGTTGGTCTTCTTTTAGGGTCTCCAAGTTCTATTAGTTGTTTTGTAGAGATGTTTACCACAAATAGCTTATAGATTTGTGTATTTTCATGTTTTCATGGGATTAGGGTTTGAGTTTTGGGGGAGATTTGTGTCAAACCAAGCTAAGGAAAAAGAGGGCTTTTGTCAATGAACTTCAAGAGAGGCAAATATATACATTTCTTTTTATTTGTGCTATTGTTGTGGTAATTTGAGTTCGAGAGACTCAAATTCCAAGTTATATCTCAGAAGTTCTGAAGTTCGAAAAATGAGTTTCTAGGTGCAGGCGGCTAGCCACAGGGCTAACCGCCAGAAATCCACAAAATAGTCAGTTTCTGGAAAGCTGACCGTGAACTGACTGTTGTATTTCGGTTAGTCGAAATTTCAATTTCGGCTAACCGCCAGATAACCGTAATGCTGACCAAAATTGGGTCAGAATTTGCATTAGAAGACAAGCTTCTGGAAAGCTGACCGAACCCGGTTCGACTAGCCGCCAGCAAAATTTCGGCTAACCGCCAGGTGACCGCTAAAACAAGCGAACCTAATACTAGTCGAGATATTGATTATAAGTGAAATTTTGGCCAATCAATCGAACCTAACGGTCCGACCGATTGGGAATGGATTTTGGACTTTGAGTTTTGGATTTTTACATGGACTTGGAGTATTACTTGTGAGTATATATGCTCTTTAATTGAGTTTTAAGACTAAGCATCCATGAGTGATAATTACAGGGACTATAATAATGTACATATTAATTATATAAATGTGATGCCCATCAAGAATAACACGTGCACTTGGAAACCAATGGTTACACCCAAATGATTGTTTAGATATAAGATAGAATTAAGTAGAACCCTAAATGATTAGTAATTCCCTCATTGTATCGTTGTGTTCCAATCTAATGAGATTGGTATTATTGTTATCCCCTTCCTTTATTATGAAAGGAATTATTGAATCCAGAATGGATTGCTTACTGAAAAGTATTGACTCTTAAGTCTGGCACTACCTAGCTATTGTATTAGAACTCTAAATGAGTTCAATGAATTAATGAATGAAACAAATGACTAATCCTACTGCTGTAGATGGATTTGGGGCGTTCCGGAGCTCCGTGGTGATGCTAGTTGTCCCTGGCCCGGATACTAGTAAGTCCCACAATTCCAATCATATCTATGGGTATTGATTGATGCCTTCCAATTGGAAGATGAAATTTTCCTTTGAGGGAAGATGGTAAATAAAATGAATCCTTCTTTTAAGGGAAGATGGTAAATGAATGCTATGGTAGTGACCATCTTGTACATGTCTATTGATTGACTTTTTATATTCACCTATTGTCGTTGTAGGAATAATCTAGAATTGTCTAGAATTGGAATTGATATTAAATAGATTGAATGAGGTCAGTATATGTATTAACATGTGCTATTGCAAGATTTGTTTATACATTGTTGAACCGTCGTGTTCACTAGTGTTATTGATGACATTACAGGCCCGGTTGCCATTACCGGTCATGCAGCTCCCCCGACGGCAGCGAAGGAGACCGTTTTGGTTCCTCCAGAAGAATTAAATGAATGGAATGGACGGGATACCATTTGATATGAGTATCCGAGTGCCTGAAGGAATTACCACATTTTGAGAAGTGTTTTGAGAAACTATTTTGTATATTATTTTGGAACGTAATTAATTATCATCTGCATTGTATTTTGATTATGCAGGTTTGACAAACAAATGATGAAAATGATACATGTATAAGGACTTTATTTTTGTATACATGTAAATTGTAAATTGTTAATGTCAAATATGAATGTTTCCACAAAAAGTTATGTATTTGACAGGTTTTTGAGAATGTTATCCCTTGTGGATTCCGTTTTAACTTCGGTTAATTTGGAGTTTACGGGTGTAAGTATGGGTTCACGACTCGGGGTTACCGGATCTCGGGCCGGGTCGTGACATTCAATAAGCAAACACATGCACCAATGTTACCGCCTTACCGGGTGACATTAAGTTGTTGACATAGTTCACCTACCTGGCAGATGTCACTATAACCCTATTTAATTGTTAAATACATCAATACAAAATGAACATGGACCTGTTCCATTCTAAGTTGGAACCACCGAATCCAATGAACTGCTACTACCTGAGTTTGCATTTGCAGACTAAGTGTCGTACGAATCCTTTTTTATTTTTGCTGTTTTTTTGGTCCTTATCATTAATTAACTATATGATAACAGGAAAAAAGAAAGTCAGCAACAATAATATCAAAGAGAACTAGTATAGTTGCTGAATGCACTTCTTCCATGGAATGACAGAGTATATAAAGTAATGGAAGTACCCCTCCAAAGAAAGAGCTAATATAGTTTGAGGGTATTCTTTGCTAAACACTTACAGGCAACTTTCAAATCCAAGATCACTTATAAAAAACTTTTCAGATAAAGAAAGCTATCAGAAACTTAAAGTTTATTGAGAAAACCCTAAAATGACCAAACGCCCTCAAAATTCATGAAAGTAATCAAAATATAACATGAGGAACTGTTTAAAAGTATCGTTTGGTGTTCCAGTGTTACTTGTAAGTTCATCACATTGAAGTACCCAATACAACATTGGAAACAGCTTGATAATGTATTGATCCCCAAGTAAATGCAGGATGGACTTCATTGCTAAACAGAGAGAAAAATAAAAAAAAAAAAAAAAAAAAAAAGGGATGCACATGGAACAAAATAATACAAATACTAGCCTGTTGCACCTCTTTCTTTTTTTAATATATTTGTTAGCCCATTTGAACATTACATCCCGAAACTGGCAACAACTAACAAGCACATTTATGAGGACAAACTTACACTGAGCAGCAGAATCGCTTGATAATGGGGTTTCAAAACAACCCAGATTCCAGTGGAACATCATCTTCATCAATAAGTGAGTTAACAGCAGAAGCAACAAGCCTTGCAAAAAATAATATAAAAAACTCCATGAGAGAGAAAGAAGTATTCAAAACATAGAACAGTATGTAAAAGATACTAGATGCAAATCTGATCAACAAAATTCTGAAGGGCACTTGTTTGCAGTCTAAGAAATCTCAGCATGAAACGGGAATGATAATAAAGGTCTTTCGTAGTCGAATCCAAAGTAATAAAAAAAAAATTCACTATTTTACACATTTATCCCAGCCAGTTAAAATGAATATCCAACTGTAGAAAGTAAAACAAAGACATATCCAATAGACAAATTACACAATGCTGATAAGCATTTTGATTGAAGCATTAGTGACGAGAGTTTTACATCCAAAGCACAGTTTAGATCTTTTCCATTTTTTTCCATTTCTTTTTAACCCCCACTGAAGCATATCAATTAGCATAGGACAAAATACCAACAATAGCAACAACAACAACTAAGGCTGACAGTAAATGGAGTAGAGGGTGAAAACAAACCTGTAAAGAATGATAATGAAGAGAGTCAAATACAAAGCAATCTTAATCATCCGAATCTTCTTCTCGCCATTAAGTAAACTAAAGATCTCAGTAACGTCTATTAAATGCTTCCTCTGCATATACCTGAATTACACTAGATGTTAAACAACCTTACAGAAAACAGAAACATTGATCTAAAAGTAAAAAACATATCATGTATTCAACATATCAGCAGGAAGCAGATCAGATTCGTTCCTTGGAATTATGTAATAAGTAATTATGTATTCAACATATCACAAGGAAGCAGATCAGATCCTTGGTTGGCTTAGAGTGATTGTTTCAAGAGCTTTCACCATTCTGACATAAAAGGAATTGTAGGATTTTCTCCTAGGTTGATCTTTTTTTTTTTTTATAACAGAGCATCCTATAGGGCACTGATCAAGCCTCAGAAAATTCGTGCGAAAGTAGAACACATAGATTTAAGGGGGGGGGGGGGGGGGGGGGCGCGGGGGGCGGCGGAGTTTCTTTTTTTATTAGTTTAGTGCACTGCATTCTTCTAGGCAATATTTAGTTGTAGAACACTACTGAAAAAAGGAAAAAAAAAATATTATTAATAGAGGAATCTGAAATTTATAACACTATTGAAGAAGGAGGGAGGAGGGTGGTGGGGGGGCAGCACTGAAAGAGGAACCTGAATTGAAAAACACATTTAGAATGGCAATTGGTCTAAAGATACTGTAAATTTATCAACAAAAAAGGTGAAATAGAATATTTTTATTACATACAATATACATATATATATATATGGTTTGAACATAATGTCATCCTCAAACCAGTTTTAACATAGAAGAGTACTTGATAGTGTCAACAATTCAAACCAAATGAATCAATTTTAGGGAAAAACAATTTCATCACAAAAATTAAGTTACAAGAGGGAGTCTCCATGTCTGATTTCTCCGCTTTCTTTCTCAGATTTTTCTCCTCTTTCTCAAGTTTTTCAAACCTCTTTATTTTGTTCAGATCCTTTCTTCTTGAAAAACCAAGGAGGGAGAGAGATGAGAGAGAGAGAGAGAGAGAGAGAGAGAGAGAGAGAACAATTAATATATATAATGCATGGAACGCTAAGGTGCAAGTGAGCCTATGGTGCAGCAGGTGTGAGCTAAAATGGGCATCGCCTGAACCCAGCAAGGCACATTAGAGCCATAGACCCTCTTGGTAAGCCTAGGTTCACCTTGACTAGACTGAGTAAAATAGATAAGTGGAGGGAAAAATATTTATAGGAAAATAATTGACATCTACATGTGTTATGAGGTAATAAATATAAAAAAGGTAAGACAGTTCAATAGTGCAACGAGAAGAACTCTAAGAAAACAAAATGTAGTGCTCAATCCATGGACTCCACATTTTTTTTTTATATAACCATGGACTCCACATTTTTGTTACTTACTAAAGTCGAAGTAGAGGTCTTTCATAAATTTTCAATTTGTCAGGC